>CM076578.1:1082865340-1083284453 GCA_034641835.2 Pinus albicaulis
CCGCTCACATCGAAATGAATCAAATCAAGTATCCCAGTCGCCCTGCTGTCACTGCTGGGAAAAGGGGAATTGGCAAACTTGCCCATCGCACATCCTCTGCAAGTATCAAAGTGATCAGTACTGAAATCTGGCACACCTGTAGTGATCTTCCGCAATGCCCTCAAGGCTCCATGATACATGTGCCCCATCTCGCGGTGCCAAATCTCACACAACTCTGAACTACTAGCTCTGCTGCTGGTACTACTGCTCAATGCCAAAAGGGGCTGAAATGCAAACTTGTACACTTTTGCATGGCGTACACCTATCACTCCCAGGCGAATCGGGTGGAGTGCCCACAGAGATATGCTTTGTCCTCCACGAACCGGTACCTCATATCCTCCTATCCTCCAAGGCAGACGGACTGGTTCTTCCCTCTTTGGCACATAAGAACATCGGCACCTTCAAGGGGGGGTTTGGACTCCCTTTGAAATGTCAATGTTCCCACACCGGCTGCTCTAACAACTTCTGTCATCCACCGAGTACTACCTCTACATCGGTGCCACTCTCTGATGAGAAGTACTCACGGACTCTGTCATGTGGCAGCCCCCACTTGTTGAAATGCAGAGATACTGAAGATGCTCGCTAATGTGGAAATGCATGCTCCCCTCTGGTTTGTGTAGCGGGTAATCACGCACTAGAGACTCACACGCAATGAACCCAAACTCGGTCAAAGCGACACCAAAGTCCTCAACTCTCTTGGTGCCATGCTCGAGTTTCTTCCCCTTCTTCTTCTTCTTCTCCGGACACACAACTGCATAGTGTCCCATCTTCTGACAATTCCAACACTTCACTTTGGAATAGTCCTTCTGTGTGTTATCCTGTTTACCCTTACCTTTGCCTTTCTTGCGTCCTGCCAATAGTGCTACATCCTCATCCTGCTCAACTGGCTTGGCTGCCCCAAGCTGACCTTTCCTGATCTCTGTCTGAATGCAATCATCCCAAAACCTCTCCCATGTGGGAAGGGTCTCACGTGCACAAACTCCATCAGCAAAGTTCATCCATGAACGGGGGAGACCATTCACTGCAATCCGCACCAACTAGTTGGGTGGAATGGCCTCTCCAATCGCTGCCAACTCATCTCTCACATTAGTAATCTTAGTGAGATATCCAGCTGCACTATCATTGCCCATCTTAATGGTCTTCATCTTCTCCTTCAGGACCATTTTTCGGTTCTCATTGGTACTCTGGTAGAGATTGGACAATGCTGTCCACATCTCATGGGCATTTCTCTTCCCTCTCACATGAGGAATGCAATGGTCTTTGATTCCGTCTAGAATCAATCTCTTACCCTTGTTGTTCTTTTTATTATAAGCTACCAACTGAGTAGCATCAGTAGGCACATTCACAGGGTTCTGTGTGGTATGCACCATAATGTCCCAGACTTCTGCCTCCTTAAAGATACTCTGCATTCTCTCCTTCCAAATGCTGTAATTGGAATGCCCATCCAACCTATCCTCCACCCTCAGTTCCAAAGACATCCTGCTGTCCTAAAACTGAAAAATAGGACTGCTGTAGTAAAGGTAAAACTGCTGTTTGTGAAAAAATCAGCTTGCTGGAATTTTTTGAGTGAAAAATCAGCAGGCTGTGATTTTCCTCCTTGCTGTCCCAAACTGCTTTTCAGCACTCAATCTCTGATACCATGTAAAAATTTATAGTTTCCCACCCCGGTTTTCAGTTTTTCACCTTATTACTCCAAAATAGTTAAATGCCCTTTCCCATATCCATACATTTAACAAACTGGAAAATAACTTTTGCTGAAAACACAAATTCTGGAAATTTTTCAGAATGCTGGAAAATGCAGAATTAAAAATCAGCAAGCATAAAAACAGTCATTCACACATTTGACACAGATATTTTTGGTCAACATGACCTTGGAAAAACCCCCTACAACTCTTGGGGAAAACCAGTTCGAAAGCTCCTTCTTATTTCTGGAAAATGCTTTTTACAGTGAGAGAAATATTCAGCAAAAAAATCAGCAAACAGACTTTTACAACTTATCTCGTTTTCCGTGCTTAACCACCGCCTCGGAAAATGTACAAACAACAAAAACAGAACAGCAACAAATGATGTACGTTCTCCTCGATTTGCGTGCCCAAAAATCTGCAATAAATGCAGCTGTACGGCCTCCTCAAAATCTGTGCAAACAACAATTAATGCTGCTGTCCAAAACCTCGATTTGCGTGCCAAAACTGCTGCAAAACTCTGCTGTACGGTACAGCCCCTTGCTGCCTCGATTTCCGTGCCCAATATTGCTGTACGGCCTCCCTGCCTAGAAAACCGTGCCAAAAATCTGCCTGCTGTTTGCTAAATCTGCTGCACTTGTCTTGCTGAAATGTCTTGCTGAAATGCTGCCTTGGAATACGTGCCAAGCTGCTGCCTCCTTCTCCTCACTGCCCAGAAATCTCCTTTGCTCTCTTGCTCTCCTTCTCCCAATCTGCTCATGAAAGAATGAATGACCTTTTCCTCCTTTTCCTCCTTTAACCTAACCCTAAGTGACTTTTGGGGAATCCCTAAATCCAATGGCTGAAATAGATTGAGATCTAAGGCTGAGATTAAATGCTCATTTAAATCTCACTTTCTATTTTTTAATTCACCCACTTTAATAAAGACCCACTTAGTCATTTATTTCCAAAGTCACTTTTCCTTTCTAATTTTACATTGACTTTATTAAAGTCACTTTAAAATTAGACTTTAATAACTTTATCACTTAAAGTCACTTTTAAATTAGATTTGACTTTATAACTTTATAAAGTCACTTTAGTAACTTTATCACTTAAAGTCACTTTTAAATTAGATTTGACTTTATAACTTTATAAAGTCACTTTAGGAGAAAAATTAAATTCTTTTGGACACTTTTCCCTAGGCCAAAGATCAAAGCTTTAGGGAACCACCTGTCCTCCGGTACCAAATTTCAACATTCTCCTCCTACATTATACTAGAGCATTCGTTCATGCCACGTGGCATCCAGAAGACCTTACATGGTGCCTGTGGCATATTACCCTAATGCCACATCACCCTATGGTGATTCATATAACTTTTGCCTATCACAAATGTGTTGGAAAAGTAACTAGGTTCGGTCTTCATAATTATTTATGTACTTGTATCAATTTGTATTTTATGTAAAAGAAGAAATTTTTTTTAAAAGAAAAATATTTATGAAGCATGGGTTTCATGCTTGAGTCATTAATAAATAGGTCAAAGCATCCATTGTATGCTTTTAGGTTTTTGTCATGAGTCATGGTCATTATGTGAAAGACCCCTTTGGGCACTTGCATCAAAGAAAGAGAAATTGTGTAATAATTGGAAGTATCTAGAAAGGTCCCAAGACCAAGTCGGCCAACATTCCTTAAAGTCGGCCTAGAGAATGGTAATGGAATCTATTGGAAAGGGTATATAAAGGAGGAATCTCGCCCCCTTGAAGACAATTATCACACTCAAGTTCTTGTATCTGATCTACGACTAAGAAGAAGTGCGGAGATCATTAGAGGCTAGAAGAGCCTTGCGAAGGAGGAAGAGAAGCCGCCTTTCAAAGGAGGAAGAGAAGTTGTAACATTTTGGAAGTCTGAACTTATCCATTTGCTGCTCTCATGTGTGAGTACCGTAATGTTTCTAGGGTTTCCTCAGTTCTAAATTGTAGAAGAATTGTCTGGAGGAAGGCTGGTTGACTTGGGTCTTGGTGAAGGTCTAGGGTCTTTTTTCGGGTCTTGGAAGTCTCCTTTGAATTTGATTCTATAAGAAAAAGTTCTTGTGGGTTTTCCCCTTGAAGGGTTTTTACCCTGGCTCGAGCCTATTTCTGATGTCTTTCTCTTTATGGCTGTGATCTTCATGTTTTAGCATTTATTTGATGATGAAAACATAATCTTAATCAAGAAGAAGAATAATAATATCACAAGTAAATGTCATGTAATGGAAAAGAATAAGGAAAGAAGCTGGCTTTATTAATTTTCCAACACAATGAAGGAGTCTCATATTTGTTGTAAGGGTTATAGGCTTCCCCAGACTTCCCTACCTTGCAAAGACCATCAAAATCTCAGTGTAATCTACAACATTTGGAGCACAATCATTGTCCATCACTTTTGACACAACTTTAAACCACCATCGGAGTGATGCAGTGGAAACAACCTATGAATGAATGTTTCTCTACAATAGCAACCTGAAATAAGGTCACATAGTGAAGTTAGTGTTGTTCCTAAAGGGGAGGGTGTTGATTTTTGTAGCATCGGATGTGCTCTAGCCTCGAGATTTTGCAGAGAGGCTAAGACACATGCATTCTCCAAGACCCAAAAATCGTTTGGAGAAATTCCACCCAGAGATGATTTAATTAAAATAATTAATTATTTGTAATGTATTCCTAAGTCTAAACTTAAGAAATGAGAATAATTAAAGGGTATTAACTAAATCGGGTGCGAATCTTCTAGATAAAGGCATGGATTGAGTCCAAGTTAATCTGAGCCATTGATTAAAGATCTAATCTTAGCCGTTGATATGTTAACAAGAGATTATAAGGAGCTCGATGGGCACTTGGAGAATACACTTGAGATTTGCAGAGATTGATTTTGTTGGAAGATCGAATTCTCAGAGAGGCAACGCTGAGTTGCTAAAGAGAGATCAAGTGAGATCGTTGCAGTGAGAGGTAGAGATAATAGACCAGAGGAAGTTTTCTAGATCTCGGGAGTGCAAGGCATAAAAGACGTTGAGAGCCACAGAGAGGCAGCGTAGAGCTTCAGAGGGAGTCCGCTATTTTGTTGCGAGACAGTTGGGATTTAGTGCCGGAAGTCGAGGTGTGAGTCTGGAGGGCTAGAGAGTCGAGTTTCTAGTCAACAGAAGGTCAGAAGGAGGAGGTGACGCAGTTGCTAGAGCTGTGACGTAGGGACAACGTACGCTGACGCAGTCACTGCGCAAAGCATCTCCTCTCCAGTGTAGATCAATGCCGGATTGCCTCGTGATAGTGTGAGATTTTCTCACTATCTCTTTCGTCAGTATTTCTTTGTATTGGATAGCCAGTTTGTGCATCCAATGATTTGTACTTAGGTTACTACTGCATAATATTAAAACCCTCAGCTGTCGCACCAATTTTCCCGCATTGGGTTTTTCCGGGGACGATTGTCCAAAAATAATGGTGTTCTTGTGTGTGTGTTTCTATCTTTCTTGCGTTGTATTTTCTGCAGTATTTTATGTTGTGTAGGCTGCAGTAAATTTAATTCGATATTTGCTGTAAGAAACTGTAAGTAAATTGCTCGTTTAATTAAACAATTAGAAGAATTAACATTAGTTGCTGCAGTAGGATTTGGGTAACCAAAATTTCACATGGTATCAGAGCGTAAATAGAAGCCGGAGAGCTCAATTGTAGAAGGAAAGAGGTTGATTCGAGGCATTGTGTAGGTAGTTGCTCGAAACCCTAGAGGCTGCGTAGTCTAGAGGCTAGCAGGGCATATTTTTGAGGGAATTTGTGTCTCTGAGTGAGTCGACAGAGCACAAAATTTCCAGATCGAGATTGGTCAGAGGCAGAGGGAGAAGCACAACAGTTTCCACGCAGAGCAGATTTTCAGCTGGGATGCAATTTTTTTGAAGCACTTTGCTGGAGCAGAAAAGCGTCAAGAGGGAAGAAGAACACATTGAGGGAATTTTGTCCTTAGAGAATTTCTAATCAGGAAACTCTAATTTTCCATGCAGAGCAGTAGTAGCCGAAAGCAGTTTTGCTCACTCTAGCAGGGAGTGCGTAGAGCCAGTTAGTAGCTGCACAGAGGGATAGAGGCAAAGTTCGACTATTTTGTTTGGTGAGATGGCATTAAATGGGTTGAGAGATTAGGATCAGTTAGATAGAGCTTCTAGCTACGTGATTTGGAAGGCAAGGATCTCCTTCCTTCTAAATGAGTTTGATCTCAAAACCTACATCGCTAATGTGGTGGCTGTCCCCACTAATCCAGATCAGAACATGACGTACAAGAAGGAGATGGCCAAGGCGAAGAGGATGATCCTTGATGGAGTTCGTGATCATGTTGTATCTCACATAACGGCCCTTGGAACGACCAAAGAGATGTAGGACTCCCTTTCCATGCTGTACGAGGGATCTTCCGAGTAGCGGAAGATGTATCTGGAAGAAAAATTGAGGAGCACACGTATGTAGAAGGGAGAACGCATAGACGAATTTCTCCGTAGGCTTCAGGATGTCCGAGATCAATTGGCAGCTGTAGGGTCAGCACCTCAGGTTACAGAGATGGTGTAGATAGCTCTAAATGCAGTCTCAGAGGAATGGAAAGTGTTTGTCCAAAGTATTTTGGGCAGAGAAACATTGCCAAAGTGGGATAGGATGTGGGCAAATATGCAACAAGAAGAGTTGAGGCGAGACATGGTAAAGGGTAACACGGAAGGCAACAACAACAGTGGGACGAAAGCAGAGGTGAAGGAAGAGGAGAATGCAACTGTCACATCAAAGGGGCATCATCAGTAGGGTAGAAGAAAGAAGGACGTTTTGAAGATCAAGTGATTCAGATGTGGTGAACTTGGTCACTATGCTACCTAGTGTCCGCCCAAAAAGAGGGACAAAGAAGAGAGGCAGGATCAACAGGCTACATCCGTAGAGATTGAGAGGCTCTCCTCTAGATTGGAGGAAGAGTTTCATGATCACTGACATACCTCCAGGGGTGAGGTGGGGTGATTTGGTTTTGTAGCCCCAGAGAGCTACAGGATGGTCAGGATCCTTGAGGAGTCTACCTCTTGGATCAATTCCTTGCTATGGGAGCCCATACCAGCAATAGCAGGATGGACCAGTGACAGTTGGTGCAGTCAGTGCTGGAGTGACAGATGCAGTGGTTAGCAGCATTAGGAACTAAGCAACGCATAACAGAGTTGGCAACAGTGCAAAGTCACCAGCAGCGCAAAGGCTTCAATGATAGCGCAGAGACTAGCAGCAGTCAGAACTTGGGTGACAGATGCATCAGATTGAACACAACAATGTTGCGAACATCGACATCAGGATAAAATCGGCAAGGGTTCGGAAAACCAAAAAATCGTAAAAATCGGGAAAATATCGGAAAAAATCGCCAAACATCGGCAAAATTAAGATACCATAAAAATATTTTAAAAAATCGGCAAACATCGGCTAGGCCAAAAAATCGTGATTTCAAGATAAAATCGAGATGTTCGCAACAATGGAACACAGTTGGTTTAGTATGGTGGGCATCTCTTAGTTGCAACAACAACAAATGAGAGACAGTTGCAAATGTTGCAGTGGCAACAACAACATAGTTGTAGTGCAACTGTGCAGATGCAATAGTTGACAACAAAATATAGAGTTAGCAACAATACAGATGCAACGCAAAATCAGAGCTACATAGTAGTTGGTGGGCAGTGAGGCCAGACATCAGTAGCGCAACAGGAGGTGATACAGAGTCAAAGTGATGCTTCAGTGGCTTGCAACACTAGAGCACTTTCCTCACTAAGAGGGAGTGTTGATTTTTGTAGCATCGGATGTGCTCTAGCCTCGAGATTTTGCAGAGAGGCTAAGACACATGCATTCTCCAAGACCCATAGATCGTTTGGAGAAATTCCACCCAAAGATGAATTAATTAAAATAATTAATTATTTTTAATGTATTCCTAAGTCTAAACTTAACAAATGAGAATAATTAAAGGGTATTAATTAAATCGAGTGCGGATCTTCTAGATAAAGGCATGGATCGAGTCCAAGTTAATTTGAGCCATTTATTAAAGATTAAATCTTGGCCGTTGATATGTTAACGAGAGATTATAAGAAGGAGCTCGACAGGGACTTGGAGAATACACTTGAGATTTTTAGAGATCGTTTTTGCTGGAAGATCGAATTCTCAGAGAGGCAGCGCTGAGTTGCTAGAGAGAGATCGAGTGAGATCGTTGCAATGAGGGGCAGAGATAGTAGACTAGAGGCAGTTTTCCAGATCCGGGAGTGCAAGGAAGATAAGACGTTGAGAGCCACAAAGAGGCAGTGCAGAGCTTCAGAGGGAGTCCGCTATTTTGCTGTGAGACAGGCGGGATCTAGTGCTGGAAGCCGGGGTGTGAGTCTGGAGGGCCAGAGAGTCAAGTTTCCAGTCAGTAGAAGGTTAGAAGGAGGAGGTGATGCAGTTGCTAGAGCTGTGACGTAGGGACAACGTAGGCTGACGGAATCACTACGCAGAGACAATGCAGAGTAGCTCCTCTCTAGTCCAAATCAGTGTCGGATTGCGTGTGACAGTGTGAGATTTTCTCACTATCTCTTTGTTAAAATTGGACAACTAGGTCCAAACTCCGGGTTATGCTGCTCAGATGACGATCCCAATCTTTTTATTAGACTCCTCTTTCGGAGAGGTGTAAGATTGATCTAAAGATCATCTCGAATGGATGAACAGAACATGGACTTTGAATTTATTCCACTTATGTGCTAGGTCGGCCTGGAATATAATATAGACTTAAATGTCTTAAAGAGTGTGTCACACACCCCCAGAGATGCCTATATAATGGAGAGACTTGGAGTTCATTATACACACATTGTGTGGAGGATTTTCTTCTCTTGATGGCGATGGAGCTGCGTATTTATGGAGTGTTCTTTGTTTGGGTTGTTTTGGGGTTATGTGTGACACGCTTGGCTAAATGACCTATTGGAGACTTTGCTGGTAGAAGCATCTTGCTGATCGCCGTAACGCCACCATTCATTATCTTTGTTTTGGCTTGTCTTCCATCGATCTATTAGTATGTTCTATCTGCTTCAGTATTGTGTGCCCTAATCTGAAATGACATAGAACATGTTCTAATCTTAACATGGTATCGGATCTAGGAGAAGACAATGCCCAAAAAGCAAATAAGGGTGCCGTAAGGCTGTGTGGTAGGCTGCAGGCCATACCACCACAGCAGGTGTACCGTGGGCAGATTTAGGGCTGTTTTGTGCCCTAACCTTTAGCGTGAAGAAGTCTTCTCAAATCAACATCGGAGAGGAGGCCGAGGAGTTGTAAGTGACAGCGGATTTGTTGAGGGACTGTTTTAGTGTCAAAATAGATCTATGAAGGCTGTCTCAAGTAATCGAGATTGTTGGGCATATAGGCCAAGGAGAAAGTTCTGATAACATACGGAAGCTCTTCAGCAATGTATGATTTTGTCAATCAAGGCTGCGTATTGGGCCGTCTTGATCAGTTTGATAGATTTGCAACCAAAATTAGTCGTCTTTTGATTTGATTTGAGGTAAGAGGGGGAACACAACACAGTTTTCTGTTTCCGATCTTAATTCTGGCGATTATGGTCTTATCGCTGGCGAGTGCGGCGTAGAACAAGGCTAGGAGCATTTGCCATTGTTCCGTCTGCTTTCACACTGGAAAATACTGCACATCCGTGGCCAAGCAGATCTCGAAAATTTCAGCATGTAGCAACTTGATGCTCTACCTACTGTGGGCGATAATGTTTTTTTTTTAATTAATAAATTTCTTCCTCTGTCTTGTCAAAGCATATTACTCGCGAGGGTAAATCAGAGTTCTGTGGATTGCCAACCCGACCTGGAATCCAAGTCAACGGAGCCCGATGGGACTTCTTCTTGCTGGAGAATCGGTGCCAGGAATCATGCCGCAACGTATTCACTTGTAAGTGACAATGTGGAGATTGGTCGATTCATCGTGAGGCTGAGTCAAATTGACGTGGAGCATCCTTAGCTGAGCCGACTGAATGTTTTCCACGTCGGGACCTCACTGAGCAGAATCATGGTTGATCAGGTGAGTTCACTGTGTAAATTCCTCAAGCGTCAATCTGTGTAAATTCCAGATGATCAGTTTCCTCGTGGTCGAAGCCGAGTACGTGCCACACTTGCGATGCAAGATACTTGCAGGGTCATGAAAATTAATCACGTTGCAGAAATGGTTGACTGCACTCACCGTAAGGATTGGGCGTGACATATTGAAACCAGTCTACGTATTCTTTTGAAGTGTGATGAACAACCAGAATCGGGTGCATTTGCGGAGGGGCAAGTTCCATTCCAGCTCGACAATTTCGAACGCCAAATTCCGGTAATCGGGTTCACAATTAATTAGGAGGACCATTTTCAGGGACACAGGCCGAACACGGTTAAATCATTCTCGCCCAAGCTTCTTTTTGGCAAATCTTTTATTAGTTGCATCACAAGCATAAAAAGGTATTTGTAAAGCACTGTTATGGCTTAATGTAAAAGAAATAATTATGTTGTGTGTATATTCATACTAGTCACAACCAGTGTTTTGAACATCGCGATTAAATTGCGAATTTTTCTCAAAAAAGATTTTTTCGGCGATTTTTTGAAATTGAAAAAATCGCTAGAAAATCGCGATTTAATCGGAAAAAAATGTTGCCCCTTTAAACAGCGAGTTTTAAATTGCGATTTTCATTTTTTTCTCATTTTTGCAGTGAGAGGTTTTGCAGGTTTTCTCATTTGTGTCAAGTTTTTTTGTGGTAATAATTGTGGTTGCAGGCTGGCAAGCTCATTTGAAGCCTCACTAGTCATCAATCAAGGCCATTGGGCCTAGTGGTTTGACCGTCTATCCCTCCTCTCATCACTGTTTCATCTATAATTCTGAAGTACATTATTGACAGTGGTATGTTAATGGCATAAATACACCTATAGCAACCATAAACTCATTAATTAGTCTGTTACGGAAATAAACATTGATCTTGTGATTACATTGGTGTCATACAAGTAAATTTTGGAGGACTGTTTGATGAATGTCATGGTCTGATATATCACCTACAACAATGATACAAGTACATAACAATGGCATAAAACTAATTAACAAATCATCTCATATCATTGGGAAAGCATTTCCATTTGTTGGGCTTGCTCATTGCTTGGTGTCTCTCGTGTTTTAGGAGGATTTTTGTATCTTTCATTTCATTGCCATCACTTGCACCCATTGCATTCTTGCATGCATGAGCATTTACTATTAGCAATCTCATCTAGGTGATAAGGTAAATGTGCTCTCATTAAGTCAATTTCATCAATAAGAAGATAAAGGCTCTAATATGGTTCACTTGGATTAAATTGGCATTTCTTACACAGGGTTAACTTGCTGCTCCAATAAGTCTGCTCTTTCTCTTCTAATGTCATTAACATCAATCTAAAGAGTAACATTGTTGAGTAGTTGTTGGTTATCAAGTTTTGCTATCTCTCTTTCATTATCAAGTTTTGTATATGACATTATGACTCATGATATGAGATACATTATTATATTTTTTGTTGATATTTTGAGGCTGAGTTGACTCTTGAGACTCAGGACTTAGTATTCAGGACATGATTCAGTTTTATGTGTGATGTAGCACTAGACATGATATTACACATCTTATATATTAGTTTTTTTTTTTCATATTTATGTGTCAATGCATTTATTTTATGCTGTGGACGCTTTAAATATTATAAAATCGGGAAAAAAATGAACATTTTTGTATTTTCCGATTTTTTCCCGATTTTTACTGATTTTTTCCCGATTTTTATGATTTTTTCCGATATTTTCCCCTTGCCGATTTAATCCCGATCGCGATTTTCAAAACATTGGTAACAACAACGAGCTGGGGTATTTCTGTAGGATACTGTCACATTGTTGCATTTGTTCCAGGTTTATTTCTGGACTTGAAAAGGCTTGTATTTATGCCTTATAGATTGTGGTCATTAAATTTCTTGTCCTGCTTAGCCAAGTCTTATAACACTAGTCATGGGTTGACATGCTGCTGTTGTAAGCAAAGATCATAGTCTCGAAAGTTATCTCTAGTTGTCCGTGTGGGAAAATGGTCATAATACCATCTATGGAATCAAAATGATGGCACCTGCAGTTTTGTTTCTGGGATTAAGAGGGAGATCTCTATCTGTCTATTCTCCTGAGCAAAAATGGATTGCTGGAAGCTTCTACTGTGAGGAGCTGAAATTTCTAAGAGGATGCCCACATTCCCAAAGTCATCTTCTCTAGGAATATCTGTGGGCTACAACATATCTTCAAAGGCATATAAGAGCTATATGCAGATGTCTTGGGATAAATCCTCCTAGTTCCAAGGAAGACTATGCTGCAGGGACAGAAGAACAGGAAGTCTTAAAGGATGATTTCATTTCAGAACTGAGACCTGAAGATTTGCGCCCTAGATCAGTCAACCATTTACTGCAGTTGGATAGATCTGGAAGCCCTAAGAAGCCGTTTTTTTTTAAGGAATTGGAAGTTTTTTTTTAGGGTTGAAGAAGCCGTTGATGCAATATTATGAAACGGTCAAATTGTTGACAAGATGGGCAAATCTGTAAACCCTAGGGAAAGTGACAAGAAAAGTTGATTTGTCATAGAGTTGGGCCAATTTTGGTAGCCTTAGGAGCAGTCTTCTAAAATGGCCAAAAGTATGACAAATGGGTAGATCTGGAAAATAAGAAGCAGTGCAGGATCATGAGAGAAGGAATCATGATATATTCTCCCTGTTTGACAGTGATATATGGCAGAATATGTATGACCATGAAGTTTGAAATCTTCATACTATATGGCAGTATGACAATGATGAAGAAGATAGTAATGGGTACAATAAAATTATGGCAACACCATAATCAGCGATATGACAGAGGTGATAGTTCCAAATTTGTGATTCTATGTCACTGTCATTATGACAGTGACATAGATAGACACCCATGTTTACGAAATTCATAATAGCTGTAAGCTCGTGACAGTATCAGTCTTACATTGGAGTGTAATGATAAACTTGAAGTGTGAATTGAGAAGTTTTTGCAGCCTTCAGTCACGTTGTTGGAGTCTTGAACCACGATCATCAAACCCTGTTTGGATGGCTTTGACTGTGGGAGAATAAGACCCCTTTTCCAAGTTGGTGTCTGGGATGCCCTCATTTAAAATAGATGTCTTCTCTCGAGCTGGCATTAAGAGGGAGAATACATCTGTATATGCTCCTGAGCTTATATCATTGCTGAACGAAAGAAGATCCTCATGGCTCAAAGACATATGGCTTCAGAGGGGGAAATTCCGGAAGAAAACCAATAAGCCATATAAATACTAGGGGTATCTAGCTGCCATGAGTACAATATGAGCCTGGATCATCTGAAGAAACTATAAAGCATCAAAGTCTGCAAAGATGCGAGGGTGATGTCTAGGATATGGTTCCTAGACCACAGATCAAAGCCGTTGTCACCTCGATATAAGATCAAGCATGGATCTGATGGGAAAATGTGTTGCCTGAGACTTCTCTAGGAAGGCACTGATTATTATTTTACCTATATTCTATTATTACCTTTGCTACTACGCAAGGACGGAATCTCCATAAAATGGATGTGAAGACCGCATTTCTGCATGGTGCGATAAAGGAAGAGGTGTATGCAGAGCAACCTTTGGGGTTCAAAGTCCAGGATCAGGACACCCATGTCTGCAGGTTGAAGAAATCCCTTCGTGGGCTAAAGCAAGCACCCAAAGCTTGGTACGAGAGGATAGATAGATACCTGATGAAGTCGGGCCTCACTCGTAGTAATGTTGATCTGAACCTTTACTTCAAGTTTGATAGAGAAAAGCCTCTCATTTTGGTGTTGAATGTGGTCGACCTCTTCCTGACAGGTGCTAACCCTCTCATTCATCAGTGTAAGAGGGAGCTCGCTGCTGATTTTGAGATGAACGACCTAGGACTGATGCCTAGGTCTGAAGGTATGGTAGAGACCTAGCAATATTTTCCTTTCTCAAGGAAAATAAATTATGAAGCTTCTAGTATGGTGGACTGTAAGTTTGTGTCGACACTGATGGAACTCAACTTTAATAAGTTGAGTGGCAATGCTATTAGGCCCATGTTAGCAAATCCTACTGAGTATCGTCAACTCGTAGGGGCTCTGATGTTCTTAGTGAACACCTGTCTGACATATGTTGTGTAGTGAACACTTTGAGACAACACATGGTTGATCATAACATTCATTGGGTTGGTGCCAAGAAACCCTTGAGATATCTTTGTGGCACGATAAACCATGGGCTGAGATACACTACCGGGAGCATGAAACTCCTTGGATATATTTATTTCGATTGGGGTGGCAGTGTGGTAGATCGTAAGAGCACATCTGAATGCTACTTCACAAGTAGATTTGCTTCGGGCAGGTAAAGGAAGTCGGTAGCCTTGAGCACTGCTGAGGTCGAATACATTGCAGCATGTATGGCCCGTTGTGAAGTCACTTGGTTGTGAAAGCTCTTCAGTGACCTGTTCGAGTATGTGATAGATGCCACCATTATCCTTTGTGATCACCAGAGGGGGATTAATTTGTCATAGAATCCTAGGTTCCATGATTGATCCAAGCATGTTAATGGTTGGTACCACTTTATCTGAGATATGGTACAACAAGGCATCGTAAGGCTCGGTCATATAGGAACTGATGAGAAGGCCACGAATATTCTCACAATGCCCTTGGGAAAGATCATGTTCCTAACCTTTCGTGAGAACCTTGGAATCATGGAACGACCCTATTTTGAGGGTCATGTTGGACGATGAGCTCTGGGAGCTCCAAGGGGGTTTTGGGGATAGCTTTGGTGCTATAAGCAACCACAAGGCTAGGCTTGCCGAACCTAGTTGGTGTGCTTCTACCCCACCGTGATGATATTGAGATGGTTTACTTCTCTCTGATCTGTGCCCTGTATGCATCCTACCCATGGAGTTTCGGACTCATGGGAATTATCTCTCATTTGGCCAATGAGATGGGAAATGTGAATAGAGACCATAGCAAGGCCGATGGACGCATCGGAGATTGTCTTACTCTCTATGTCTAGGATGGCACGTGTCCAACCACTTGATCTGGGATCAAGTTTAATGAGGTTTCGAACCTCCAACTGACTTCGGGTCAGTGAAACTAACTTCCGGTTAGTATATGACTCTCTTGAGTCCTAGTGAGGTTTTGGACCTCTAACTAACCTCTTGTCAGGTAAACCAACTTCAAGTTGGTATGAGAATCTTTGTGAGTCCTATATAGGTTTCGAACCTCTGGGCTAAATCTGTCAGCCAAGTATGATGTCTTTGTCACTAACCCACTTCTGTTCTGAAATAAAGAGCCCAACAAAGAAAGTTACGGCAGGAAGATGCACGATGTTTGGATTGCACTAGTGGACGAAGTTCTCCCTAGTTGAGAGGGAGTGTTAAAATTGGACAACTAGGTCCAAAATCCAGGATATGCTACTCAGATTACGATCCCAATATTTTTATTGGACTCCTCTTTCAGAGAGGTGTAAGATTGATCTAAAGATCATCTCGATCGGATGAGAAGAACATGGACTTTGAATTTCTTCCACTTATGTGCTAGGTAGGCCTGGAATATAATATTGACTTAAATGTCTTAAAGAGCGTGTCACACACCCCCAAAGATGCCTATATAAGGGAGAGACTTGGAGTTCATTATACACACATTGTGTGGAGGATTGTTTTCTCTCTTCATGACGATGGAGCTGCGTTCTTGGTGTTGCGTATTTATGGAGTGTTCTTTGTTTGGGTTGTTCTAGGGTTATGTGTGACACGCTTGGTTGAATGACCTATTGGAGACTTTGTTGGTATAAGCATCCTATCGATCGTTGTAATGCCACCATTCATTATCTATGTTTTGGCTTGTCTTCCATCAATCTATTAGTATGTTCTATCTGCTTCAGTATTGTGTGTCCTAATCTGAAATGACATAGAACATGTTCTAATCCTAACAATGTATCTATCCTAGGTTTCCTATCAATATTTTTCCCAAGTCAACCTCCAGCTTCAACCTTCAATTTTTCCCTAGAATATGCAATCCATGATCAGCTGGTCAAATTACCAGAGGAAGGAGTATTTAAATACTCCTCAGTTTTGTTCCATTTGTTCTTATATTTCCAATCATAAAGTTTTGCAGATAGCCTCAAAAAACTTGACACAGAGGGTAACCCCCAATCTGTAGTCTTTTGGACATCCTTGATCAGAAATGATTCCACAGAATTCAGCTATAAAGACATCATTGATTTATTTGTTTATACAGTATTTAATATGCTAAGAAGTAGCATTCAGCCTAGAGTCAGGGAAGAGATAAAGAAGGTGTTACAATTGTCAGATCAAAGTAAAATAGGAGACTAGTATTTATACCATAATCATTAAGAAATTAAGGTGTATGGAAGCCAAGTTACTCCATACAAGCTTCCCAAATACCTCCCAATGGGGTTATTTTCAATGGAATACATCAGACAAATCCTGAATTCAGATGAAGTCAATTTCCTTTCAGCAAAGAAGAAAACTCAATTTAAGATTAAGAACCAGCTTGGTCCTTTTATTTGCAATAGTAGGAATGTTTATTAGCAAGCAGACAAGTATTTACAAGATTTCAAATTCAGTATCAATTTCAAATGAAAATATGATCCCTTGGAAGTCATAAGTAAGTTAAGAGTAAAATTCAAATTGACCCCTTTTATTCATGAGTCAAAGACTGAGGTTGAAAAGTATTCCAACCAGTCAGAGTGGTTAGAAAATAATTTACAAGAGGTGGAGAAGCAAGTTGATACTATTTTCATCTTGCTTACTTCAACCCCACAGGACATGAATTCAAATAGGGAAAGAGAGGAAGGCTCTTATTCTGCAAAGACTAATTCTAATACTAAATTCAAGCTAATGTATAGGAAAAAGGAAAATTTGAATACAGTGATATAACAGGAAGAAATAGTTTATACAGTTGAAGTCAATGATACAAATATAGTGGTCAGAGATAATGCACCTCCAACAGTTTCAGAAGAAACACACCCACTATTAACCTCTAGTGCTAAAATTATTTAGAAACAACATAGTGCATAGGTTTCATCATCAAGCAAACCAATGGATAAAGAGAAAGATATAATGGAAAAATATAAAGAAATAAAAACCAATAATGAGGCATTGAAAGCTGTAACTTATGCCCAGTATTGGAAACAAAATCCTAGTGACCAAAACGGATTACTTTCAGCTTTTGATTACAAAACTAGAAAGATGCAAAATGACATTTTTACAGCCAACCATGCAGGCTCCAAAATCATCATCATATTACAAGAAAACAACCTTTGAATTTCTTGCTAAAGATGTGCATCCCATAGATCAGATTGAGTTTCATAAACAAGCTGGAGAAATGATTTATTCCACTATGACACACAAGGCTTTAAGTGTCCAAAAACTTCAAAATTCTCTAGAAAATATAAGAACACAGTTAAAACTAGAGAAAGTTTCTTCACAAGCAAAGGATAACAGGATAAAATCACTTGAAGAATTGATCATGGAGGTTGGATATAATCCAAAGGATATCAAAGCAGCAGAAGAGATTATCAAGAAGAAGAATGCAGACATAGTTGCATTGAAGAAACAACTAAATTTACCAACAACAGAGCATCCACAAACTAAAGAAGTTTTGGAAAATGAAAATAAAAAAGATGAAATGATGAATCTCATCATTCAGTTGACAACTCAACTAAAAGAGATGGAAACTGAAATGGAAAAATTAGTGCAGGAAAAGCAAGTCAGCACAGAAGCAGTTCCTATTACTTCCATTCCTATAGCCTCCACATCAGCTCCATTAGAAACAATAGTTCCAGTGTTAACAGAAGTTCCAGCTACTACTACTACACCAGCAACACCAACAACCCATCCGATGAGGCAATAAAATTGATTAAGGCAACGCAATATATGTCAATAAAAACTATTGAGATCAATAGGCTCAAAGAACAAGTGAAAAATCTAGAAGATGAAAGGAAATTGGCTCAAGTAATGCATAAAGCTGAAACATAGTAATCCAACAGATTGAATGACAAGATCCAAAAATTAGAAAATGAATTGACATTGGCAGAGCCTTTGGCCCAAGAAAAGAAACAATTGTGGGCCAATATCATTAACTCTGGTAATGATATTTGGCCTTCTATCCAAGTTATATTTGAGCAAAATGATTTGATAAAAGAAGCAAGTAATGCAATTAAGAAAGTCAAAGAAGAGCTTGGAAAGAAACCAAAGGAAGCCACTGAGATAATTAAGTTTCTTAATTCTAAAAAAAAGCATGAATTAGAAGAACTTGGGATAAGTGACAGAAAAGAAACCATCTTAGAGGTGAAGAAAGTGATTTCCAAGAGAAATCTGATGACATAGCTTGAGGATAAGTGTCAAACTATGGAGCTTGCAATGAACATATTCATGAATAGTTTTGATGTTTTAGACAAAAAGGTCTGCCTAATCCATTAGTAATTGATGACAGACTGAGGCATGAGGATTATGATAAAAATATCAGGGAAGTAGCTAAAGAAAATTGCAACAACTCCTCATTACAGGCAAAGTGCTCTTTCAAATCTTTGAAAATATCTTTTACCTCCAGCATGAGGTAAATCATATTTTTGTAAACAAGCCTACATTTACCAAGTATACTGAGGCAGATGAGATTTACAAGAGGATGGTAAAAATAAAACTTCCAGATGAAGGAGCCTGGGAAAAATGGTGTGATTTACTGTGACAGGTAAAAGTAAAAACAGGTAAAATAGAGACAAGGTAAAAGAGCAAACATAGCAGTCAGGTAAAAGAAAATTAGCAGTAAAAGAGTATACCAATAAAGATAGATGAAGACATTTTAAATAATAATTCACAGGTTAGAGCTGAAGACAGATGAAAGACAGGCAGCGTAAAATATACAACCAACGTGAGAGATAAGACAGCATAAGGGAAACAAACAACAAATCAAATAGACGGGGATAGCTTGCATTTATTTAAATAAGTGTCTCTATCTTCTTGCATGAAGATACTTTGTTTTCCTTCAATAAATCCTAAATCAGTTGATAGGATATTTTGTAATAAGTTGTATAAATACTTCATCAATTCGAAGTATTGAGTGTGGATTCCTGAATATTCCTATAGTTGAATTGATCTAATACTTGAGGGTTTATTGTACCATTTGCAAGCTGACAAACAGGACAAGTAATAAAGGCATTTCTTTACAGGATTCATGTGTTGAGCTACTTCAGTGAAGTATATTTCAATTGTTCTTTTTATTTTCTTAAGTATTCCATAAAATTGCATGTTTTTCTAAATATGAATGTTATAATTGGAATTTTATTGCAGAATTTGTTTATTTACACTCTGCTTTGAACTATTATACATTTCAATGTTTTCTTACGATATCTAGCTTTGAGAATCCTTAATTTCTCCCTAGTCTCGATTGACCTCTTTTACCCTCCTTCATCATCTGGTTTAAGGAATCCTTAACTGCTCCTTGATCCCAATTGAAAACCACTTCACCATTCAGCCTTTAAGATCTTATTTTGGCTCAGCTACCCTGCCCTGTAACACTTCTTTTATGACTTGATTATGTTTTGTTTTCTTGATATATTGACTCCATAGCCCAATGGAAAATAGAGAAGCACCTATCCATCTAAATCAGTAATTCCACCAACAAATCAAAATCAAACCAAATCAATCTTACATAACTAGCCTAAAATAAATTAAAGAAACAAAGTTAAATCATTAAGAGAGAGCCCTCTCTGAGCATTAGGATGGCTATATCCTAATCTCCAAAAGTGGTTGATAGTTACCTCTAATATTTCATTAACACACATAACAACCCTGGGAAATTTTGGAGAGATGACATTGTCAATGAATGGTTGCACAAAAGGGACCCTATGAGCCAATCATTCATATCGTCAATGTATTTCCCATGCAACATGAACATTCGATATTGTATCATAGCCATACACTCTATTATGGATTTCATATATACCCAACCTATGACTACGAGTTGCATTCTATTTCCAAAGCCTGTAAGTAGTGTAATAATTATATCCAAGTCTATTATGACATGTTGCACTCACATGCTTATCTGAGTGTAGATAAGCATACTTTCATCACACTTTGTTTGATCCTCTCCATAAATTATCATTTCAAAGGAAGGCTTCAACCCTTTTTGTGATGTGTGAGATTGATATCCTTCTATCAAAAACCAAAGGTATATTTTATATCCTAGTTATATTTATCTTTTCCCTCATTTTTCACATTTCCTTTTGTTATATTTATTTTTGGAGCTGTGAATACCTTTGTTATCTCTTATAGGAGGATCATGACATTGTAGGTGAGTAAGGAGGCCTAACCCTTTTTTATTTGTTTGCGTATTATTTGACCTCTTTTCGCATATTCTAATAACATTGTTCATCATATATCTCACATAATCATGGCATCTTATGCTCCTAGGAGTTCAATCATTCTTCATTCTACTACCGTAATTTGAACAATGAACACAATTGGAAATATCCTTCAAATGATTGAACATTAAACAAAATTGGTAATATACTCCATCCAAGGTCCACTTTTATTTTCTTGACAAAAATTAAAAATACTTTTAATTTGAAAACATAATCTAAAACGATTTTTAATTGATTGAATATTTGTATTTTTTAATATAAAAAATGGATTAACTATTGAAAATCAAAAAATATGTAAAAAGGGGAAAATTGACTTCCCTATAAATTACCACTAATATTTTTTGGTTTGCTAGGTTGTGTGTGTCTTGAGATGACTAGAAACTTAACCTTTGGCTTGAGTAATCGTGACCCATGGACATCTAATCCATTAAAATCACCATGGGATCACACCTGGCCTCGACTACACCAACCCTTAACATGACTATATTTTTACATATGGATTTTCAAATGGGCGACCTTAACACCACATAATGCCTTAACAATACACCATGTCATCATCTATTCTATGTCCCATGGACATAAATTACTGCTAATTATTTTAGATATTTTACTTATATTTACATGAATTATCACTAGTATAAAATGATGAATTTAGTGACTAGGTGGCTAAAAAAGTTAGCCACCGCAATTATTTCAGGTGAATAACTAATAAATTTGAGCAATTTTAAGTGAAAGAACTAAAAATGACTAACTTAAATGGCTAATTTAGTCTAGGGATAAAATACACGACTAGATAATAAGTGACCAAACCAAAAACAACTAATTTAAATGACTAATTTAGTCTAGGACTAAAATACATGACTAGATAATAAGTGATAAAATTAATAATGATTAACTTAAATGAATACTATAGTCCAAGAATAAAAATATGACCAAATAACAAGTACAAAAAGTATATGAATTACTCATTTATGTTAGTAATTTTTTATTATGTCACTTCATAAAAGGAAAATTTCAATTTTGATACTGAAGTGTTATAAAGATAAAGGGACCAATATAAGTTCCCCCATTGGTCATAACCTCTCGTAATGCTAAATTTGGGAATTGGCCTCACTATGATAGGCGGAAGCTTAGTTCAAAAAAAAAAAAAATTGTCAAACCTTTAGGAGGGGACCTTTCTATGTTTATGTTGAAACAAAAAGAAACCTTGAGATGATTTTAATGTTGAATATTTTATTGTCTCAATACATGAGAAACGATGGCGACATAAACAACAAGAGCTTTAAGAAGGTTATACTCTTCGACACAAACAAATATCATTGCATAGGACCACTAATTACGTTTGTTGAAACTTAAGTTTTACATGTTAAATGTTTTATAGACAATGTAATATCTTGTTTATTTTTATTGAATATTTAATTTAATTTTTTGTATAATTTTTTGTTATAAATATTATTATTGACATTTGTTTTTTAATTTGTTTTTATTTTAGACAGTGTATATATAATAATTTTATAAACATTGTTACCATATACGATTGTTAATGTAATTGTCTAAATCCTTTTACTTTATTGTTATTATTAAAAATGCATTTGTATTCTATTTTATTTGTTAGTTTATATTACTAGTGTGAGCATGTATTATAGTCCCGATGGCATTGACAGTGCACAACACTGATTATTTTTAATTTCACATTGACATACAACATGTGCATATATTATTAAGTGACTAACTTAAATGACTAATTTAGTTCAGGGCTAAAATATATGACTAGATAATAACTGGAAAAATTAAAAATGATTAACGTAAATGACTACTATAGTCCAAGAATAAAAATATGAACTAACAAGTACAATGTATGAGGTGTAGACTAGTTGGTTTACGTGGGGTTTAGTGCCTTCCAAGTCACAGGTTCAAACCTCATGGGGAGGGCTTGAAGAGTGGAAGCCACTTTGGGGGAATTAATATTCCCAAGCGGTATCCAAGCTTGACTAAAGCCTCGCACAATCCTGGTGATAAGCATCCCATTCTGGGTGGATCGATCTTCTTACAACCAATAAGCAGGCTGATCCCAGCCTAGGCGCTGCCTAATTACAAAAAACAAAAAAAATGTTTGATTACTTAAAGAACTAGAATATCATCATGCTCAAAAGCATAATCCACATGGATGTTCCTCTGTGCTCCCAGACCTTAACAAGTGAAGAAAGGACGAGAGAACAAGAAGGCCTTATCAATAATAAAATTCAATTTTTTTTTGTAAGTCAAGATTCTATTAACTTTTGAAAAAAGAGTACATATAGTCCATCAAAAATTAGGTGGTCTCATCTTGACCGGGTTTTTTGACCAAAAATTTCACCAGATAACAAAAATAGAAAAGTGCCACTAAGGGCAACATCCACAATCGATTGGGCCATAGGCACCAAAACACCTCTAGTACAAAAAAGACTCAAAAAATCATACTAATCACCAAATGTAATAGATTTAGGGTTGTCTGAGGCTATTCCAAGAGGTGGAGGAGGGAAGAAGTCACACTGGACGTGTCCTTCATAGTGTGCCATCCAAGCCTCTAGTTTCTCGACTTTCTCCGAGAGCAGATTTCCCCCCCTTCAAACCATGACCAGCCTTTCCAGAAGTTGACTTTGAAAATAGTGCAGCCGCTTGAAAGAGGCCATCTGCACTGAATGCTCCTCTCATCAGATGCATTCAGTAGCATCCACCCTATCCATTAGACTACCAATTAGGGCTTGACAGTTCTCCAGGCAGCAGTGATAAAGACCCTGCCCTCCTGTGCATCCAGATCACCCAACCCCTGCTACATCATGCAGTTATGACCCCGGCCACTAGCCCCTCTACCTCGATTCACCACGTGTTTTCCACCATTATGCGACACTTCACCCCGACTCACACCACTGTGTGACCCTTCACCCCGACACACCCCCAGCATGCCACCTCCACGACCTCCTTGTGGCCCAGACGAACCTCTCCGCACACTCCCCACCACCTTCCCACCATGACTAGACGGTAAAGATACCAAGGCCTGGGAATCCGCCCCTACAAAAGAAGAGGAGGGACCAACCCGACACATTGTTGGCTTCTTGAAAACCCGCAAATGAGGAGCACAATAAACACATTCCAAACACAAAATTCTCTTCACTACTGGGAACTCTCAGCAAATTAGAATCCACAATAGCACAACAAGGTTGTAGCCACCTCCTTTATGACCTCCGTTGAAAATGGAGTGCCACCCAGGGGGAAGGTGTTTGTTTCCAACAGACAACATATATCGACCAATTGCAACCGCAATGAACCACAAGTGCACCCTGCAGACCCCCTCGGTCCAAAACATAGTAATAACACAGAACCCCTCAGTCCAAAACTCAATAATTGCAAAGAGGAAAATTGAGTCTCTTCTCATGTGACAATATCTCTCAATTGGCGGAGGCCACCACCCGAAGAACCAGAAGCCAAACTAATTACCAGTGAATCGTGAGGGTTTTGCCTCCCATGCCCAGTCTTTCCAAAAGCCACGAGCAAACCATATTCGCAAACAAACAACCTCCAATTTTCGGTCCAAAAAAATTGCAAACATAAGCGTTTCACCACCGGCGAACCACTGTTGTTTGTGTTTCCCTCTCCTTTCCAACACTCGTCCACACTCCCAATGCCATAAGAGGACACCAATGCAAATGCAAATGCGTAAGGAAATCATCCCTAGAGGCTTTAACATTTTTTCACGCTCAAGGGCTACACCCGAGTTACTCCTCGTACGCTCCTGAACCAATATGGCATCCATGCTCCCGTATTGTATTCAAGTATGAAGGGACCAGAAAGGCAAACCCCCCCACTGAAACCACTTGGTGTTAATCATGTGGAGTTGTCTCCACATGCCGACATGAACTCACCCCCATCGAGGAACAACAAAATTCAAAAATTAATCTGGTGCCTAAATGCAAATTTTGTTTTTGTTAAAAAATTACTAGAAAATTTATACATTACTAAATAATTTTGAATTTTTGCACTGAGAAGGGCTCTCCAACCTAGTATGGAAGAGACGATGTAATGTAATGTTCGGTAATTTTTATTTTTATGTAAACATTTTGACTTGATCAAATTACATAAAATAAAAGAATTAATAAAATTAATAATTAAAATAAAATTGAGGTAAAATACTCCATGTTTTGATATATATATATATAGTACTAAGAAGGATATAATTTCTTGAGGTGAAAATTATATAGCACTAGAAGATCTTGAATTAAGATGGATCTAAGCTATTATAGAAATAACTATTACCAATTTCAAGTGCAAATTTTATAGCACTTAGTAGATCTTGAAGAAAGATAGATCTAAGCTACTATAGAAAAAAATATTACCAATTTCAACTATTATAACATGTTTGAGAGCCAAACTCGCAACATTTATGACATTATGCCTTTTAATATATATATATATATATATATATATATTAAGATAATAATTACTATATAATGGAGATTTTCAATTACAGTTAAATATATATTCATTCCATTGATCTAAAATTTTAAAATTTTATTTTAAAATAATTTTTACAACATAAAAACTTTTCATAATTGTGTTCCATGTGGTTTAAATATGAATTTGAAATATAAAATTCAATCAATACATAGAGAAAGAAAAATCTTGCTCACTCTACCACCAAATATGATTTATTTATAAAAAGTATTAATGCATAGAGAAATTAAAAGCATGCTTATTACTAATAAATTTAAACTAAGATAAAGCTTAATTGGTCTTTGATGAAGCTACAAGTATAATTTGATAAAATTTTCAGGAGGAATGCACCACATTTAAATACAGTCCACATGATTGGGTGAGTGAGGTGATGGCGCGGGTGGAGAAATGACAGATTAGTGCTTGAACACACTTTGTTCGTAGTCAAGTCTTTCTCAAGTATTGTGAAAAATAAAACCATTCCTCCTTCGTTTGTTTTATTGCACTAAAAATTAATGAAATGGGAAAGTGTTTCTATGTCGGAGCTTTGGTTTCATTATCCTCCTTGTAAATAAAGCTACTGCAGCCACTTTTAGGGTTTTTTCGTCATTTGTTTTATAAGGTGAAAATGGCATAGAATTATTTGGATGTGAAATAGGTGTATATATTGACCTCATAATTGCACTTTCTTTGTGAGGTGAAAAAAGGGGGAAAATGAAGGACATTGGAAAAGCACATGGCCACAATAATATTTCCAAAGATCCTGGTGTTGGAAATATTGAGAGGGGGATGAATCAATATTTATTTTTAATTGTTAATTTTACCAGTTAGATCACTTATATTTACAACACGAAATTAACAATGATGGAATAGATAATTTTATTAATTTCTTGTTTACAATAAGTAAAGTTGAATAATGATATAGGGCTCCAACCCTAGATGAAGACTCCAATCTTCCAGGCTCCAACCTGTTTTGTGCCAAGCACCGACTTGGTCTTTCTAAGGCTCCAACCTTGTCAATTTGAGGCACCAACCTCTAGGGCTCCAACCCTATCTCTGGTACAGGCTCCTACCTGGTTTCTTGAGGAATCCAATCCTCTAGGGCTCCAACCCTATCTTCTAACGCACCGACCTTGTCTCTATGAGGCTCCAACCTCTTCCTTCACTTCATCAAGATATATTTTGTTATACTTCACGGCTCCCAATTTCTTCTTCAATGAGCCCTGACAATATTCAGCTTACTCTTCACTGTAGTCTACACATCATGTCATCAATGACAACCTTTTCTTTGTATGAAGGTGTCCCCACTGCTCTTCATGACACCCAAACACTTTCTTCAAGGTTACCTCATGATGGCTTCAATGCATCATGATCTTCAAGGCAGGTCTACAAAATTCTCTCCAATCTGCATTTCCAAAAATTCAAGTCTTCTTTAGCAACACTTCTATGGCTTCTCCAATAATGTATGTCTTCAAGATTGCTTCTACAAGCTTACTATATGTTGCTCTTCAACAACAACTTCCTAAAAAGTGCTTTGACAAGGATTTCAAATTTCTCCAAAAAAGTGTGCACAAACTGCTCTAAGGCTAACGTAAAACTTTATAAACAATGCACCTTCAAGACTGTTGTAAACACCTTCTACAAGAAGCTCCACAATGTCAAGATGGCCTCCAAGTTTTCTTCAACCATGCACTAGGGACTGCCTCAACAAGGTGTCAACTCTTCAATGTCTACTGCAAAGGGGCTTTTCTACAATTCTGCTCCAAATATGACAGTCAACTCCACAAATCTGAGCTTATATCTTCAATCTGATTTCACAAGTAATGATTGTCCATTGTACAAGATGAAATATCACATATCCGAGCCTTACTGTTGAGTGTATGAGCCTTCACTTACTGATCTAAGGTAACTGTGATAAATTCTGAGTTAAGGAGGTGACAGTCCACAGCAAGGTATGTTACAGGACTTGTTCTTACATTGATTGTAGGTGTGTATCTGAGATTGTTTTTCAAGCACTGAACTGTAGGTGTGTCTCTGAGATATCCTTAGCCCCACCACAAAAGGTTAACCACAGTTTTTAGTATGACTTGGACTGAGATTCTTGGCGTACTATAGTTTGGACCTGCTGTTGTTATCACAGTCACAAAACAGATCCCTTAATTTTGTGTCAACTTACCTTCCATTCATTGTAATTACCTCGGTGATACCTGGGAAAACTTTGTCCTTAATTCTGTCTTGTATTCTAGTAACTGCTTCTCAAAAAGGTGCCAAAAATCTGAGTTCCAAGAGATTGAAATTCTGTGGTTTAAGAGTTGCAATAGGACATTGTTTAGCTTTCTTAGCTTCTACAGGATGACATTGTTTTGAGGTAAAACGAGCACACAACAAGTCTGTGGTATGGAGGGTCTCATTTACCCCCATATTTCACTTGTCCAAGCCTTCTGCAATTGTTTAGAGCCTTCCACACAAAATTGTCCCGGAGCTAATTGAAATGTAGTCCCTCCACAGAAGTATCCTGAGTTGTCACACAAATACTGAGTTTCCCAACAAATAATCCTTCTCGGCCACCTTGAAATAAATTCCCAAACGCTGTAATTATGACCTCTTTTTTTTTAACTCCTTCTCCTCCTGTAGGTTCTGTCTGAAATTTTGTCTTTTCACCGAAATTTTTCTACCAAGAATGAGGATTTACACTTATATTTATAATAGTTTCAACCTCTATGAAAGGATGTGACATTTGGGTGAAGGATCTGACATGAGGAATTGAGTTTAGGTCGGCTAGAAATAAAAATATAATATTAAAACTTGAAAATTCATTTTCTCTTCAACTACTAGGAATTTTCAGGCAAGTGATAGCTCATTAGAAAGATAAAAATATACTCTATAAGATGGTATAGGAGTCAATTTTAAAGGATGCCTCTAAGGTGGTAAAAAATATTTTTTCTTTGATTGTCCTTAATTTTTTTTGTGCAGAAAGTGAATAGGACAGCATGGCTTCTTCATTGCTTGGCTTCTCCTTTGTTTTTCTTCTCCGTTGTTTGGCTTATCAATCATAGGATCATAGTGTCATCATGTAGGACATCCATGTCATCATGATAGGTTTAGAATCATGTATTCAATAATAGTGCAGTAATATTTCATAGTGCAGCATCATTAGGAAAGTTTTGAGGTAGTCTTCCAGCCATCAAATGAGATCTTCCACATCATCATCTAGTCTTCCAACCTTCATCAAGTGTATGACTTCATCAAGTATCATCCAAGTGTATGACATCATCACATGTCATCATCAAGTATCATCCAAGTGTATGACATCATCATATGACATCATTGGTTAAGATCTAGATCATCAAGTGCATGCAACATTAGATCAAGTACTTAGGGATTCCTTCATTAGTGGTTTGACTTCTTCGTGACTTGACATCTTCATTGATAGTATCCTAGTCAACCAAGAGTCATGGCATCATCATTTGGAACCAGGCATCTCAAGAATACTGACATCTCGGGAATGTCACATTGACATCAATGACAACCTTGATTAATGATCTCCCCCTTTTTCATTGATGGCAATATTCTTTCCCTTCTAATTTCTCTCCCCCTTTGACATCAATGGTAAACGGGGTGCCCAAATACTCCCCCCTGTCAAGCTGCTTCTTTTCTTCATGAATTGTAGTTTTTCATAGGTATGTTACTCCCCCTACCATGGTGCTCTTTCTTCTGGCAATATGTTCCATGATAGTTGTGTTTGTTTTTCTTCATGTGATGTACCATCTCCCCCTGTCTGCACAAATTCCTTTAGCTCATGAAGGATTTCTCACCTTGTGTGATCAATTAGAAGGCATCATCATAATATCATGTTTCTCTTCAATGGAGTTACTTCCAAGAGATGATTTATCAATATTTTCCATGTGTAACTCATCAAGAATTTCATAGGGTCCACTCACGGATCGCTTTCTGCAAGAATACTCAAGAATCACAAAATCCCCCTAATTGTATGCATGGTATCTTTTTGGCAGGGTTTCACCATCAAATACTTGGAATATCAAGGATGACTTCATCTAGTCAACAACATGTGTTGTTCATTGGAGTGTTCAAAAGACTTCCGCATTTGTGTAACTTTCTTCTCTGGCATGGTTCTAGCTTGTGTAGGGGCCCAAGTCAAGTTACAATCACGTGCCATATGTCCAATGTTATGGAAATTAAAGCACTCTATATTTTTCATGAATAAGAAATCATGACTTCTTCTTGCAAAATTGCTTCGAGGATATTGACAGGGACCATTATATTTATCTTTGTGATATGCCCTATAATATTTTTCCACGTGCCCAAAGTTTGTACAAGAATAGCAATATCCAAGAAATATACTTTGGTACCTGGGTGATGAAGAGTTCCTTGAAGTACTCTTGAAGTCTTTTTTCCTTGGGATTCTTTGATGATATTCATTGCCTTTTGTATTCTTGACACCATATGCAAGTCTCCTTAGAGTATAATTTCTTCCATTGTTGTCTTGATTCTTCTCCTTTCCTTTGTTGGAACTGGGAGCATCAACATTTCTTTCTAGGTTCCTCACATCTTTGTTGTTTGAAGCATTATCATTCTTGCTTGAGGATTCACATTCATAGCCAAGACCTGATTTATCAACGGGATACCTTTGCTGACTTAGGATTTCATTTAGGGTTTGAGAGATTTTCAAGTTTTTATTTAGCAATTCAACTTCCTTTTCAAGAAAGACAATTTCTCCTTTCAACTTTTCACAATCTTCATCTTTCATAAGTAGTTTCTTCTTCATTTCTTCCATCATCCTTGTTGCTTCATGTGCTTCGATTTTAAGAGAGATTATATTTGATTTCATTATGAAGACTTATTCATTCTCCTTTTGTAGACTTCTCTCCATTTCTTCTTTTATTCTTGTAGCTTCACATGTTTCGGCCTAGAGAAGATTGATGTCTGATTTTAGTTTCAAGATTTCTTCATCCTTTTTGTCTAATTGGAATATCATGGTGTTTCTCTCCTTTTATGCTTCATTAACTTTTCCTTCTATAAATTCCAAAGTTTCCATCACCTTCTCAGATCCTTGCGCTTGTTTCCTTGCTTCTTCTAGTTGAGATCTAAGAGAGGAGACCTCTTCCTTGTATTGACCAATCTCTGCTTCAAGATTGTTCAAGCTCTTAATTCTTTGTTCAAGGTGGCTTGACAAATTTTCTTCCCTTTTCTTTGCCTTATCCAATTGATTTTTTATAGATATGACTTCTTCATGATGATTTCTTTTATTTTGATGAAATTCCTCTTTAATTTTGGCGAGCTCCTCATCTCTTTCTTGTACTTGAAGCTTGACAAAGTCAAATTCCTTCCCTATCTTGTCTTGGTTACCATCTTGCGCTTTCTTCTTGAGTTCCTCATTTTCATTTTTCAAACTTTTAATCTCTTCCATGGAAGCCATAAGTTTATTCAAGAGATCTTCTTCAAAGTCTTCTTTGTTCTCTTCATCTTCTAGGTATTCTTTAGCCTTGTTGTCATCTCTCTTATCTTCAGCTTCCTTGACAGATTCTGGACTTCTTTCTTGTTTTCCATCATCTTCTTGACTATTTATCATTGTCAACGCTCCTTTTGAGTGAAGATCATGAAGTTTGTCCCATATGACTTTTGCTGACAAACATTTTTCAAAATTGGCCCTCACAGAATTTGGTAACCCTTTCAAAATTTCCTTCATTGCTCTTGTATTGTAATCCTTGGATTATTCGTCCATCGTGTCATTAGTAATCACTGATTTCCAAACTTCAATTCCTTGATTCTTCAAGAAATTCCTCATTGTTGCCACCCATATATCAAAATTTCCATTGAACAATGGAGCCTTCGCAAATTGATTTACTTCAATTTCAATGGTTGAGGAAGACACATCTTTAGGAGGATTAGAGATTTTCTTCCTTGGCTTTGCCATTTGTTTTCTAATGATCAACCTTCAAGCTGTTAGGCTTTGAGTGAAGGTACTAGCTTTGAAACCAATTGTTGGAAATATTGAGAGGGGGGTGAATCAATTTTTCTTTTCAATTGTTAATTTTACCAGTTAGATCACTTATATTTAGAACAAAAAATGAACAATGATGGAATAGATGCTTTTATTAATTTCTTCTTTACAATAAGTAAAGTACAATAATTATATAGGGCTCCAACCCTAGATGAAGACTCCAATATTCCAGGCTCCAACCTGTTTTGTGCCAAGCACCGACTTGGTCTTTCCAAGGCTCCAACCTTGTCAATTTGAGGCACCAACCTCTAGGGCTCCAACCCTATCTCTAGTACAGGCTCCTACCTGGTTTCTTGAGGACTCCAATCCTCTAGGGCTCCAACCCTATCTTCCAAGGCACTGACCTTGTCTCTATGAGGCTCCAACCTCCTGCTTCACTTCGTCAATATATATTTGGTTATACTTCACATCTCCCAATGTCTTCTTCAATGAGCCCTGACAATCTTCAGCTTACTCTTCACTGTAGTCTACACATCACATCATCAATGACAACCTTTTCTTTGTATGAATGTGTCTCCACTACTCTTCATGACACCCAAACACTTTCTTCAAGGTTACCTCATGATGGCTTCAATGCATCATGATCTTCAAGGAAAGTCTACAAAATTCTCTCCAATTTGTCTTTCCAAAACTTCAAGTCTTCTTTAGTAATACTTCTATGGCTACTACAATAATGTATGTCTTCAAGATTGCTTCTATAAGGTTACTAGATGCTGCTCTTCAATAACAACTTCCTAAAAAGTGCTTTGACAATGATTTCAACTTGCTCCAAAAAAGTGTGCACAAACTGCTCTAAGGCTAAGGTAAAACTTTATAAACAATGCACCTTCAAGACTGTTGTAAACACCTTCTACAAGAAGCTCCACAATGTCAAGATGGCCTCCAAGTTTGCTTCAACCATGCAATAGGGACTGCCTCAACAAGGTGTCAACTCTTCAATGTCTACTGCAAAGGGGCTTTTCTACAATTCCGCTCCTAAGATGACAGTCAACTCCACAAATCCAAGCTTATCATTGCAATCCAAGTTCACAAGTAATGATTGTCCATTGTACAAGATGAAATATCACATATCCGGGCCTTATAGTTGAGTGTATGAGCCTTCACTTACTGATCTGACGTAACTGTGGTAAATTCTGAGTTAAAGAGGTGACAGTCCACAGTAAGGTATGCTACAAGACTTCTTCATACATTGATTGTAGGTGTGTCTCTAAGATTTTTTTTCAAGCACTGAACTATAGGTGTGTCTTTGAGATATCCTTAGCCCCACCACAAAAGGTTAACCACAGTTTTTAGTATGACTTGGACTGAGATTCTTGGCCTACTTTAGTTTGGACCTATTGCTGTTATCACAGTCACAAAACAGATCCCTTAATTTTGTGTTAACTTACCTTCCATTCACTGTAATTACCTCGGTGATACTTGGGAAAACTTTGTCCTTAATTATGTCTTGTATTCCAGTAACTGTTTCTCAAAAAGCTCCCAAAAATCTGAGCTCCAAGAGACTGAAATTCTATGGTGTAAGAGCTACAATAGGAAATTGTTCAGCTTTCCAAGCTTCTACAGGATGACACATTTTTGAGGTAAAACAAGCACACAACAAGTATGTGGTATGGAGGGTCTCATTTACCCCCATATTTCATTTTTCCAAGCCTTCTGCAACTGTTTAGAACCTTCCACACAAAATTGTACCAGAGCTAACTGAAATGTAGTCCCTCCACAGAAGTATCCTGAGTTGTCACATAAATACTAAGTTTCCCAAACAAATAATCCTTCTTGGCCTCCTTGAAAAAAAGTCCCAAACACTGTAATTATGACCTTTTTTTTTAACTCCTCGGCCTCCTGTAGGTTCTGTCTGAAATTTTGTCTTTTCACCGAAATTTTTCTACCAAAAATGAGGATTTACACTTATATTTATAATAGTTTTGACCTCTATGAAAGGATGTGACAGTTGGGTGAAGGAGCTGACATGAGGAATTGAGTTTAGGTCGTCTAGAAATAAAAATATAATTTTAAAACTTGAAAATTAATTTTCTCTTCAACTACTGGGACTTTTCGGGAAAGTGATAGCTCATTAGAAAGATAAAAATATACTCTATAATATGGTATAGGAGTCAATTTTGAAGGATGCCTCTAAGGTGGTAAAAAATAATTTTTCTTTGATTGTCCTTAATTTTTTTGGTGCAGAAAGTGAATAGGACAGCATGGCTTCTTCATTGCTTGGCTTCTCCTTTGTTTTTCTTCTCCATTGTTTGGCTTATCAATCATAGGATCATAGTGTCATCATGATAGGTTTAGCATCATGTATTCAATAATAGTGCAGTAATATGTCATAGTGCAGCATCATTACAAAAGTTTCGAGGTAGTCTTCCAGCCATCAAATGAGATCTTCCACATCATCATCTAGTCTTCCAACCTTCATCAAGTGTATGACTTCATCAAGTATCATCCAAGTGTATGACATCATCATATGTCATCATCAAGTATCATCCAAGTGTATGACATCATCATATGACATCATTGGTTAATATCTAGATCATCAAGTGCGTGCAACAATAGATCAAGTACTTAGGGCTTCCTTCATTAGTGGTTTGACTTCTTCATGACTTGACATCTTCATTGATAGTATCCTAGTCAACCAAGAGTCATGGCATAATCATCTGGAACCAGGCATCTCAAGAATATTGACATCTCAGTCAATGCCACATTGACATCAATGACAACCTTGATTAACACTTGGAACTTTAAAAGTCGAACTTGCAAGATCATAGTGAAAAATAGTTCTTTCTCAAAGTTGGAATAACCTAGCACCACATCAAATAAAAACTACAATTGAATGTTTTTTCTTGAACGAACAAACATTTCACTTATAATCATTTTTTCTTTCCAAATATTCAATTATATAGACCTGCAATTTTTAAATTTCTTTGTCTAAGAAAATTTTTAGGTACTATTCAAGTGCCATAAATTGTACATTGTTCTTAGCTTTGCCTAGTCTAATCTCACAAAGGAGAATGACTTGTACATTTATCCTAAGGATTTCACCTCCATATCCAATGTTACTTGGTTTTTTTCTTCGATGCAAAAATGATTCTTTATGGTTCAATAGTCCTGGTGTTCATCTCATTCCTTTGTGGTATTTTTCTTGAAGGATGCTAGAAGATTTGATAGTTCTCCTTTTCTATGATTTATAATCTCTACTTTGAGTTGCATTTACAATTTTAATGTCACTTTCTAACCAATTACCATGAATACCTGGAAACAAAGTTTGAAGGATTTTGGAGAGGAACAATAGAAATCATGAACTCAAATGTTGGGAATGTTACAATGGAAATTATTCAGTCACTGATTATATGCAAGGGAACTGCTTTAAAGTCTGACATCATAAGTAAAAACAAATTTTATTTCAATATTCTGTCATCCTTCAATGCAATCTTTGAATACTAAAAATAGATTTATTATAAGGACCAAATTTACAATAAAAAATGATTGTTGAGTTAGGAAAATAACCATTGTTTTATGGATTAACAAGAATAATTTTTGGTGAATTCTTCCTCTTTCACTCTTTCATTTAATGTTATTTCTAGGATCAAATCTCTACTTATTAATGAGTGAGGAACCCTCTTAGGATTCATTTTTTTTGGATTATTTTTCTCTGTTAGAGTGCTTCCTAAAACACACCCCAAAGAACTGCACTAAATAACACAGACTTCCATTAATTTATATTCCAGTTCTAAGGACTATCTATTCCACAATTTGCATGCATGGATTCAATCTAGCTGCATCTCTTTTGAGCATGCCATTCGAACAAGGCAGAGCACAATGAGAATGATATGATAGCAAATAATTCAACACTATTTCAATCTCACTAGCGAATCAAGGCCTTGTTATCTCTATTAGGAATTTATATACAATATCAAATGAGACTTGGTAGTCATATTGTAGGTGTGATCACAGGATAGGGCCTCCCAATGAAAATCCAAATAAGAGGGGCACTTTTATTGAAAATAATTTACCATTGAAATTGTGTGAGGGTGATAATTTATAAAGTTTTATAGATGAAGGATAAATAGAGGAAAAAAAGAAGATTTATCAGGGATAGGACAACGGAAAAGTAATTACTCTCAAGCCATCCATTCTTAAACTATGGATCGAGGGAGGGGCTTTTTATCCCCTTACTACTCTTCGTTGATGCCCTCGGACAGTGTTACTAATAGATGGATGTGCATTAGAGTTTTTAACAGGTTTGTTCCTTTGACAAAAAATAAATCTGTCATGTTAGAAGCTTTTTTATGGACCTAATGCTTTGGTATAAGAGAAAAATGAAAAAACTAACCTTCATATTTGTGACAGCCCCAATTATTTTGTTTTCACCATATAAAATTGCATAATATGAAAGATAAAAATATAGGCATAAGGGTTGAGGCAAAGGGCATTGATTCTAGGGTTGAGGGGGTTGATTCTCACTTGTTGGTTGGTATACTCAACCTTCCACAGGATATACATCATGTTATGACCACTTTCTAGTGTCCACACTTCATGTCCTAATGCAGTAGCATGCCTTTTGTCTAAGTCAGGTTGCGATCTAAACATACATAACACTAAAAAACCAAACTTGAATCTTTTCTCTCCATGAAAGAGAAAATTGATGTGATGATAGTCACAGGATGCAAAATTGGAGGTATCAATTACATGTTGGGCCTTGTGATTCTCAATGGAAATGTTGAATCATAGCCATGACTCGATCCTTGGCATTGACAAGAGGCCTCAACAAGCATCTTGGTGTGCAATTGTTGGAAGGAGATGAGCGCTCAAACTAGAGTGTAGCCGACGCAGTGCAGGATGTGATTAACAAATATGGGCACATATACCTCCTTTCTAATAACACCGATGTTTACTGTGTCGGGCCATTTACTGATTTTCCATTGGCTCTCCTCTGATCCACTTTCGAGACCAAGGGACAACAACTATCAAAAGGCCAAAATTAGTTTCCCCTTGACCGCATTTTGTAGATATGAAAAACCCCACTTTAGTTTTAAATCGAGGCATTGGTTTACTACCCAACCAAGGTTCCAATGGGATGAAGTTTGCTCAGTTTCTTGTTTTCTATTTTGGACCCTGTTGGGGTTAGCCGGGTTGGAATTTTTATGCATTCAAATTCAAACAGGGGGCACTAGTGCGACGAATTGCATTGTAATTATAATTATAGAAATGAAAAAATGAGCATTCCTTTGAAGCTTAATTTCCCATTTAGTTTTGAGAGTACAGATGTTTTATCCATTTTGTAATTGAATTCTCAGTAGTTGATGAATTGTGACGGGTTTGATAAATTTAGGGGTAGCAGTTGTTCTCTTTGTTGATTGTTTGCATCATATCAACACTAGATTGCATTACCAAAATAATAGCACTATTGGAATAGGTGCTATGTGAAAGGCACTAATAACTTAATTCTAATGTGAAGATACGGAAAATAAATCATTGTTCCCCGTCTAATGTGAATATTGTAAAGCAGAATTGAACAGAATAATATATATGTCTAGTTAATAAACATGTTTCTTGTTGTAATGATTAGGTGAAATCTATTACATTGATTGGAGTTGTAACAAGAGTGATTTTCATGATTATGATGCCAAATCTAGCTCACGTAGCAGTAGTGATATCAGCTTTGAGAGGCCAACCATAGACGGGGATTCTGAATGCTAAAATTCTAAGGGGAAATTGTGAAAATTTCGTCAACTCAAAAATCCTGCTGCAGCAACTGATGGAAAGTATTTTATTTTTTATTTACTTAACAAATTATTCAATGTGTTCTACAAGAAAATATCAAAATCCATTCACTACAACCTACAAAAATTAACTACAGAAGAATTACAAGTGTAGAAATAAATTTGAACAAACATATATCACATAACCATTTCGACACAGTTATTTTTGGAATAATGTCCCTAGAAAAACCCAATGCGGGAAAATTAGTGCAGTAGATCTAAAGGTTTATATATTATGCAGTAAATATTCTAAGTACAAATATATGATTGACACACTATCAAATCATACAGAGAAACTAATAGAAGAGATCTCGTGAGACAAACCTCACTTTTCCACGGAAACCGTCACTGATCTGCACCAAGATTTGATTGCCCTGCGTTGCCTCTACGTAGTGACTGCGTCACCCACACATGCTCTGCGTCACAACTACAGCTGCCCTTCTACCTCTACGCTGGTCTCACTGTTGGTTGGAAACTGAAGCCTTCTGGCCTCCAGAAAATCTCCCCGAGATCTAGCACTGGCTCTGCATTTTCCCCTCAGCAGGAAAAGGACTTCCCCTCTGGCTCTATGCAATGAGTTCATAGGCACTACGTCACTGGCTCTGTGCTGATACTGTGGCTCTCTTTATCTATGCTACTATGTACTCTCTAGCTCAGGATTCCTTCCAACTAGACTACTGCCCCTCTCTAAAAAATATCTCTCGATCAATTTTTCTTTCTGAGAACTTCTCACTAAAGAAATCGATCTCTAATCTCTTCCTTGTGTCTCCAAAATGTGATTTCCGAATGACCCTTCAATCCAATATTATATTCTTCTCGTTGATAGTTCAACGGCCTAGATTAGATCTATAATTAACAGTTAAGATTATCTTTTGACTTGATCCATTTATTCGAGATCATTCTCACTCATATTCTATTAATTCACTTTAATTATTTTATTTCCCTAAGTTCAGACTTAGGGTCCCTTTAAAATTAATTAATTATTTCTATAGAATACAATCTGAGTGGAATTTCACCAAATGATTTCTGGGTTATCTGGAATACATGTGTCTAAGCCTCTCCACAAAATTTGAGACTTAGATCACATCTGATGCTACCCCAAAACAACACTCCCTCTTAGCGAGGAATGTCCTCTAACAATATGCCCTATTGCATATTTGTTGTGAAACTAGCTCCAAAAATAAAATAAAAGAGATATCAATGCCTTAGAAATAAGCCACTTCGAGGGGGTAACCTCCAATACATTACATGAATAAACAATTATTGGATGATACAAATGACAAAACCTCCTTTCTATATATAGGAGTCCATGGGGCCACAATCTAATCCTAGCCGACCTAACAATAATAATTTAAGGGCACAATAACAACAACATGGGGGTTACAGGGGTAAAACAAAAACAATAAGGGGGAACACTAACAAAAATAAGAGACTATACTAGTAATATAAGGACCTAACATGCTCCTCTCCTTCAAAAAGGTGTTGTCCTCAACACTTGAGTAGCTCCGGTTGCTTTCGTATAAAATTCTCTCCTCCCATGTAGAATCTTTCGTGGGTAAGTTCTTCCATTTGATGAGATACTCTAAAATTGATCGATTTTGTAGTTGTCAAGTTCTTGTTTTTGTGACTGCTTCAGGTTCCAATATGTTTATTCCTTCCTCATCAAGTTCTGGAAATATTGTTTGAACTGGAATTTTTTCCCCTATAACCTTTTTTAAGCATTGAACATGGAAAACTGGATGCACCCACGAAGAATCGGGAAGCTCCAATTTCATGCCATAGTACCAATATTTTGCAAAACCTTGTAAGGACCATAGTACTTTGGTGATAGTTTAGTATCCTTCTTAGCTTGCTTGAGGGACATTTTTTTGTATGGTTGTAGCCGTAAAAATACCCAGTATCCCACATCAAAAATTCTCTCACTGCGATGTTGATCTGACTGTTGTTTCATTCGATTTTGTGTCAAATTCAGATTATCCATTAAGAGTTGGAGAACTTCTTGTTGATGCTCGATGTGATCCTCCACTGCTTGAACCCTATAATTTTCCCTTAAATAAGATGTGATGGATGGTGGATGATATCCATAAAGTGCCATAAATGGGGTCATTTTTGCTGCAGTATGGAAGGAAGTGTTACACCACCATTCAGCGAGAGGTAACCACTTGACCCATTATGCTTGCTTATAAAATACAAAACAACGAAGATATCCTTCCAAAATTTTATTCACTATCTCTGTTTGACCATTGGATTGAGGATGATAATATGAGCTATGAGCTAGTTGAGTACCCAAACAAGAAAATAATTCCGTCCAAAATTTTCCTGTAAAAATGGGATATCTGTCACTTACAATAACCTTCGGGTTTCCATGTAGCATTTGAATTGTTTCCATAAATGCAGTAGTAATTGTACTCACTTTAAATGGATGAGATAATGCACAAAAGTTTGCATACTTGATAAGTCTATCAACTACCACCATGATGACACTCTTCCTTCGAACTTAGGTAAACCTGTGATAAAATCCATTGAAATATCCTCCTAACGTTGACTTGGAATGGATAAAGGTTGTAGAAGACTTAGGGTCTTAATTGTCTCAACTTTATTTTGCTAGCAACCAAAGATTCCGCCACAAACTTTTGAATATCGTATTTAAGGCCATCCCCAAAAAATTCTTTCTTCACCCCCGTGTGCTTTAAAAATCCCGAGAGTCCTCCTAAAGGAGAAGTGTGCAATTCCAAAGAATATTTTGTTTAGTCAGAATTATTGCAAATATATAAGCGATCTTTGTACCATATGAATTATTTTTCCAACTAAATGTGGCTATATGTACTAGTATCTTGCTGCAAACTTTTGAATGAGAGACAACAATTTCCTTTTGTCCTTCTTCCATTCATCCTCGCTTCGTTATCCAACTGGATAATTGAAATGGCACAAAGCAATGCTTCCACCTCTTCATCCTTTCTTGAGAGTGCATATGCAACAACATTTAGCTTCCCTTTTTTGTAGATGATTTCAAAGTCATAACCCAACATCTTTGTGACCCATTTTTGCTGCTCTTCTAAAGATAGTCTTTGTTCCAAAAAGGGTTTAAGACTATCATGATTAGTTTTTACCTTGAAGTGTCTTCCCATTAGGTAAGGTCTCCATTTATTTAGTGCTTGTAGTATTGCCAACATTTCCTTCTCATAAATAGCCTTTTGTAAATACTCTCATTTGATTGAACGACTTTCAAAAGAAATGGGTTTTCCTTCCTGCATTAAAACAGCAACAATTCCATTTCCTGAGGCATCACATTCCACAATAAAGGTTTTTGTGAAGTTTGGCATAGTTAAGACTCATGCCAGGCACGTTGCCTCTTTAAGATTTTCAAAGGCTATAGTTGCTTTAGGAGTCCATGAAAATGCATATTTCTTCAATAATGTTGTTAGAGGTGCTGCTATTCTCCTATAATTCTTAACAAACCTGCGATAATACCCTGTTAACCTGAGAAATCCGTGCAACTGCTTTATGTTTGTGGGGACTTTCCAGTCCTTAATGGATTTAATTTTGTTAGGGTCTACCTTAACACCCTCGTGAGATACAATATGACCCAGATATTCCACCTATTTTACTCCAAAGAAACATTTGGATGTTTTTTCATATAATTGTTTCTCCTCCAATAGTTTGAGCACCCTGTCAACATGTAGAACATGATCCTTCCAAGACCTGTAGTAGATTAGTATATCATCAAAAAATACTATCACAAATTTTCTAAGGAATGGTTTGAAAATGGAATTCATCAACCCTTGAAATGTTGAAGGTTCATTGGTAAGGCCAAAAGGCATGACCAAAAATTCATAATGACCCTCATGAGTTCGAAATGTTGTTTTCAAAATATCTTCAGTCTTCATTCTAATTTGATGATATCCTGAATGAATATCCAACTTGGTAAAATAAATTTCTCTATGTAACTCATCCAATAATTCATCAATCACAAGAATGGGAAATTTATCTTTAATAGTGAGCTTATTGAGCTCCATATAATCCGGTCACATGTGCCATGATCCATCTTTCCTGTGCACCAATACTATTGGAGCAGAGAGAGGACTTTGACTAGGTTGAATTATACCAACCTCTAAGATTTATGAAATCATACGATCAATTTCGCTCTTTTGGACATAAGGATATCTGTAAGGCATGATGTTTGGAGGACCACTTCCTGGAATCAAATGAATAGCTTGATCGTGTTCATGAATAGGTGGGAGTCCTTTGGGAGTATTAAACACCTTGGAATGATTGTCCAAGACTTTTTGGAGATCTGGAGAAATAGATGATTTTGATGTTGGAACTTCTAGTGAGCATAATTGTGCAATTGCGCCCCATTGTTCTTTCTTCAGAAGCTTTTTCATGATATTAGAGCTTATTATCTTTCCTGGATTCCCTGCAATACCCCGTAATTCGATTTCCTTTCCTTCTGAAAAAAAATTCAAGAAAAGTTCTTGAAAATTAAAATCTACCATCCCCAAAGATTGTAACCATTGTACTCCTAGTACAACATCAGCACCTCCCATTGGGATGGAAATCATTCGACTATTCAATACATATTCCCCCATGTCTAGCTTGATATTATGGCATTTTCCAGAGAAATTTGTAGTTCCTCCATTTTCAACCATCACTTGGAATTCTGGGGATGGGTATAGTAAACAATTCAATTCCTTAGCTACCTTACAATGAATAAAATTATGGGTACTACCTGAATCAATCAACACTATTACCTTTTTTTTCTTGATGTCCTTCTAGCTTGAGAGTTTGAGGAGTGGTAATTCTTGCCAATGCATTACATCATGATATGGTTGGACTCATTTCTTCTTCTTCTAGGATTTCTTCCTTGTGTATATCCTCTACTTTTGAAGTTTCTTCTTCATTTTCTTCCTCCTCTTCACAATCTATGTAAAATAACTTCTTCTCAGTGCACTTATGACCTTTAGTGTATTTTCTATCACAACTGTAGCAAAGCCCTTTTGCTATTTTTTCTTCCAATTGTTGTGGTGTCAACCTTCTAGGTTGTGGAAGTCTAGGAGTAGCAACACTTCCATCTTTATAGATGTGAGTGGTAGGCTTCCTTGTCACCATAATTTTACATCCAATTTTTCTTGCCAACCTGAATACCTTCTCCAATGAATCAGGTTCCCAAACGCGAACTTCATGTTGGATGTTATCCTTTAAAGTCGCTATGAATACATCAATCCTGTGTTCCCCTGGAATTTCAATTACCCTTATATTTAATTTTTGGAAGTCCTCAATGTACTCTGCCACGGAACCCTATTGTTTGAGATTTATCAATTGGCTAAAGAAGGTGTTGCTCTTTGTATCCTCATAATGTGCTATCATTTCCTCCGTAAAAATTGACCAAGTGACATTTTTTTTACGGGAGCAAAGCCATTGATACCATACAAATGTATTTTTTTCTAAACGTAAAGTTGAAATGTGTACCTTTTGTGTGTTTTTCACATTATTGAGATCAAAATATTGCTCCATCTGTAGTATCCATGTTATAGGGTCCTTGCCATCATACTTCCTCATATCCATCTTGGAATATGGTGGTTCTTCCATCCAACATTATAGTTTATGAAATCACGATTAACATTTACTTTGTTTTCATCATGAGTTTCCTCTACTATCTTTTCGCGAGTAGGAAACATTTCTTGTATCAAATTTTCCAACCTTTGATGTCTACTTTTAGATCATTATTCATGTTTTCCATGTTGTCTTTCATTTTTTCATCGATCTTAGCTTCCATGTCATTCATCTTAGCTTCCATGCCCACTTCCATGCCATCCATCTTAGCTTACAAACCATTCATCTTAGATTCCACGCCTTTCTTCATACCATCCATCTTAGTTTCCATGCCTTTCTTCAAAACTTCCATTTCATTTTTTGTTGCTCCTTGCGATAGCGTAATTTGGTGCACTTGCTCTTGTAATTTTGATATCTCATGTTGTGTTTCTTCGTCTTCATGAATCATAGTAGAGCCTTCTGAAGGCTTAATGGGTGTTGAATTAATTTTAGGGGACATTTTAGAACCCAATAATGATATCTATTCTTCAATATTCCCTTGGAATAAATTCAAACTAATTTTTTTTAAACGAGACTTATGTAATTCGAAAAAAAATACACACCTTTTTCTTGCTTCTGAGGAGCTCGATATTGAAACTAAATTATCTCTGTGATTTTGGATCTACAATATCTGAAATTTGGCCCTGAGGTAGCCCTATGAATACTCTTTCGAATGCCACAAGTCTGACCTGATTTGGATTATTCAAGACAAAGTTATGTCAAATCTCCCACAATAACCTAATTATGGATTGGTTCAATAGAGCGAACTTGTACGACTTGTCACGTGTCAGTATTTTCTACTTTGGCTCTGAAATTTATAGACAGGAAACTATAGTCCGTGTACTTCTAGTCACTTTTTATAGAATTACAATCCGATGCTCAGAGAGATAGTTATGAATATTTTCCCATGATCACCTCTTTGAGATGAAATTCGGGAGCCTGAAAAAGACCTAACTTACATAGATCATATCTCCGAAAATATTGCGAACCAAGCTTTGAAATTTTTCGACGATGTTCCTCAGGATTTCAGCTTCACGCTATAAAAATTTTAGCTTCTGAACCTTCGTATAAAATAAGTTATAGTGAAAATTCCACGATTACCTGTTTGGTGTAGTGAAACCCTAGAATCCAAAGCTCTAATACCAAATGTTGTGAAACCAACTCCAAAAATAGAAGAAAAGAGATATCAATGCCTTAGAAATAAGCCACTTCAAGGGGGAAACCTCCAATACATTACATGAATGAACAATTATTGGATGATACAAATGAAAAAACCTCCTTTCTATATATAGGAGACCATGGGGCCACAATGTAATCCTAGCCGACCTAACAATAATAATTTAAGGGCACAATAATAACAAAATAGGGGTTACAGGGGAACAACAATAACAATAATGGGGTTACACTAACAACAATAAGGGACTATACTACTAATATTAGGACCTAACAATATTGTTCTGACCCTGAAGCATCTCCCTTTACGCTGCTGATGTCTGACACTACTGCACATCAACTCTGAGCCAATGTTGCAACTGTACCACTGCTGACACTATCAGTTTCAACACTATATCCATACTGCAACTCCCTCTTAATTCTGCAGATGTGTTGCTACTGACTCTGCCACTTCCAACTGCTACTGCAATGCATCATAGTTTCTTTCTGATCTGAAAATCATCCAAAATTGGACAAGTATACTACATCTCAGTGATGAAGATCTAACTGTTGCTAGTCTCTGTGCTACCTCTCTGAAGTTGTTTCACTATTGCTGCTCTGCACTACGTCCCTCTGTGCTACTGCAATAGTGCTCTGTTTTGCTCAGACTTTGGCACTACTAACCACTTCTTTGTCACTTCAGCACTCCTCTTCACTAACTAGCACTAGTCCATCCCGCTACTTCTGATTTGGGCTCTCATAGCAAGGTGATGATATGAGAGGTGGAATCCTCAAGGATCCTGCCCAACTTGTAGATCTCTCGGTCTACAACTTGAAATCAACCCACCTCCCTCCTGGAGGTATATGAGCAATGATAGTAAACTCCTCCTCCTCTATCTTTGTTGCTCTGACCCGAGGATCATGCTTCTCATCCTTGTCCTTCTTTCAGAGAGGACAATGTGTGGTGTAATTTCCCATCTTGCCACATTAGAATAATTTGATATTTAATATATCCTTCTTCCTCATGTGTTTCTCTTTTTCTCCCTTTGATGCAAGGGTTGCACTCACATCCTCCTCCTTCTTGACCTTTGAACCATTGCTATTGTTGCTCTCAAGTTGACACTTGAGTAGATCTCTCCTCATATCTTCTTGTTGAAGAATTGCCCACATTGCTTCCTAATCTAAAAGGACTGTATTAGTTTTGTTGTGCTAAGTGTCTTTTCAGTTTATAAAAATTTTCATACTTGTCTCATTATTTTGCTTAAGGATTGAGGATTTTTAACCATGAATTGTAAATTATTTTAGTGAATTAGAAGCAATAAATAAGCACAAATAACACTGAAAAGAAGTGCAAAACATAGAAATAAGTCACCACACATAATTTATACAGCAGGCATGATGAATTATTTCACCCCTCCTGAGCTACATCTGTTGGTCCAGCTCCCAATGGCATGTACATATTTCATTATGCTCAAAAATTTTCAAATACATGTAGTTACAGACCTCTAATGGTTTTTTTTCTCTGCACCAATGGCTCCAGAATGCTCCAATTAGTAAAAAATGACTCTTCATTCACTCTAAATGGGAAAAAATTGAGCCTCCTGCTCTTTTGCCCAGTTTCACCTAAACAAACTCCACTTATCTAGAGTTAAATAGTGGATTTCCACCATAATTAGCACGCTGGCTAAAAGTCTGCAAGAACTAACTGTGGCATTAACTACGTGGTTGGGCGGTTGGCACATGCACCCCAAACCTGCAGCCTAACCGTGATGGTCGGTGGAACTACAGCCGGAAACCATGGTGGATAAGGTCGAACCGGAGTTGAAGTCGTGGTTAGTGAAACCCTCGGAGAAAACCATGTGGATTTTGTGGCCATGTGACAACGATTGTAGACTATTGGCAGAGACAGTTTAACGTGGTGGGTTTCATAATTGTGCAGTTATTTTTATAACATGTGAACACCAACGGGGACCACTAATGGGTTGGGACCGCCAGCGGTCCCCAACCCCCAATGCAAAATGAAATGAGCTTTGAATTTAAGCCGAAAAATATAATAGTTGAGTAGCATTGCATAGAGCGAGTGGTAAGTTTTTCGTGTGCCCAGAGGGAGGTCGTGGGGTTGAGCCCTGTAGACCTCGCAAAAATTTTAATGCACCATTAAGGGGACACGTGGTAGCCTCAGGGCTAGCCACGTGGCACCCTTTAATTGGTCCTCCAAACCAACGTACAAACTCATTAAACCAATATAAGGCTACCACTTGTCATCCTACGGTTGGCTCTGAGGAAGGAATATTCCTTATAATATTCCTTTTGTTGACTATACCTCCACTCTGCTCACTATGCATCCCAGTCAACCCTGGTCAAACTGTCGCAAAATTTACCTGTTTGACATTTCGATCAAAACACGATATCTCCCTTGTTGGCTCCATGTAATTTGTAAGATTGGCAAGAACAAGTAGCAGGGTACCACATCAAACCACTTTGGAGTCTAGGACCTAGCCTTCCTGGGCTCGGAGAGGGATCTCTTTGTATTTATGATGAAATGATTTAGCTTTATGATTATATTATTCTAATTTTAGGCTAGTTATGAAGATTGGGGTTGTTTGTTTTGATTGTTTGTTTGGTTGGATAGATATAATGTGGGAAGCTTAATCCATTGGGCTATGGAGTCATAAAAGGGTCAAATTGTACACCAAATTTTCAAGGGTTTTCACAGGGCAAGCTAACTATATCAAATAGATCTCTGTGGTAAGATGAATATGAGATGATAGTGAGTTCAGCAAAGCTAAAAAGCAGACAGTCTCTGAATTCTTTAGCTATACTCCAACATAAAATTAGAGCAGACAGCCTTTGAATTCTGCATTCAGGTCTTTAGAGGAAAACAAAACAATATAACAGTTCAGTAGAGGTAAAGAGTAGTGAAGAATTATTTAACTCAACTTCATAAGAAAGTCCTCAAGATTACAGTTTCAAAGAAACTAAAGAGAAGTTAAGAATTATTTTAGCTAATTTTCAAAATGAAACCTCAAGATAACAGCTAGGTAAACCATAGAGCAGTTAAGAATTCTTTAGTTATACTTTGCAGAGGAAAAGATTGAGATAACAATAACAAAAAGAATTAATGTACTCTTGTAGCATATATTAATCTAAAATTTATCTTTCTGCTATCAGGGAGATTGATTTACAGTATGGAAAACAAAGGAGAAACATTAACAAAAGAGGGATAACATCACCATTAACATAGCTCAAGGATCCTGTGAAAGTTCTAGTATTATTGATGTCCAGCTCAAAAACAGTTATAGTGCTCTAGTGCAATGATCTTTGCAACTTAGAAGCTAATCAAAATCCAAACTAGCAACCAACACTGATAATGAACAATACATGCAGTATTTAACTGCAACTAAGGAGGTTTCCCTCACCTAGAGTGGCAGAATTGTATTTATTACAGATTAAGTGAAGTTTTTTCATTTGATACCATGCAAGGCCCAAGCCAAAAATATCACTGACATACCTACTGTAATAATAAATTTCTAATTAAATACTGAGCTAACTTTAAAATATCTTTGACTAATTGCCTTCAAAATTAACTTTTACAATAACTTCTGAGTTGCTGCTAAAATATCTCTGACTGTAACATTAACTGTAGCAGCCTTTATTAAATCAAAATTAGGTTGTAGGTGGCCAATGTCTTTGAGAAGAAGTAAATGTTGAATGGCCTTGAAATCTAGTTCTGTCTTCCTCATTGATTTGTTTATCTAATTTGTCTTTAAACTTTGATTTGTCTTTATCTGTATTTTCTCTTTACTGCCTTCGTTGTCGTTATAATTTCTTTCTTTATCTTACTATTTGTTCCGATTTCTTATCATTTTGCACCTTTGCCTTTTGACAGCTTTGTTTACCTTCTTTACCTTTCACTTTCTTTTCCTTAATTCTGTTTTATCACTCTTTTCTTTAACAGTTTTTATCTTTAACCTATCTTCAACTCTGACTGCTCCTTTTTCTGCTTTTGTTCTTTCTTCTGTGCATAACCCTCTGGTGAATAAAGCTTCCAAATCAAGATCCAGAGAGACTGGATTTAAACATTTCCTTGGGATTAGAAACGCAATTTGATTATTGCATTTCATGATACGTGTATTACCTGCAAAATTTAAAACAATTATTAATTTAAAACACAGGGCCTCTGTAGGGGAGTAGTCTGGCTTGAAGGCAGTAGGGAAATCTGTGGACAAAGTCCGGAAAGAGGAGGTTTTTCAATCTCTGCATCCAGTTATGATTTCTAGGTCCTTGAGGAACATCACAGGTGTTTTCATGGTAGCTCGGGGGCTTATCGCAATAGCACAAAGCTCATAGAATTTTTCAAATGGTAAGTGGTTTCACCTTATGGCGTGAAGGTAGTTTCTGGTTTATCGCAAGGGACATAGGCAGTTGCGTTGTTTGTTCTAAAGGGACACGATAAACGTCAAGATGACACGTGGCAGTCAGGATGGGTTGCGAAACCGCCCATTTCGCAACCCTCCGAAGGTTTTAATCATAGAGCATTTGGGGATGTGATAAGGCGCAATGGACATCGGATCTAGTGGCAGAGATCGAACGGTGGTCGGGGTTAAATGAAATGGTGGGCTTAAATATGATGTGGGGCCTGGGGTATATTAGAGCAGGGAAATAGTATGAGGCAGAGTCGTTTTAAATATAAAGGTGAGTCGGGTATTTTGTATAATAGGGGTTGGGTAGTTTAAAAAACAGATTTTATCGAAGTGGGGCCCGATAGATTTATCTAAAACCAGTATAAAAGTAGGTTTATATTGTTTTTAAATGAAAGAAGGGGAATGAGTGAAGGGGGAAGGGTTTTTTAGTGAGGGAAATGGGGTTTTAGCATAGGGAAAAAAAAATTAAGAAGGGGAAAAGGCTAAAATGAGGGGATTGAGGTTAAACATGGGATTTCAAAACATGAGAGTATCAGAAAAGGTAAAAAAAGAGATAATGGAGAGGTTAAATGGAAAATAATGAAGGCAGTGAGATTCCTGAAAATAAATGATAGTCAGGGAATATTATTTTCAGCGGAATATAAGAAATAAACAATCTTGTGATACTGTAGAAATACAGGAGAGTAACATCCCTCATATGATATTGATTTTTCGAACCATTCGCGACGTCGAAATCGGGAAGACAAGATCTACGCAACCATCCTAGTTTCAACCCAATCCTGTAACTTTCAATTTTAACCAAAATTTATGAACTCCTAATCACTTCCCAACCCAAAAAATTCTCTCTTCCCAAGATGCTCTGGAAAAATCCTTGATAGTATTTGGACACAAAATTTAAGGCAATTTTGACCATATTTTTTGCCTGAGGAGCTGATCCCACGGCTTCTAGTTGATATCTGTTTTCCTGAATTCTAGACAGGAATGGATCAATGTGTTCTCCTTTCTGCATCCTGGTGGTTCGCATTTTCTCTTCCAAAAACATCTTTCGTTGCTTGAAATAACCCTGACATAGTTGTTTCCAATGTATCCCACATCTCCTTGGTTATCCCTTTTCCAGAGATGTGTGAAACAATATGATCCTTCACTCCATTGAGGATCAACCACTTGGCCTTTTCCATATCCTTCTTGAAGGCCCTTAATGGTGCTGCATCCACCAGTTCATCCTGATAACTTTCGATAAAGTGATTGATGTCATGCTCATATAGAAGGAAGGAGATCCTTGCCTTCCAGATTACATAGTTGGAGGCACCCTCCAACTGATCTTGGTCACGCAACCCACTAGCTACCAACTCACCCAAACGTTGTCGATATACTAGCTCTCACCCTCTGCATAGCTGGCTTTATGCACTCCTAATGGAGTAAGCCATAAAATCTGCTGCTACTGCACAGGGAATTTGAGTTTCTTGGGAAATAAAACTCACTGAGGTCATAAATCCCCAAAAATTTGTTACAGCTACGCTTCCTAACACTTTTCACTAGCAATCATTGTTCTGATGTCAACTATGTCCTTCCAACTGCTGATCTTCCTATATTTTATGTGTTTCTCCCTCTGCCTCGGACAAACAACAATTTGGAATAATCCTACCTCTTTGTCAGCTTACTCAGAGAGAGATTTTCCTTGTCGGTCTAGCCCTCCTGGCTTGGACTACGCAATAAACTAGGAGATCGATTTGCTTCTTACGCAACTCTTTGATCCCAGCTTCACCAATGCTCAATCTGTTGATTTTTTTCTTTGTCTCGCCTACACTTAGCTTAAAAAATCTCTGATACCATGTGAAAATTCCATCAACTCAAGAATCCTACTGCAACAACTCAGGAATCCTATTGCAACAACTTAAAAAATTATTCACAGTTTTCTACAAGCAAATATCGAAATCCATTCACTACAGCCTACACAAATAAACTGTGAAATAATTAAAAGTGCGAAAACAACCCTAAACAAACATAGATCACACAACCATTTCAACATAATTATTTTTGGCCTAATGTCCCTGGAAATACCCAATGCGGGAAAATCGGTGCAGCAAATCTAAAGGTTTATATATTATGCAGTAAATATTCTGAATAAAAATATATGATTGACACACTGTCAAATCATACAGAGAAACTAACATAAGAGATCTCGTGAGACAAACCTCACTCCTCCGCAGGAACCGTCACTGATCTACACCAAGACTCGACAGCCCTATGTTGCCTCTACGTAGTAACTGTGTCACCCACATAGGTTGTGCATCACAACTACGGTTTCCCTTCTGCCTATGCGCTGATCTCACTGCTAACTAAAAATGGAAGCCTTATAGCCTCTGGAAAATATCTCTGTGATCTATGACTAGCTCTGCGTTGTCTCCTCAATAGGAAAATGACTTCCCCTTTAGCTTTGTGCAGTGTCTTCTTAGGCACTTTGTCACTGGCTTTGCGTTGATGTTGTGGCTCCCTCTATATTTGTTGATATGTACTCTCTGTCTCCATATTCCTTCCAACCAGACTATTACCCCTCTCTACAAAATATCTCTCGATCAAGTTTATTTTCTGAGCATTTCTCACTAAATAAATCGATCTTTGATCTCTGCTTTGTGTCTCCAAAATATGATTTCCAAATGAACCTTCAAGCCAATATTATAGCCTTCTCATTGAGACTTCAACAACCCATATTAGATCTATAATCAACAGTTAAGATTAAATTTTGACTTGATCCATTTATTCTAGATCATTCTCATTCATATTCTCTTAATTCACTTTGATTTTTTTATTTTCCTAAGTTTAGACTTAGGGTCCCTTTAAAAATAATTAATTATTTCTATAGAATACAGTCCGAGTGGAAATTCACCAAACGATTTTGGGTTTATCTATAATACATGTGTCTAAGCCTCAACATAAAATTTGAGACTTAGAGCACATCTTATGCTACCCCAAATCAACAACAATGGCTTCCTAGTGCTGAGGGGAGTGTTGCAAATAGTGCCTAATTTACTCTTGATACTCAAAGAGTTAAAGGGTGCTCTACATGCAAAACTTGTTTTCTTAAATCTACCTCGGTGGCTTCCAAAATTTAGGCAGTTGATCCCTAGTCAAGGACATGAACTATACCATGTTGCAAATCAAGAGCTTGTGTTCCATAAAAATCCAACTGAATTCCTAGAGCAGTAATGACTCTAGGTCCCTTTGCCAAATATTTCTCAATCATCATTCTTTTAACATGAAAACAAATGATTTCCCTTAAAGAGACATGAGTGCCCCATACTCAAGGTATGATCCCATACTAATGAATACAACAAGGGAATATCTTGACAAATAGCTTCACCTCCAGGTTCTTTGCTGCCAAGAAAAATGATACCAAAATGGACCTTTTCCTACTGCAGCAAGTCTCTTTACCAACTTCCATTCACTTCTTAGGGAAGAGCTACTCAAACATATTTAACAATCACAAATAATGTTTTCCCTTGGAATATGTGCAAGAAATTCAAATATTCTCTAGAACAAACTATTACAAAATGAATCTAGAGTGAGGACAAGTGGCTATCATGAGTCATGGATACTCAGAGATGGGGGTGTTATTGCTCAATACTTTACTATTCTCCTTATTTATCCTAGAAATATACAACCCTTTTTTTTATTGAGGGTGTATGATCTTGTACAAGACTGGGTTGCCTGCAGAGGCTTAGCCACACCTTACATCATTGGATTTCTTGTCCTCTTATATAAATAGGGGAAGGAGAGAGCACTCTTATACATTTTTTTGACCATATTATGTTATATATGGGTAGCACGATGGACTGGCTCCTTCTTCTCTTGACACTCTTCATCACCTTATCTCCCTGTCCTGGAGTACTAGGTCTTGGAGCAATGCACAGTTCTACTAGGGATAGTATTTGATTCTAAAGGAGGCAAGAAAACTTGTGATTATGACAAACCCTAAAGGATCAAAAATCATTTTTATTTTAACTCATCTGATAGAATAACACTAGAGTAGCAGTGAGGAAACATCCTGAAGACTTATGGAAGATACAAAAAAAAAAAAAACGGTGGTGGTGTGTTACAAGTGGTATCGGAGCTCCTAGGTTCAACACTCAAACCTAATGGACTCTATTGCAAAAATGAGTATGGTTGCATTTCATTTGCGTTATGCTATCGTATCCTCTACAACATTTTGTATGGTGAACATCATAGTGCACAGGAATGTGAATAAATTTTTGGATATGTGTATATTTCTAGCAGTAGCTTGAGAGATATAGCGTTTGCTAAAAGTTTTTGGGCTTTGGGAAAATCCATTGTCCTTTGAAATATTATCACTTTGTTGGGGAATAGGTTTCTCAGTTTTTCTGTGTATTATGTCATTCTTCAGAAGCTAGGGAACTAAACATATACTAACCTACAAATTTCATGAAATATCTCCTCTTGTCTTGCAAAGATACAACCAAGAGTGGATGAACAAACCATAGTTACTATTCAATAGTCCATCACTCTATTGGTTTACGAAAACCCTAGAAACAACAAAGTTGAAGGAGTGTAGATCTTGCAGTTGCTCTATGTCCATTCTAGTTATGCTTGAAATAGTTAATCTAGGTGATCTCATTCCGTTCTGAATGACTCATCATTCGTCCGTTTGGTATAATGTTGTGTGTGAGGATATACAAGAATCAATAAATATCATTTCCCTCTGTTGCACAATGCACATGAAAGGTTTTGCTCCATTTTTCTTAATTTTATGCTTCAACTATGTAGAAAATTATGGATTTCAGGGTACCATTTTCATAGATCTTAATATGGGTGTACTTGAGTTGAGATGCAAATTATTTATCCACTAGAATAGTAAGTTAGGTTACAGTTTCTATTGTTGTGCTGAAAAATTTTGGTAAAAATTGTATTTTAAATTTTCTATTGTGTCAACTGAGCTTTAGAATTTAAAGATCTTATGAAAGCTTCCCCGAAATCAACAACTTTTGGGAAAGGGTCAAACTTGTATTTATCTAATATCTCAAAAAAAATTAAGGGGATTTATAACATCAAAGTCACCTAGCACATTCACCCACTCCTAATTACATAGTCAATGATGGGAGGAATTTCCCTAGATAGGAGACTTGGTGTATGGCTTATGACATAACCAACTATTGAGTTCTCACTACTAAATGAAAATCCCATTGGCAAGTAAACCTGTATTGGAATGCCCCTTTGTCATTTCTGATTTTTATTGGACTGTAAAGCAACAGGGCACCATAAACTCCTGTCAAAAATTGGGCAAATTATTGCAGTGGAGTTGGAAAAATGGATATGTTTTATAGTAATAGTTGCATTCAATCTTTTCAACAAAGTTGAATCAAATGGACAAACAAGACCCTGGGAAAAGAAAACCAATCAACATAACTTTTGGGACAATAAATTCCTTTCGTTGTACTAATGGGTAGGAGTAGGCAGCTGGACTCAAATTTTATTTTCTATCGCATCCATAAACAGGGAGAAGACTACCCATAGCACACTACCAAATTCAGAAAAAAAAATTGGGCTGAGCAGTTGTGGCTCACATAGATCTTGCACATGGCCTAGTACACTTGCTCCACATTATCATGTGTCTTTGGTAACATGCAGGAGCAAACCTAACAGGGTTTTAAACTGGTCATCAACTGTAGAAGAACCGGAATGAAATTGTTTAGCTATTTCATTTTCTAAAGGCAGATAAGAAGGCAAAGAAGGTGAGGGTGGTTTAGATTTGAGGTTTCCTTGACTTCATAAACGTGTTATTTTACCTATATCTCAGAAGGAATTCTCCTTTAGGCTCCAATGCAACATATCCAACAGGTTATGTTCACCTTGGTTAATGTGTGGTTGTATTTTCTGTGGATGGTTGAAGTGAATTAATTATGCACACTAGAGTAGGAACATTACTTTTGTAGGCATCTTGTGGTTGATGTATACATGCATGCTCGAATCCATTTTGTCTTGAGTGAGGTATTGTCCCAAACTTCAACAGACTCATATTAAGCATGTCTCTGAGTTTAGTTAGGCACTGGATTTCCATTTTTAGAAGTTTTATTTCAGTTCTTTTTCAATCTTTTGGGCATTTTTTCCATCTCTAGGAAAAGCGAATGGAAGATTAACTATCTATATTTAGATTAGGGCATGATTTCCTAGGTAAGGAGGCACTCTATTATGGGAAATATTCTCTTGCAAGTCGGGTGGACTCTTTCCAGACATATAGGGTATTGTTCTTTCATCTTGTAGGGAAGAAGCAACACAACAATAATGGAATTTCCTTGTAAACCAAAGCCTTATTTATCTATAAAAGAATGGAAGCGTGTTTCACTGGAATAGTGAGATGGTCAGGGTTATGAACATTTGCTTTATAATTAATGGAGAATTATGTGATTAGGTTCCTGCACATTCTGTTTATTCCCAGAATAATGTTTTTCATATTTAGTTCTCTATTGTGTTCTAATTTTTCACCTTATGTGGTGTTTGTACCTTTGAATATAGAAATCAGAATTTTGATTTTATACAATCTAATGTTTTGAGAAGTGTGTAGTTGGTTTTCATATTTGTAGCTCTATATTTTGGTTCATATAATTATATATTTGTGTATTATGTATTCAAATTTAATAAAATGGAGGGATGTGTATGAGAATTAGAGAACGTGGAAGTTGAGTTTTAATTTGAATCAGGAAAAATAGTCTGGAATGGTTGTGCAGTAATTGTTTCCAAATGATTCAAAGGAAATTGTGTTCACAACTCATGACTTTTTCTTGGAGAAAATCCCACTTGTGTTTTCATGATCCATTTTATCTCTTATTGGCATCCAAATCACTTATCTAATTTTCTTTTGATTGGTAACAAAACCAAATTATTGGCCTTACAACATGTGCTTTCAATAGATTTTGTAAGGTGGATTATATTAACATTGTAGTCTGTTAGCATAGTTCTTTGCTAAGTCATGAGTCCATTCCGTAGTTTTATTTTTAGGATCAAACTTCAAAAAAACTCAAAATTTTAAAAAATAAATAAATAAAAAAATTTGGTCGCTATCGGAATTTCCAGAAGCACCAGTTTTAGCCCTTTTGGACAGTCTGTTATTTTCATGTTTTTGTCTTTTTATTTTTATTTTCAATGCTACCAGAAATTCCGAAAGCATAATCTTTAAAAAAAAAATGGAAAAGCGCATCTGCTTTTAGGCCATGTGTTATAATGTAAATAGACCTCAAATATTTTTTAAATATTTTTATATCTACTAATAGGTGTTGTATTGTAGTCAGTTAGTTTGAGTCAAATTGTAATATACATTGAACCCATGTGTCATCCGCAGTTATGAACTGAGTTGTTGCCCATCCTACATGTCAACCCTAAGTCAGTTATCCATGCATCTAGGTACGTGTTTTCCCGAATGAAGGAGATCGTGGTTATTACACTCAACGTCGTAACTATTTGGTTGGTTGCACAGTAGTGCTCCCGAAAATTCTAGCCAATTAACAGAAAAGACTGTGGAAGTGATTGTTTGTCACAGATTTGCTAATATCAAGACATCTAGAGCACTCCATTTGGAAAATGCAACCAACTAAAGGTGATGATGGATTATCACATGGTGCACATCATAGTAAGGAGTATTTTCAATGATGAAGGATGATTTTCATGGGGTGATGAACCAAATTTTGGTTTTTAAACCACCTAAAAAGCAGGAGAATGTCATTCGAATTTTAGTTTTTTGAGTTCAAATTGCTGAGAGTCATACTTTGAGAAGGATTCTGGATTTCAGACAATATTTCCAAAGGTAAATATAGGCTACACTTGTAAGGTAAAATTCTTCCTACTCTACCACCTATCAGTTGCAAGAGACAGAGTCATTTATTTTTCTGAAGATGACTAAAACAGGTGGTAAGATAAATCGAATAGAGACACAGGGTGCAGATTTGGTTGATGCTAAGTCGAGGGTAAAAAAAAAATTTATGCAGTTCGGGTGGTATCCTCTTTGTACCAGGTTAGGGAGCTCTCACTCAGGAGTTTCCCAAGAGTTTTCTAACTCTTTTAATGGACAAGAAGCTATAGTTTATGGCCTTAATTTGTAGGTTTTTAAAGACTCCATTGCTAAAGCCTTTAACCTTCCCCAAGAAGGAGAAAGGTGGTTCAAAGGATAGGTTATTATAGGAGGTGACCTTAATAACTTCTTCAAAGATTCTCACAAAGAACCTAATTGGGAAAAAGGTGTTCCAAGTAGCTAACTTAAGAATGGCTGGGTAGAAGCTATCAATCTTATCAAGATATACCTCACTTGTGAAAGGAGGTATACAATTGTATTCCTCTATCACATGAGGTTTCTTTTTCATATCGCAAGGATGAAGGCATTAAATCTGCCATTTTTCTTATTGAAAAGCCTGACCAAGATGTTAGAAAGGGTTCAGAATCACACTGATGTTTCTAAGTATAGCTTGTACCATCAAGATTTGATCAAATTTCTAGTTGAAGAAGAGTTGGGAAAGAGAAACCAAACTTGGGACCACTTTTTATTCTACAGGGCAGGCCAACCTGCACCTACACCTCCAATTTCATAGCAAAAGCCTGTAAAAAGAAGAACAAAGAGAAAGGCCAAAAAAAACCATTCACAAGAAGGCAGGGGAAAAAAATAGAAGGTTTCTGCAGTCAAAGCTGAAAGAAGGTTGGAAAAAGGAGAGAGTTCCTCAAAAATAAAACCCAAATCTATGAAAACAGTGCCCCATGTTCCTCCATTTCCTAATGTCTACACTAGAGCCAGAAGAGGAAGGTCTGCAACTGTAGATAAATCAAAAGCGTAGGTGCTATCGGAAATTCCGAAAGCACATATTCAGTAAAAGTTGTAGAAAGAGTATCATCCTACACCATCAGATGAAGAACTCCTCAAGGATGTTGGATATGACATCAGTATTAAGGAGAAGATGAAAGAAGCCAAACTTATTGCTGGTACCAGAAGGAGGCATACCAGAGACAACAACAAGTTTAGGCTTAAGTACAAGGCTCTACATAATCCAAGCCTAATGACAGAGGTCATTGATATTGAAGGAAAACCTGAAGGTTCAAAGACAAAGAAAACAATGAAGAAAAAAAAGAACACAAGCCCTTCAGAGCAGCACTCAGAGCCCTCAAAGACGAGAAAAACACAAAAGGGTTCTAAGGAGGACAAAGCCCCTTTCAAGGAGGCAACTACAAGAGAAACCAGATCCAGATCATCAGCTGACAGCAAAACAGACTTGGATAAGCTGGCTGAAGTTGCAACACACATAGAGGAAAGGTAAAAAAGGTTTTTGATATAGGTACATTTTTGCTTATCAGTTACAATTTTCAACAGCAGCTTCGGTGTCAAGGAATATAAGGCTGCACTGAATTTTTAGCATTTTCTGTGTATTTTTGAAAAATAAACAAGGGGCTACTGGAATTTCTGGTAGCATTCCATATTTTGCGCAGTTACAGTTTTTTTCCGAAATTTCTGGTAGCACCTATTTTAACTAAATTTTGACACCTGTCAACAAGTTTTTCCGAGCCATCTAAGGATACATAAGAACCCATAACCAAATGGATAATACAAGTGATGGTGAAAGGTGGTTATGAGGTTGTTGGAGGTCTTATTAAATGGAGCTACATGGTTGTTAAAGACCCAAGAAAAAAGGAGATAAATCAATAGAAAAAGGGGCAGCATGACAGCACACTCAGCATTCTAGCCCAGATTTATTCTCTTCTTTCTTCTCCATATGTCCTTTCTGTTATATTTCGATGAGATAAGGTTGTAATGTCTTTTGACACATGTTATGTTATAATTAATAATTCATTATTTTTAGAAGAGATGGAGTTGGTTCCTCTCTTTATATATATACCACTTGTAAATACTATTTCCAGGTTGGATGTTGGTCTACCTAAAGACTGAATATAATAAAAAAACCTTTTTGCTTCATGCTGGAGGATTTTGTGACTCAAGGAACATCTAATGTGTGGTGTGTCTCTTTTCTTTGTTAATTTTTTCTAAAATATGAATTACAACAACTAGTAAGGTGTGAGTGATAAGTTTTTAAATGAACTAACATTAAATTATTTGCTTTCTGTTTTCTGCAAGTTATATGTGTGTTATAGAACATGTCAGTGAAGATTTCATAAATGATTTGTGGAATAATTTATACATGCAATATATTTTATGAATGTTGTTTGCTTTTCATAAACTGATTTTGTGTGAAGAATCAACATCATAGTTGTGTGATTGATTTAGGATAGGAATATTTCCTAGAATAATTACCAGCTATCCATCTTCTTCCATTAGTTAAACTCTACTCCCTATACTACCTTTTACCCACACAATTTATACTTGCCACAACTTTCCAAATGCGTGAAAGTCTTAAAGAACATAAAATCATTTCAAAATATTTGTGAAACCATCCCACCACTCACACAACGCCTTCAAAATTTGAAATAAATTATGATGTGTAAGGTTTACTCCTTATGTAGTCAAGGAGTGACTCCTTGCGCTAACATAGTCAACAATTAAAGAACCATCCATGCAAGTAAAGAAAATTATACATAACACCACTAGAGAAAATCTATAAATATCCATTTAGACTACATATATAGCAAGTTATAAACTAATCAATTTGATAAAAAAAAAAAATCTTAGTTAGATCTAAATGGATCCATTTCCCAATTAGAGCTTGACAGTTATAATTTTGGAGTCAACTTGTAGGAAAGCATATACGATACTATCGATGAGTATTTGAAGGCCAAAAGAAACTTTAATTTTTCAAATGAGAGGTTTTTCTGAGGGAAGCCCTTCCTTTTGGAAGTAATGTTACACTCTAAATCATTCTTGTTTTTAGTCTCATGATATCATAGACTTGAAATAGTTCCTAAAAAATGTGATCCCTCATGTGAATTCCATCTTTGATTAATATCCCATGAAGAAAGAAAATCGCAAAATACCAACCACTCAACCAAATAGTGGGTCTCTTTGACAAAACATATGTGAGCAACATTGGCATGAATGTATTTCTAGGGTAGCTTAACTTTTGTGTTGTTTAAGTTGTGTCCATCATTTCTTTTGGACTAAGCGATTGGTGAATTTTTTACTCCATTTTTTTCAACATTCAAAATTTCCTCAGGAGAGCACTTAAGAAAATGTTGTGATGTGTCATTGCCAAAGGGTATTGTTCCTACTTTGATACTATCTTATAATTGCTCCTTAGAATTCCAAAACAATTAAATCCTATGATTATTTATGAAGAATTCCAATATTATGGTGTCGCTATGGAACTAAACCCTACAGAAAGACCAAATGAAGATTTGAATATGAAACAGAGCCTTGTAATTTGTCAAATGAATAATTTCTTATAATGTAGAACCCTGGGCAGCTATAAATTTCCCATAATAATTTCTCCAATCTAAGCACAAAACCGAATACCATACCTTGGATTTCACCTCATAGAATATGTAAAGAGAAAATCATAAACTTGTTCACTCGAAATTAATGCCCGAAAATACTTTTTTTCTTCAGACTCAGTGAATGTTCCAGATTGCAAGATAGAATGTTCATGTGTTGTTATGATTGAGATTCCAATGGTTGACATAATATATCCATTGACAACATTGCCCTGCATTGGAGTAGATATTGTCTAGAGCACAAAGTAATAATTTGTTCCACAGAAACTCTGCAGAAAGAGAAACCAAATTTCAATTGATAAACATGAACATGCCTTAATCAAGATTAATAGTCTTCACATGATACTCCATTAGCATTTACCATTTCCATAAAAAAATCCTCATGTTCACCTCGTAATAAATACCTTGTTACAATGCTTGGTAATCATCCTTCCCCTCCCTACACACTGCATGTTTCCACCCATAGGGTTTAGGCAAGAGAAGTGCCTCCCCAAAATGTGATGGTTGAGGATCCATCCCAAAAAATAATTCTGGTTTTGCAAAATTTTAAAATTTCAAATTGTTTTGTACACCTCCTTTTGGAATTTACTTATTTTCAATTATTTAGTTATCTATGTATTTTCTTCTAAAATTATTCGTCTATCTATAATATATGATCCCATAGGATATACCATTTGAGTTGATCATGGAGTTTTCATTCTAGGACTGATGCACATTTATATACATGTTTTGTGATTCTATCCTGGTCAAGTGCAAGAAAGGTATATATCACAATGTATAACTCAAGTGGGCCTAAAATTTAAGAGATTATGTTTCCTCCATGGACATCACAAGTTCCAATATAGAGGGGGGTAGTGTTGTAAATTTGGATGGTTGTAGGTTAATACAAATTCTCTTCTTGATAATTACTTGTGACCTTACTTAAGATACTTATGTCTTCTTCTTATTTTAGTTTAGTTAATCTTTCATCAATTCAATTATCAAAATGCACAAGACACAAAAGTTAGGCTCCTAGAGCCAGGGAAAAACCTCTCCCTCTTGGAGAGGAAAACCCGCAAATAATTCTTCTTATAGATCTTCAAATGATAAGTACCATGACCCAGACTTAGACCCTTGACTTAGATATGCTTCCAAGACCTTGGTTCAGCTTCTTCGACCTTAAATATTTTCTTCACCAAATTGCTTAGTTCTGCTTCAGCACTAGAGATCTTGATCTTCACATTACATGTGCTTATATAATTGCTTGAACAGTAGGAAGGTAAATCAAAGATTTACCATCCTCACTATGGTTGTCTCTTCTCCTTATGAATATTGTCTCAATTACCACAAATTTCTTCTTCAAGTCAACAACCCTTAATCATCCTTACTTATCCGCAATCAAAAATGTACCCTTGATATACACAATCTTCTTCCCGTATCACTGTCTTAGATCAGCATGCTATACCGTCTCCTATTCCCATTTATGTTCTGCACTGTGACCTTCATTTATTCACACTGCACCACTGCACTATCTACTGGCATACATCCGCACTCTCTCCTAATATATGTCTATTGTAGATGCACATATAACAGTAGTTCTTAACCCAACTAGATCAACAAATCTTCCACACTGAAATCTATATTATATTCAGACTGTAATCTCATAGTATGTCTGTAATTATTTCTTGGAGATTACCGCATAACACTTTAGTCTTGTACCTCGCAGTTAATCTCAAAAAATGTCTATTGTTCCTTATCTGCAGTATTATCTCAGATATTCTTTCCTGTATTATATTTGCATTTTCTCCTCTATTATATCCGCAATTCCTACCTTCCAAATGGTCGCAGAAAAGGTGTATTTATAGGGCACTATTCCAACCTATAAGTCGACCATACAGTTAGCTTTGGAGTCGACTTCCTTGCTGAGATATAGGCCGACATTAGTGAGTTTGTTCCAACGTTTGATGAGGCTTGTTGAGAGCTCGACTTTCCAGCTTTATCTTTCATTTTTCACAAGGTCTTAGAGCATCATTACTAGACTAAATTCTTCATGAATGTAATACTTAATTCTATTTAAAACTAGAATTTAATAGACGTGAAGAAGAAGTCTATCTACATAATGAAACAAAAATACATTTTATTATTTTGACTTATTATTTTCATAAGTACTTAATTACATAGTCAACATGAAGACTGACCTAGTTACACTTTTCAATAGGTAGGGTATGTACAACCTTCATAGACTAAGCAATCAAATTTCTTCACAGTGTGGGTGTCCCACAGACCAAGGGGTCTCATATGTCATTGGCATCTGGTTAGGGTGTGATCTTAATTTATATTATTATTATTATTATAAAAACTTGGGACTAATTAATGATTTTCCTATATTCCAACTATTCATTTTTTTTTTGTACATTTTTTTTCATCAGCCTTCAGTCCTTGCAATTTTGTGACTTCAATTCCTACTAAATCCCAATGAAAATCTACATCTTTCAGAAGGCAGTATTGTGAATCTCATAGATTGCTTCTCTTTTTTAAGTGTCATATTTTTTTGTATTGGCATGATTCACGTAAGAGCATTTTCTTTTTTGTCTCTTGCAGCTTGCTAGAACTATACCCAATAGCTTACAAGGCATGCATAAGTGTTGATGGTTAATAAAGAAAATAACATTTAAAACATAAGAGATGAGATTTTTGGTCTGAATTTTGATGTACTTTATGTGAAGCATGTGTGATGAAAAAAATTATTTTTGGGTGTTCATTGGGTAGATACAAAACCAATGGAATCTAGTGAGGAAGAGATTGTAGAATCAGAAGAGGATCAAGATATAGAAGGGACGGTTGGGTAGTTAGCTATAGATGATGAAGATGATTTAGAGGATGATGATGATCAACACCATTAAGAATAAACACCATCTTTGATCTGAACCTAAATAGTTGTATTATCTCTGAATATTTCCCCAATCACAATTACCAGTAGCTACTCCTCATGGATTATTTCCCTCATTCTATCTATTAGTAGAATATTTTGTATCAAATAACCAGTTACTATTAAATATTAGTGAAGTGGTTGGTCTTTTTCATGGCTTGTTTAATATGAGATTTGAAATTGTCAATCATGATCTTGTGGATGTGGAGAATAATATAGATCATCAACTGTCACTTATTTTGGAAACTTTCTTGCAGTTTGTTCATGATGTGGTTTTGGATGATACCATTTTTTAGAACATAAGCACATTTATTCGTGTTGCTTTATTGGACATCTTAGATGGGAAAATGTGGAGGTATGAGGGACAAAATCTTTTTCAAAAGCTTCCTTTGGTTTACAAGCCTAAGGTTATTAATAATTATTAATATTTTGTGATTTTCTTGGGACAATGGATCACAAAACTGTAAAAACTTCATTGGAAACAAACAATTCAAGGTGGTCATGAAAGAGATGGGGTTGTAATCTTAACTTCTACTACTTTTCCCTGTAAAATTCGCTCACAGCATTTTCCTTAATTGGTGAGTGTAGCAAGGAGAATCAACTAAGTGCTCTATTTCCATAGACATGTCACTGGCTAGAGGATCTAATAGCTATTGCAAGTTTTTTGCATGCACAAGGAATACAAACAAGGCCCGAGGGGGATAATTCGTGGCTAACTTCTAGCAAGGATGGGCTGGGAGTAAATGATGCAGTCTGAAAGTGTAATAAAGATGATGCACTCTTTAGAGATCTATTTTCAGAGGTTGGAAAGAAAGTAGCTATGTCCGATGGACATGAACAACCCTGCCCTACAAATGACAATTTTTCGAACTCAAATATACTTTTACAAGGAGTTGTTTAAGTGCTTATATTTCTTAAAGAGTGAATTTTTTCTCTATATTGGCATTCTTCTATCTACAAATAATCTCATCACCAAATTAATGAAGAGCATGTCAGTTCTCTTTTACAAATGTTACAGCCACAATTTTTAGTTGTTGATGAAAGAATGGAGGGGGTCGGTGCTTCAAATGTGCATTATGAAAAAACACTTCCTTGAACATTTGGACAAAGCATGCCTTAACCTGTTACATGAACTTGTTATGAGGTGTTCCTTATGCAACAAACTTGATGAACCACTAGTAAATGAAGTTCTGAAGGTAGAGGATGGGAGGCATGTTTATATTGATGATGCTCATGTTCTTATAGCTCACATTCTTATTATAAGGAAATCTACATGGTCTAGTTTGGGTGTGTTGGAAATACTGAGAGGGAGCGTGAATCATTATTTCTTTTCAATTGCTATTTTTATCAATTAGATCACTTATAGTTAGAACACAAAATGAACAATAGGAATAAATACTTTTATTAATTTCTTCTTTATAATAAATTCAATACAATAACATGTAGGGATCCAACCTGTTATCACTATAAAAAAAATTCCAAATTTGGATAGATTGCTTGGTTCTTAGTCATGGTTTTTAGATAGGTGTGAAGTCATGTTAAGTTTTTAGGGGTTAAGTGATAGGGTTAGAGTCTCATTTCCATTCACAAAATAAATTCTAGCAACCTTATTTCATACATTGACAGTCATATACCATGTTTGGAAAGTCAAATTTTAAACCATTTTGAAAAAATTATGATTAAGCCACGAAACCACGTTTTCATAGCGCAGACAGTGTAAAAAACTGCTTTTGCGCTACGAAAACGTTGGTCATTTCGTAGCGCAAAACCCTGAAATTGCATTGACCGCGCTACGAAATCAGGGATTCGTAGCATGTCTTGTCAGTTATCAAATCCACCAGAATTTCGTTAATCATTCATGATTAGGTGTCATCCACGAGTATTTTCTCACGCATGCAACCACTCATAGCCATCATAACATTCATTTAAGCTCATTTTTCTTATGTCATTTTCAAATTTGAAAGGGGCTAGTTTTGGTTTTATTGTCTCATGCAAGAAACACATGATGCATACCCTCTTCTGAATGGTAAGCTCATGGTAAGTAGAAACCAAAGCTTCTTTTTCATTTATCAAGCAAGGCAGTTTACTTTGAAATCAAGCGAGGCTGTTGGTTACGGGTTTTCAAAAGCACACAGGAAATTCAAGGAAAAGATGACAGAGAAAAGGAAGAATCACCAGTCAGGCCACTGTTTAAGGACGGAACCTGAAAGCATTAAGGCTCTAACCAAATACAAATTATTTGAGGATGCCTTCAAGAAGACATGATGTTGGAAGTTCTGTGAAAAATTGTAGGGACTTCATAATCAAGTGACAAAAGAATTTTCTCTTCACTTCACAAGTTCGAATACAAAGGTTGGTCTCTTAAACTTGACAATTTCCCCTGAAATTATATCATCAGTGACAGAGATTCCAAGGGGAGAAGAAATATGGTTCAAAAACTTTAGGTTTGATATGGAACCTTGTAAAGACATTCTGAAGCCAGGGTTTGAAGAGACAGACTTAACTAAAGCAGTGCCAAGAAGCTACATCAAAAACACCTATGCTAATCTGCTCTACAACATTCAAAGGTACTTCACCTGTGAGGGAAGATACCATAAGGTGTACTCTTATCATTTCAAACTCTTGTTTCATTTTACTGGAATGATTGTTTTGGATTTTCCTTTCTTCTTGTTTCGAAGTTTAGCTAATATGGCAAATAAAGTGCAGATGAAAGCTCAATAATGTGAAACTTCACTTTTCCATCATGGTCTAGTTAAATTGATTGTTTTACATGAACTTCAGAGAATAAACAGAGAATGGTCTACATTTTTGTTTTTGTGTGGATTTGGGGTGGAAACACAAGGAGCAGGTGTTAGCCCTAGGGCCAAAGAAAAATCATCATCAGAAACCAGTGAACCTGTAGAGACAAGAACAAAAATGTTTGTCAAGTTAAAGCCTAGAAAACAAGTGAAAGAGCCAGAGATTAAAGCACCAGTGATTATTCAAGAAACCCCTCAACCTGCACAAAAGAGGACAACCAAAGGTAAGGAAACAATACAGGAACATCCAACCAACAAATCAGCCCAGAAAAGATTGACTAGAAGTCAAATAGCAAGGGAAAAATCCAAAACAATGGTTTTAGAAGAAGATCCAGGTTTAAAGGGTAGTTTGAATGATATTTTACAAGCTATTGATATTGAGGAATCTCCTTTAGTTCAGGTAGATTTTATAAGTTTGGATGAAGGGAAATCTAAGAATATCAAGTCTTCCAAAAAACTGGATTTTAATGATGAAATTTCAGAGTTTGTGTTCAAGCCCAAAAGGCCTCTGACTAGGAATTCAAAAAGGTTGTAAGGGCTGGATGTGGAGTTAGATAAAGCTGGAGAAGTTTCAAATGTTTATGAGGAACCCATAGACCTTTCATCACTTATGCCTGAAGATGACAGAAATAGAGTTTTTAATACTCAAAGAGAAAAGAGCAGTTATGAAGGAATTAAAGAAAAGTTGAGACTAGCTAATCTTGAAATTTAAGAAGAAATCAAGAAAACATGTTGTTGAGAAGATGAACTTCAACAGAATTAAGGCTCTGTGGGAGCTTGAAAGAGTCTCAAAACCTGAAACAGTCAGCAGTGAAGCTCAGTATTTCACTTGGACTCTTCCTAAAATCAAAGAGGCTAAATTTGTGATAAGGATAAATGTTAATTTAAGGGCTACTAACAGAAGGTTAAAGAGGAATATTGAAGATCTTGAAATTCAATTGAAAAACTCTGAAGGTCAGCTACAGCAGAGGTAAGGCAGTAAGTGAAAAATCCCTAATACAGTTTGTTTTGGGAAGGACATCACTTTTTTAAAACATTGCAAAGTCGACTTATGTTTATTGTTAAGGTCTATTAGCATCAAGAAAATCATTAAAGGGTGTTACACAACAGTTTCGTAGCGCGCTACGAAACTGCTATAGGTGCATTTTTGAAAATTTTTGTAAAATTTTTGAGAGGTAAATAGCTTAGGTTCAGAATTTTGTTGCTTCTGGTGGTTAGAAAGGGTTCACAAATGAAATACCAAGTCTCAAGGCAAAATAAAATGGATGGTTGAGAGATGTTTACCAAGATACAAATTCTGCGCTACGAAAACAACTACTCATTTCGTAGCACAGTCATACCATTTCTCCTTTTACTTTTTCAAAAGGCTCAGTTTCTGTATAGGTGGAAAGATATGGTTCCATGGAGGGGACAACACATGTCACTTATCTCAAAAGGTCAACATTTCCAGTAAAAAGGGTTCGAAGATCATCAAGAAGGAAAAGGCTAAATTATAGGAAACATGTCCCCTGTTTTGTAGGGCAAGTAAGACATGAACCAATATGATAACATAACAAGATTACAGGCATCATCAAGGTCGAATACATGGAGGAATAGCTGTCAGAGATATCATTTAAGTTCTAGATAAGGTTGTTTAGATATAATAAGGAGTTTTACTCCTATTTGTATTAGGACTTCTAGAAGAGATAGTTAACTGTCAGATGTAATTAATAGTCAGTTTTAGAGCAAATAGGTGTCAATTTAAGATAGAATTCGAATTCCTCTGAAGATGGATCATAGAATCCAAGGTTGTAATGACTCTATAAGAGACATGAGGTCGAATTCCTCAAGGTTGGAAATTTTCATTAACAAGCAAACTATGTTATTGTAGCAGACTGTGTGTTTTTTATCTTAATACAGATATTGGCTTACTACTCAAGATTCAGAAAGAGTTTTTAATGCGTGATATTCCTATGGATTTCCTTATCTATCTATTTGCAGTGGTATAAACATATGTTACTTATAATTCATTGGAAAATTCTCTAAATTCCTGCATATGTTTGTAAACTGTGTTTTGTTCACTCTGTTACTGTTTTGCTTATACACCTAAAAACTTTGAAATTCCCTGACTTCCATGATAAGACAAGTTTGATGTTTTTTGGAAACATACCTTGACTCCATAGCCCAATATATGTTTGTTGATTATTAATTCAACCAGTCATACACTTTTATCCAATTTATTCCTAGAGTTAGCCATCTAATCCTTAATTCAAAATCTTAAACCTAGTGAGACAGCCCTCTCAGGTTGAGGAGGCTAAGCCTCAACTAAAGTTTTAGTTTGAAATAGTTACACTGAGGTAGTCTAATCAGCAGCCTATCAGGGTCCTATTTTGGTGATAACACAACCCTAGATGAAGATAGCAATCTTCAATCCATCCAGGCACCAACATGTACTTTGCCAAGCACCTACTTGGACTTCATGTGGCTCCGACCTCTAGAGAACCAACCCTATCTTTGGTGTAGGATCCAACCTGGTTTCTTGAGGACTCCTATCTTCCAAGGCATCAACCTTGTCCCTATGAGGCTCCAACCTTTTGCTTCAATTCGTCAAGATATATTTGGTTATACTTCATGGCTCCCAATGTCTTCTTCAACGAGCCCTGTAAATATTTGCTTAGTCTTCACTCTAGTCTCCACGTAACATTATCAATGACAACCTTGATCTCTTAGAAGGTGTCACCACTACTCTTCATTGTACCCAAACAAATTCTCCAAGTCACCTCATGATGAAATCAACAATGCATCATGTTCTTCAAGGATGTCTCCAAGGGTGTCTTATAGGTCCTTCAAATATCTTCAAGAATATTTCAAGGTATCTCCAAGAGGGTATTTAATAGGTCAGCACGCCACTCTTACAATGCCCTTCATCAATTTGCTTCAATAATACTTCAAGGGGTAATTTTTCAACATCACATCATCGGCGCTTCAGTTGTGCATCATGTTTTTTGGGTTGTTTATTGGGTAAACAAACACAAGTATTTATTATCAATCCGGGCTAGTATGACTTAGAAGCATCCCCAAGATATATGGGTTTTAGCTATGATAAAGTTAGAATATTATTCATTAATGATTAGGGAAATGCATATTACAAATATAAATCTAAACTAAATCATTTATAAATTCAATTATGTAATTAGCAGTAGAAGAATCTCCTAACTTAAGAGACTTGATTGTCCTTCTCTTACAAAATTACTTCATGAATTAGAAACCAAAACCACTAATTGAGAAATAGATCAAGATGCATGAAGCAATAATTGAAGAGGATCTTAACTAAAGAGATCATGGTTTTCCTTCATTACAGATTCAATCATCAATAATACTATTGTTAGAAAACAGGAATTCAAAAAAGCATTAAAAAGCAGGAAAAGATGAATTCTAGCTCTAGATCTTAATCAGATAAAAAGAATGTTTAACTTAAACATTGGATTGTCCTTTAATATGCAGAATAAGAATGAGAATTAGATTCATCGTAACTCACAAAACATCATCATATATATAATTAGCAAATTAAGCATAAAACAAACTAGTTCAAAAAATGCAACTAAAAATAACTAGGAAGTGCACTTAGCTCGGTGTGGGGGTCCTCCACCCTTGCCTCGTACACTGAAAGTGCTTTCAACTACTAAAAATCTAGTCAAGAATTCACCATATAACAACAACAAATGAAATATAATAGGTCTTTCAATTAACTCTCCAAAGTCTCAGAAATACCAAAGTTAAGTTACACAATTTCTACATATGAATGCCTTCAAAGCCTTAGGCTTAAATAGATAAAAATATGGAAAAAAATCATCTAAAATGTCTCTTATAGCCATGGCTATCCCTATATTATCAAATCAGGTCAGCTCATCCATCAAATCCATCAAAATCTGGAAAATCCCATAAAATAAGAAATTTGACCTAGTTTCTAGGAATCTTCCATAAAAACAAGTCATGTTTGACTGCCTTTGACCAGGCTTGTTAAAGCTCGGTTTGGCTGAACCAATAGGTGTAAATTTAATATTATTTCCAAATCTTTCTATAAATTTATCCAACTCGATCCCAAGTTTCCTACAAATATGCAAACCATGAGGCCATTACGGGAATTTCGGATCTGGTCCAAAAATGCACTTAAAATTCAATTTTTATAAAAACTTCTAAGAATTGAAAAACTTAATTTAAATACCCGTATATGCATTTCTTGGGAAAATTAGGGTGAATATGATGTTGTATAGATGGATATTATGGCAAATAAAGTGTATTTTCATAAACAAAAAGAGATCAAAAACGAGGGCCAACATCTCCCCAGAGTTGATGTTCAAGCATGTCCTCATGCTTGCTTCTTCATTTTAGACCTCCTGAGTTCTAATGTTGATCCTGTACTTGACCCTGAAGCTTCCTGTTGTGTTGCACGCAAAATAGAGTCTATACCTTTGTATTGTTCCTCTTTTTAGATTGAGGCTTTGACCTTCTGCTTCTCAAATTTGATCTTCTAAGATTTTTTCTCCTTAAGCCATATGAATGCTTGCATGGTAAGAAGATTATTCTTTGCTTTCATTTTTCCCACTTCTTCATTTAGCCTTTCATTCTCTTTGATCAATTTTTCATTATTTGTCTTATATGTTTCATTTTCTCTCTTTAGGTGTCTCTCCAATATCTTGCTTACCTCCAGATTATCAGTTAATTCTTTGATTCTGCTAAGGTTTTCATCTTTTTCTTCCTCCTTGGTGTCTTTGGCAACTGAAGTAGCCTCAATCTCATCATCGTCAAAATATGAGTCTCTCTCTACTGGTTTTTCATAAACCTCCTTCTGGAATATTTCAAGAATTTCATTAGCTTGTTTGGTCAAGGGAGATGTCTCAATGATTTGCACTTATGGTTCTCTTTCCTTGTTGCTTATATCTGTTGAATTCTTCCTTCTTTGCCTCCTAGGAATGGTCAAGAATGATGTCTCTCTTTCTATCATGATTGTCTCATGTTGCTTCTTAGATCGTGTTCTTCGATAGAGGGATGAATTCACTATACTCCTTGTTTCATGCACTGGTTTGAGTTTGTATTCTATGGCTTGTTCTACAAACTAATTCTGAATTAGGAAATCTCTTCAAATCATACTCTTAGTTCTCAACTGATAATCAATGATGATTTTAATGAGCCCTTGATGATGAATTTGGGCCTCCTTAGGTTTGGTTTTAGACTTCACATTTTCAATCATCCTCATCAATTTTCTATAGAAAAAGTATGGCAAGTTGATTCTTATGTCTCCCTTGATGTGTTGTCGCAACCTAATGTGGTATAGGTGCACTATGTTGTGTCTACTATCACAAGTGAAGATTTTTTGGATGATCAGTACTAACTCAACCCAAGGCTCATTGAACCATTCTTTTGGAATCCCCATAGTTCTGTCAAGGATCCCTTTCTGTTTTTATCTAGGAAGAAGGTCAATCCCTTATCCTTAAAATGCAACCCTTTGTGATAATGTTCTCCTGATAATGGTAACTCTAGGGCTTGAGAAACTGATTATGGAGTTAAGGGAATGATTACACTGCCCACCATAGTTTGATCTTGTTTGTAGTTATTTATGAATTCCCTTGTAATGTCTTCATTATGCCCTTTGAACTTTTGAAGGAAACCTATCAGACCTGATTGGTAAAGTTTTTCTACTGTGTCTTTACCCCAATGCTCGATCTGAAAGTCTTTAGGCTCTATTCTTGATGCCATATTTTCTGAAAACCATTTAATATACCCCTTTACTGTCATCAACCTCATTTTTGAAAAACAAAAATTCATGCACTAGATCTATGTTGATATATACATCATGGTAGTGAAGCTTACCTCTGTTTGATGCATTTGACAAGTAAGTGAATCCAATTCTTTGTTTTCTTGAAAGAAGTGAACTTATTGCTTCTACAAACACAAAGATTTGATGTAGAAAATATTATAAAAACACAAACATCATGTTTTTATTAATCTACTCTTCTTATTTGATCCTCTGTCTCATCAAAAATTTAAAAAAAATCCTCTGCCTCTAATTGTAGAATTCTCTGTCTTTTACTGACTGTGTAAAAAAAAAAAAATTATACAACAGTGCCTTTTAATCCTTCAATTTCACACAAAATCCTTTCTCTTATAAGGAAAAAGCATTATATATTCAATCTAAGCTCACTGTGTGAAAGAAAATTTGGAAAATGGCTCACTGTTTCATCAAAAATCTCATAAAAAATGACTTCACTGTGTCTTCGAAATTCACAAAACTTTGCTCTTTGTTATGAAAAAATATTTTGACTATGTTTTTACTTCCTTTTAAACGAAACATCCACCTAAATCTTTTATCTTGGTTCGAATTTTCTCACTGAGTATGTAAATGGAATGAATTTTTTACACAAACCATTCAAAAATGCAACAAATGAAGCCACTGTGTGTTACAAATCAAACACTCCATTCTCTATTTCTATTCAAATCAAAATTGAAGATTGTTTATGCAACCAATAATGAAGAAATTTCCGAGTTTACTTTCTCTGGCAGTGATCTTCGTGAATTCTCTTAGTTTGACTTGAGTTCCTGTGTTTCAAGCAGCGTCATCTTAATCAAAAATCTCCCTTAATATCTCAAATATTCACTCATTAAATCAACGAATAATTCATGTTGACTGGTGGCAAAGTGTTTTTGAATGGTGGCAGTGACACATCGTATGGTAATGATAGGACTTGTGGCAGAAGGACTTCATTTATAACTCATAGTTCACACAACAATCCCGATATTTGCTCATACGAATAACCGTTGTTTTAAACAAGAAAAATCTAGGTTTTCTCCTACCTCGCGCTTCACAAGATCTATGCACCTTGACAACGTGCTTGATTGACACAACTGTCAGATTTATTGGCTCAAAATCTCAGTCAGCTCTCCTTATCTCTCTGTCCTTCTTATTGTTATATCTTCTGTTCACTTTGTTGTGTTTAATTTCCTTTGTTTCTTCACAGCTCTCCCTCGTCTTCTTTTGTCAATTTGTTCTTCACAGGGTTTATTGGATGCGTGCTTTAATTACATGGCATTCCTTTCTCTCACTGAGCCTGTAAAGGGATATGATGGTGAAGAACACACATTTTTTCAACGGTCTGAGGTCTGAGAATGGCGGAGGTTCTCTCTTACCAGTTTACACAGCGTTTGTAATACTGCATTTTTGAATTTGTTTGACCGTTCGTCGACCGTTTAATTGATGCCTTCGTGACTTACCTTTTCTGACTGACTTGGTGTGTTGGCTCCATGGTGTACTCTCCCACTATTCAAATCCTCGGCTTTCATTCATTACAAATTCCACCTTACGTTTTGTTCTCATGGCATATGCTTATCACTATGTCCGCATTCATCTCTCCATAAAAACGCATTATGCCCCATCAAACATGCACCATCGTATTTCTGTTCAACCATTGTACATGCATTATTGCTCTTCATATTTCCGTCCATCCCATTGCACATGCATCATTATCATACATCGTATTTCCATTCCATAGCATCATTTTAATACTTAGGTTAGTTTATTGCATTTGCATTTCTTTGTTTGTATCATGATTGCATTTCCGCCCATTACCTTAGCTTGTGATCATATATATGATTGCGCTCTTAATACTATAGTTGCATTCTTGTTTTGTTTTGAGATTTCTATATTGCGCTACCATAATATTTAAACTTAGGTTTTGACCTTTATTTAATTTTTAAAAATGACAAATGAGATGGTCATATTTTAAAATTAAATATTTACAATGAAACTAACCTTTTGCTTTCTTCTCGTAGGTCCAACAAGGGTTCTAAAATTGAGCCTTTTGTTTATGATCTTCATGTTTAAGAAAAGTAGGGTTAATGTAGTCTGGATAAGGAATATGGTTTATGGAAAGTTTATTAAATGGTTAGGATAGTGGATATGAATAGGAATAGGAATGTAATGAGTAAGATATGAAGGTAGTGAAATGTAGGTAGAATATGCATAACCAGTACTAAATTAGCTTTAAAAATTATAGAATATTTTTTTTTAAAATGAAATTTTAAGAGAAATACTTCACTTATTGTACTTGTAAAGCCCTCAAATCGCTTCATGTCCTTGATGGTCGACATTGTTTTTTTTTATAACGATGACTCTTCCAGAATATGTAGAAATGTAGAGACTTATTTATGCTTTACATTTGATTATTAATTTATAATGATGTTGTTCAGGTCCCTTCTGCAGGTTTAATTTTGACATTTTAGGTTCCTTTTGTCATGTTCTTCAATATTGATGTAGTTCAGGTCCCTTCTGAAATCTTTTTATTTCAGGTCCCTTCTGGCATAATTTTCAACAATGCTTGAAATTTCTTCCATCATATGATACAGCTCCCTTCTGGATAATATTCTCAATTATATCTCAGGTCCCTTCTGTATATGTTCAATGATGTATCAGATCCCTTCTGCTCAATATTTTCAATGATGTATCAGGTCCCTTTGTACTTGTAATTTAGATTCCTTCTTCAATTCAACTGCTCAACTATTTACATAATTTTATTACATGCTTCCCCCTTGCTGATGTTAAGACTTGTCCTCAAGTCTTACATGCCTCAGAGGGTAAATATGCAAAAATCATACTGAAGTGAAATCAAATCAAAAACTGAATTCATATTGGCCAAACAAGTTGGTTTTCCTATATGAATTTGAGTTTGTATTGTGCCAGTTTCTTGGATTTTCACAACCAAACTCTTTTATTATTATTTTTTATCTTTCTTTCTTTCTTTTTTTATTTTTTTTATTTTATTTTTTTTCTTCTTCTAGAATTATGGGAGGCATGTTGCTATGTTGTCCCATTAATTCCAGATCAGTATCTATTGAAATTTGTCTCATTAAGTCCTCTTTATTTATAGTTTTATTGTAAACTTTAAGCCTATGTCCAAACGAAAAATGAAATAGATGCTTCGTCAATTGTTTTTATCTTTACAGCTCCATTGTCAAAGATTTATTCAATCTCATATGGCCCAAGCCAATGAGTCATAAAATTTTCCTTGAAATATTTAAACTTGAAGTCAAACAATAATGCCCAATCTCCCTTTTGAAACGCTTTAATTTTTATGAATCGATCATGCCATTTAATTCTTTGTTCTTGCACAAGATATGTGTGCTCTACTGCTTGTTGTCGTATGTCATCTAGTTGATTTAATTCCATGACTCTTTGTTGTTGTGCCTCAGATAATTCCATCCCAACTCTGTTGCTAACTTGAATGTATGTATTTCAAATTCTATGGGTAATAAGACTTCTTTTCCATACACCAACTGATATGCACTGAACCCAGTTGTGTTTTTCCATGTTATCCTATATGCCCATAGTGCATCTCTCAATTTCTCTAACCAACCCTTTCTATTCATTTGTACAGTCTTTGTCATGATGTTCTCTAGGAATTTGTTTGTTGATTCAACTTGTCTGTTTGCTGGAGGATGGTATGGAGTTGATTTTATGTGTTTGATCTTGTACTTCTACATAAGATCTCGAACAAGCTTTGATGTGAACTGTGTGCCTTGTTCAATTACTATCCATCACGGAACTCCATACCTTACAAATATCTCTTCGAATAGAAAAGATATAATAGTATCTTATGTTGTCCGTGCTACTGCCTTTGCCTCCACCCACTTAGTTACATAATTTGTACATACCCATTAGGGGAATTTTGAAGTCTAAAATGGACCTCCTAAGGAAATTATAAAATAATAGTGGAAATAATAAAATAAGATTTGATTACATCATCAAATTTTAGAGGGAAAAAAGGAAAAACTACTTTTTCAACTCGTATTTTCAACTTATCTCCCAAATTTTTTAATCATATTTCGAGCAGGAGTACTCATTGGATGCCAAATTTAATTCCTCATCAAATGAGTACCTATGTTGCATACTTTCGATGGACCCTTCTACACGAAAAATGAGAAATACATGAAAAATGTGATTGCAGTCACGTTTTTTAATGTATTTCTCATTTTTCGTGTAGAATGGTCCATCGAAAGTATGCAACATGGGTACTTCTTGGATGAGGAATTAAATTTTTCATCCAATGAGTACTCCCGCTCGAAATTTGAGTAGAAAATTTGGTAGATAAGTTGAAAATACGAATTGAAAAAAAGTAGTTTTATTATTTTATTATTTTTTAATCCTTTTACCCTTTTACTTGAAAAATGGTGAATCATCCTCCATGGTTGACATCATCATCTTGAATCCTACTGGTTCTTATAAAGTATATTTTGGTTGTACATTTTTCTTAGAAGGCTCATTTTAGACCTCAAAATTCCCCTAATGAGGATGTACTTATTTCCATTTGATGGAGGGTTGATTGGTCCCACAAAATCTAGAGCCCACTGCTCAAATAGTTCAATCAGTACTTGTGGCTTTAATGGAATTTAATATGATGCCACTGGTCTTCCAATTATTTGGCAGTTGTCACATTTCTTCACATGGGCCTTGGAGTCTTTGAAGATGGTCGACCAGTAGTAGCCAAGTTTCAGAACTTTGAATGTCATTCGCTTGTCTGCAAAATGACCACCACATGGCTCGTCATGAAATGCTTTCAAAATATCAATAATCTCATCTTCTCTAACACATTTTCTTATTATTAGATCAGCACCAGTATAAAAAAGGTCACCATTGACCCAACTGTATCCTAGAAATTTCTGTAATTATCATTCTTTTCTATTTATTTGTGTAATGAGATGGTAGGATGCAAGATGATAAATATTTGGCTATATCTGCAAACCATGGAGTTTTGAAATTTATAGTAAATAGATGTTCATCTAGAAAATTATCTGATATTGGATTTGGATCACCAGGTGAATTAAGTCTTGATAGAAATTATTTTGCAACTTGATTATCCTTACCTGGTCGATCTTGTACAGTAATGTTAAATTTTTGCACCAATAATAGCCATCTAGTTTTTTTCCATTTTTAATTGATTTGTTCATTAAATATTATATGGTTGAATGATCTGTGTGGATGAATACTTGATAATCTGTTATGTAATGTCGAAATGTACTAAATGCATGTACTACAACTAACATTTCTTTCTTTGTAACAGTATAGTTCAATTATGTCGGTGTTAAGTTTTTTCTTATGAAATATATTGCATAATTAAATTGATTCTCTTTCTTTCCAAGTGATGCTCCTATAGCAGTGTCAGATGCATCAGTTGAAATATGAAATGGAAAAGACCAATTAGGTCCTCGAAGAATGGGTGCAATTGACAATTTTTCTTTTAATTTTTCGAATGCATTTTGACAGTTATTTGTCCATTGGAATTCCACATCTTTCGCAAGTAACTTGAATAATGGAAAAGCTATTTTACTGAAATTTTCAATAAATCTCCTATAGTAGCCTGCATAACCCAAGAAACTTCTTACTTATTTTTGTGTTGTGGGTGGTATTAAATTCACTATGACTTGAATTTTTGTTGGGTCCACCTTAATTCCTGAAGAAGAAATATGGTGTCCCAACACTATTCCCTTAGTTAACATCATAAAACATTTTTCATTACTGAGTGATAGATTTGTCTCTATGAATATTTGCGACACTTTTTCAAGATTTTGTAAACAGTCATCAATTTTTTTTCCATACACAGTGAAATCATCCATGTAAACCTCTACACACTCATGGATTAAATCAAAAAAGATTGCAAGGACTACTCTTTGAAAGTAGCAGGTGCATTACATAAACCAAAGGGTAAGACATCGTATGCATATGTTCCCCATGAGCATGTAAATGTTGTCTTATCTCGGTCTTCCAATGCTATCTTTATCTAATTGTACCCACTAAATCCATCAAGAAATGAAAAGAATTTCTTCCTTGCTAATGAATCTAGAACTTGATCAATAAATGGTAAAGGAAAATGATCTTTTGATGTAGCCTTATTGAGCTCTCTGTAATCTACACAAATTCTCCATTTTCCATTTTTTATTAGGTACCACAACTAAGGGTGAAACCCATTGACTATCAAAAATGGGATAGATAAATATGACTTGTAACAGTTTATGCAATTCTTCTTTCACTATTTCCTTAATCATAGGATTCATCCTTATTTGTGGTTGCCTTGTAGGTTTAATTTGATCATCGGCGTAAATGTGATGGATATATGTCTTTGGATGAATCCCCTGCATGTCTGTGTAATCATAGGCAAAAGCTTTTGAGTATTTCTGTAACAGTTTTGTTAGCTCTTGCTCTTTTGATGATTGTAAGTTATTACCAATATTCAAATTTTTCCCAGGACTGGTCTCAATGATTTTTCTCTTTGAATTGGTAATTGAGTTAACAGGAAAAATACTTTCAAATGTATTTTGCAGTGATTGTATTGTATAGTTTTCCTAAAAACACTGATTTAAAAGGTGACTTGCAGGTTCGTATTGAGTTATTCTAAGTTGCTCTGAAATTTTTGGTTCTAAGATGAAAAGATCTAATAAGTCCTCATTTTCTTCCTCCTCTCTAAAATTATAGACTTTATTAATACTAAGAACATATTGAAGTTCTTGTTGTTCTTCTCCATCAAGCCATGATAATAAAGAAGGAGATTGAGCAGGAGGATACAATGTAACATGTTTTCTTTCATCTCCATGTGCAATAATCATATTTCCTGACCTGCATCCAATGTAAGCATCTGTAGTGGCTAACCATGGTTAGCCTAAAATTAATGGATGCCCTCCTAAATTTATTTTTGGCTGCAAAATCGGGAAGTCTACAAGATACTCCCATGAATCCAGTGAAACAATGATATCTTCCAATATACCTTCTGGTAGGTCTAATGTTGTTCAGATTCAAATGTTTCATAATCTTTGTAGTCATAACATTTATAGCTGCTCCCAAGACGATTAAACTGTTTGGCACTGAAAATTTTTTGATCGAAATGGTAAGCATAGGAATCCCTGGATCAACATATTTTTCAATGGTTGTATTTGTACACATGAGACTAGCTAAACTTCCAATTAAATGGATTGTAGGTGGATCTCTTTTTCTTCTGCCAGGTTTCTTTATGCATAATTCCTTTATTGTTTTTGCATATATCAGAATAAATTTAATTTCCTGCAACAAAGGAATTTTGACATGTGTTCTTCAATTCATCCAGAATATCAATTTCAGGTAGAGATATTGGGATTTTCTGTTGTACTAACCTCTCTGGATATGGTGGAGTCTGAGTCATAATAGATTTACCTTTCTGAATTTTTTGTTCTGGTTGAGATTGTTGAATCTGTTCTCCCTGATCATTTTGTTCTTCTATTAGTGGAGGAGAATCTTTCTATAACACCTTCCCAGCCCTTAAGTGGAAATATTGTATGGGAAGAATAGAATAGGTAGGATAATATGTTGTCTCTTCCACATGGTATGATGTTCTATCCACCTTATTTCTCGGATTAGCTATTGGCTGAGCTGGAAATTGTGTTGGTATAAGAGGTGGTTGGTTAGTAGGCAGCTGAAGCTGCTGAGGTTATGTTAACATTGGTTGATTTTGGGGTGAAAATGGAATTTGTTGATGTTGCTGGAATTTTTGGTATAAGGAAATAGTTGTTGAGGGTATGGTTGTTGATATTGATACTGTTGATGATACATATGCTGAGGTGACTAGTTTCCATAACCATATCCCCTCCAACCTTGTGCAGGTTGGTTTTGATATTGTTGTGGAGGCCAAGCTTGCCATGGCATTGGAGTGTTCTATGAATTTTGAAGCTATTGAAAATTCTGGGGATTTTGTTGAGGGAACTATTGAGGCATTATTTGTTTCCAAGGTATCCTTGGTGCCATATAGTAGAGAGAATATACCCCTTTCACTTCTTCAATTTGCAACTCTTTTAATTAGGACAGTTCTCTATTACATGATTTTTTGTGCGAATTCCACACACTTGTATACCCTGCAAAGGACATTCCCTAAGTGGATGTGTTTGCCTATGCTTTAGAAAGAAGATCGCTAATATTTCATCTTGTTCTTCCTTCTTCTTCTTGGCTTTTAAGACATCTACTTGTGTTCCCAAAGTTCTTAAGAGATCTATTTTGAAATTTTCTATTAAACTTCCTATCTTTGCTCTTGTTTTTGCATTTGCTGCAAATTTGGAAGCTCTTGATGTAATATCTCTCTTCCCACTCTTTTCTCTTCCCCTGGAGTATTTCTAACATAGTTCAGAAATTTCTTCAAATGGTAAATTGGAGATATCTAATTTTCCCGTCACATTAAGGATGTCTAAATATTCATCTCTAATACCCTTAAGAAAGATTGTATAAATGGTGTCAGGATTTAGAGAATTTTGTTTGGATTTATGCAAATTGTAAAGAAATATTTCCAAATATTCCTCCAAACTTTCATCTTCTTGTTGTGTCATTCTAAATTATTTTGAGTCTCTAGCCCTGTAGTAAGCTTGATACTTTTTAAGAAAAAAATTCTACATATCATCCCAAGAATCTATTGTATGTTCTCCTAAACCCATAAACCATTTTAATGTTTCTGCTTTCAGAGTAGCAGAAATGAGTCGAGGCTTGTGTGTATCATCTGTATATCCATAAGTTCTACATAAGATATCAAACTCAAACATGAATACATCAAGATATTCTGTTGACATTCCATAAAAATTAGGCAATACGGAAGGTGGAATGTTTTTCATTTTACTTCTTCTCCTAATATTTCTCTTGCATCTAATATTGGAAAGCCACAATTAGTTTCCTAATCATTGTTATTTTCTTGTTCATTTTCATGTGTTCTTCTATTTTGATTTTCTCTTCTTGCTTCATTTTCTATCCTTCTAAGTGCTTTTGTTCTTTTGTCTTCCTCTGCCTTTATTTCTTCTTCCAATCTCCTTTCCTCCTCTCTTTTTCTTTTTCATTCCCTTTGTTGTCTCTCATATTCAATTCTTTGTTCAGGAGTCATGATTGGCCTATTTGATCCTTATCCTTCGTAACTCATTTATTGTTCAGAGATATGTAGTGTTTCAATATGAGGTTGATTTTGTGTTTCTTCCATTACTTTTATTTGTTCAAGGACAGGTTGCTCTATTTTTTCAACAACTTTCTTTTTTGTATCTTTTTGTTTCCCTAAGGAAGGAGGTTCTTTAGGTGATTGTTTTCTTTTTACCTCCAAGAATAACAAGATCTGTCTTTCAACTAAAGTTAATCTTTGTCCTGATCTCTATTTTTCCTCTAACTCTTCTATAGTACGTCTTCCAGCAATTGGTGTTGTTAGTCTTGTGGATGGAAGAGTTGTTGGGGGGTTTTGTTTCACAAATCTACCCTTCTGATCTCTATCTCTAGGCATAAAGAAACATAACTTAAAATAAAAACTATGTTTTTGTTGTTTTTGTTGTTTTTATATTTTTTTTTATCTTCCTAATTGACCACTTTGAAATATGCTTCCCCGGAAATGGCGCCAAAATCTTGGGTTATTTATTGGGTAAACAAACACAAGTATGTATTATCAATTCGGGCTAGTAGGACTTAGAAGAATCCCCAAGATATATGGGTTTCAGCTATGATCAAGTGAGAAGAAGATTTATTAATGATTATGGAAATGAATATTACAAATATAAATCTAAACTAAATAATTTATAAATTCAATTATGTAATCAACAGCAGAAGAATCTCCTAGCTTAAGAGACTTGTTTGTCCTTCTCTTACAAAATTACTTCATGAATTAGAAACCAAAACCACTAATTTAGCAATAGATAAAGATGCATGAAACAATAACTGAAGAGGCTCTTAAATAAATATATCTTGGTTGTCCTTCATTACATATTCAATCATCAATAATACTATTGTTAGAAAACAGGAATTCAGAAAAGCATTAAAAAGCAGGAAAAGATGAATTCTAGCTATAGATCTTAATCAGATAGAAAGAATGTTTAACTGAAACATTGGATTGTCATTTCATATGCAGAATAAGAATGAGAATTAGATTCATCTGCACTCATAAAACATCATCATATATCTAATTAACAAATTAAGCATAAAACAAACTAGTTCAAAAACTACAACTAAAAATAACTAGGAAGTGCACTTAGCTCGGTGTGGGGCCCTCCACCCTTGCCTCGCACACTGAAATTGCTTTCAGCTACTAAAAATACAGTCAAGAATTCACCATATAACAGCAGCAAATGAAATAGAATAGGTCTTTCAATTAACTCTCCAAAGTCTCAGAAATATCAAATTTAAGTTACACAATTTCTACATATGAATGCCTTCAAAGTCTTAGGCTTAAATAGATAAAATATGGAAAAAAATCATCTAAAATGTCTCCTATAGCCATGGCTATCCCTATATTATCCAATCAGGTCGAGCTCGTCCATCAAATCCATCAAAATCTGAAAAATCACATAAAATAAGAAATTTTACCTAGTTCTTAAGGATCTTCCATAAAAACAAGTCTTGTTTGACCACCTTTGACCGGCCCTGTTAAAGCTTGTTTTGACTGAACCAACAAGTGTAAATTTAATATTAGTTCCCAATATTTCTAGAAATTTATCCATCTCGAGCCCAAGCGTCCTGCAAATATGCAAACCATGAGGCCATTACGGGAATTTCTTATCCGGTCCAAAAATGCACTTAAAATTCAATTTTTATAAAAACTTCTAAGAATTGAAAAACTTAATTTAAATACCTGTATATGCATTTATTGGGAAAAATAGAGTGAATATCATGGTGTATAGATGGATAGTTTGGAAAATAAATTGTATTTCCATAAACAAAAGAGATAAAAAAACGAGGGCCAACAATGTCACCTCACAAACTTCTAAAATGTTCCAGCTATCAAGCTTGCTCAACCATTGTCCTCAATAGATCTCCACAATCCAAAAAAGGTCTAAAGTAATCCCAATACTGTATATTCAGCAAAGGAAATAAATACTTCACTATAAAATGATCCCAATACAGTGCGTACAACACGTTTCTACAACTTTTAAAGTCTTCAAAGGGTATCACTATAACTCCACTATAAGGTCTGCTCTACAAAATCTGCTAATGGTTCTTTCAACGTTGTTATAGCCATTATCCAAAAAATTTCTAAATATGAGCCACAAATTCGTGGTCTATACTACATATAAGGATTAATAAGTTTCTCCAAAGATATTCTCAACTCTGTCACAAGGTTGTTCCAACAATTCCCAAAAAATGTGCCCTTAATCAATGCCCAAAATGGTTAATGAATTGTCACGTTGATCCAAATCCACAGTTCTGAAGCGTAATCACTAATTTTCAAGTTTGAGGCACCACCACAGGTTCGAGTTAATACATTTTCCATTGTACAAGGTGAAATATCACAGATATGGGCTTAAACTAGGCATTACTGTTGACAGTATGAACCTCTACCTACTGATCCGAGAATCTGAAATTTTTAGTGCCTTTTAGTGACCCAAACAGAATACCCATAACTTGTTGTTCTACTAAGTCTAAGGTCTATATTTTAAATTTTAAGTTGTCCCAATATTGAAGTATTCCCAAAATTCGCTCTTCAGCCTTCAGTATTTTCCTTGTTGCTGTAAATATATTCCTGCAATGGTTGACCAAATTTTTTTGATTGAAATGAGGTTTTGCAGTTTTATATTTTTAGTATTTTATCAAATTTGAAAGGTCGCCTCTATTTGGAGGGATGCCAACATGAGTGACTGAGTGTAGGTCAGCTCAAGGACAAATTTATTTTCTTTAACTTGAAAAATTCATATCTCCAAAACCACTTGGAGTTTCGGGCCAAGTAATATCTCATTGGAAAGCTAACATTATGCTCTAAAGGATGGTGAAGGTATCACAAAAAAATGTTGCCTCTAAGATGGTTTAAAATATTTTTCTTTGTGACTGTCCTTAAATTTTATGCATAAAAAAGTTTGGGACAGCATGAGGAATGTTTGGGTCAGCGTGGCTTCTTCATTGTTATCATAGGATCACAGAGTCAATATGTCGGAGTGACACACTTATGTAGCATCATATATCATCAATGTCATCATATATTAATGCTAATATATGTCATAGTGCAACCTTTATTAATTTTCCAACAGCTCCAAAGCAATCTTCCAATCATCAAATGACCTCTAGCCATGTTATTAAGACCTCATCAAGTGTCATCATCAAGTGTGGTCATTTTTCAAGTGTATGTTATCATCAAGTGTAGTCCCCCATATGTCATCAAAGGCTATTAGATAATTCAATGGTACTTAAGATATATATCGTCAAACAAGGCATATGATTGACACTTGGAACTTGGCACTTCTTAAGACTTCTTCATTAGTGGTTTGACAAATTAATTGATTGAATTTTTATCAAACAAGAGTTATGACATCATCATTTGGAACCAGGCATCTATTGTCTTCAACCTTATCATCACATTCTAGGGCATCTCGAGAATATTTTCCATCTTGGCCAATGCCATATTGACATCAATGACAACCTTGATTAACAATCTCTCCCTTTGTCATTGCTGGCAATATTCTTTCCCTTCCAACATTCTCTCCCCCTTTGACATCAATGGCAAACGAGGTGCTCAAGTACTCCCCCTATCAAGCTGCATTTTTTCGTCATAAATAGAAATTATTCATAGGTATGTTACTCCCCCTATCATGGTGATCTTTCTTCTGGTAGTGTGGTCCATGATAGATATATTTACATTTCTTCATGTGATGGACCATATCCCCCTGTATGCACAAATTCCTTTAGCTCATGAAGGATTGCTCGCCTTGTGTGATCAAGTAGAAGGCATCATCATAATATCATGTTTTTATTCAATGGAGTTACTTCTGAGAGATGATTTATCAATATTGTTCATGTGTTTATCAAGGATTTCATAGGGCCTACTCACAGATCACTTTCTGCAAGAATACTTAAGAATCGCAAACTCCCCCTAACTGTACACATGGTCTCTTTTTGGCAGGGTTTCACCATTAAATACATGGAATATCACATTTTCCAAGGATGCCTTCATCAAAACAACAACATGTGTTGTTGACTGGAGTGTTCAAGAGACTTTTGGATCCAATTTTCTTCCATTTCCACACTAGTGTAACTTTCTTCTCTAACTTGGTTATCATAGTTTTTGCTTGTATAAGGACCCAAGTTAAGTTACAATCACGAGCCATATGTCCAATTTTATGGAAATTGAAGCACTCCATTCTGCTCATAAATGAGGATGCGTGATTTCTTCTTATAAAGATGCTTCTGGGAGATTGACGGGGACCATTAAATTTTTCCTTGTGGTATGCCCTACAATCCTTTGCCATATGCCCAAAGTTTGTACAAGAATAGAAATAACCAAAAAAAATACTTTGGTACTAGGGAGATGAAGATTTCCTTCATGTACTTATGGAGTCCTTTTACCTTGGGATTCTTTGATGATATTCATTGTCTTTTGTATTCTTGACATCATTTGCAAGTCTCCTTGGAGTATTATTTCTTCCATTGTTGTCTTGAATCTTCTCCTTTCCTTTGCTGGAACTGGGAGCATCAACATTTCTTCTAGGGTTTCTCACATCCTTGTTTTTTGAAACATTATCATTCTTGCTTGAGGATTCACCTACATATCCAAGCCTTGATTTATCAACGGGAGACTATTTTGATTACTTAGGATGTTATCTAGGGTTTGAGAGCTTTTTTCAAGTTCTTATTCAGCAAGTTAACTTCCTTTTTAAGAAAGACAATTTCTCCTTTCAAATTTTCACAATCTTCATCTTTCATAACTAGTTGCTTTTTCATTTCTTCCATCATCCTTATTGCTTCATGTGCTTCGATTTTAAGGGAGATGATATTTGATTTAATTATGAAGACTTATTCATTCTCCTTTGCTACACTTCTCTCCATTTCTTCTTTTATTCTTGTAGCTTCACATGTTTCGGCCTTGAGAATATTGAGGTCTAATTTTAGTTTAAAGATATCTTCATCATTTTCTTCTAGTTGGCATATCATGGTGTTTCTCTCCTTTTCTGCTTCATCAACTTGTCCTTCTATGAATTACAAAATTTCCATCACCTTCTCAGCTCCTTGTGTTTGTTTCCTTGCTTCTTCTAGTGGATATCTAAGAGAGGATACCTATTCCTTGTATTGACCAATATCTGCTTCAAGATTGTTCAAGCTCTTAAGTCTTTGTTCAAGGTGGCTTGATCAAGATTCTTCCCTTTTCTTTGCCTTATCCAATTGATTTGTCATAGATATGACTTCTTCATGATGCTTTCTTTTGTTTTGATGAAATTCCTCCTTAATTTTAGGGAGCTCCCCATTTATTTCTTGTACTTGAATCTTGAAAAGGTCAACTTCCTTCCTTGTCTTGTCTTGGTCACCATCTTGTGTTTTCCTCTTAAGTTCCTCATTTTCCTTTTTCAAACTGTTAATCTCTTCCATGGCATCTATAAGCTTAGTCAGGAGATCTTCTTCAAGGTCTTCTTTGCTTTCTTCTTCTTCTAGGTATTCTTTGGCCTTGATGTCGTCATTATTATTTTCAACTTCCTTGATGGGTTTTAGATTTCCTTCTTGATTTCCATCATCTTCTTAACTAGAGGTCATGGTCAATTCTCCTTTTGAGTGAAGATCATGAATTTTTTCCCATATTCCTTTTGTTGATGAACATTTTTCCAAATTGGCCTTCATAGAATCAGGTAGACCATTCAATATTGCTTTCATAGCTCTTGTATTATACTCCTTGGATTCTCCTTCCATCATGCTATCAGTAATCATCGATTTCCAGACTTCAATGCTTTAAGTCTTTAATAAATTCCTCATTCTTGCCTCCCATATATCAAAGTTTCTATTGAACAATGGAGCCTTCACAAATTGATTGAATTCAATTTCGATGGTTGAGGAAAACACATATTTAGGAGGATTGAATACTTTCTTCCTTGGCTTCGCCATTTGTGTTCTAATGATCGACCTTCAAGCTGTTAGCCTTTGAGTGAAGGTACTGGCTCTGATACCAGTTGTTGGAAATACTGAGAGGGGGGGTGAATCAATATTTATTTTCAATTGTTTTTTTTACCAGTTATATCACTTATAATTAGAACACAAAATTAACAATAGGAATAAATAATTTTATTAATTTCTTATTTATAATAAATTCAATACAATAACATGTAGGGCTCTAACCCTAGATGAAGACACCAATATTCAATCCTTCCAAGTACCAACCTGTACTTTTCCAAGCACATACTTGGACTTCACAAGGCTCTGACTTCTAGGGAACCAACCCTATCTTTGGTGAAGACTCTGACATAGTTTCTTGAGGACTCCTATCCTCTAGGGCTCCAACCCTATCTTCCAAGGCATCAACCTTGTCTCTATGAGGCTCCAACTTTCTGCTTAAATTCGGCAAGATATATTTGGTTATACTTCACGGCTCCCAATGTCTTCTTCAACAAGCCCTGTCAATCTTTTCTTACTCTTCACTTTAGTCTCCACATAACATTATCAATGACAACCTTGATCTCTTAGAAGGTGTCACCACTGCTCTTCATTGTACCCAAACAATTTCTCCAAGTCACCTCATGATGACATCAACAATGCATCATGTTCTTCAAGGATGCCTCCAACGGTGTCTTATAAGTCCTTCAAATTTCTTCAAGAATCTTTCAAGGTATCTCCAGGAGGGTCTTCAATAGTTCTGCACACCACTCTTACAATTCCCTTCAACAAGCTACTTCAATAAGACTTCAATGTGTCATTTTTCAACATCACACCATCAGAGCTTAGTTGTGCATCCTTTCACCTCACAAACTTCTACAATGTTCCAGCTATCAAGCTTGCTCAATGATTGTCCTCAATAGATATGCACAATCCCGAAAAGGTCTACAATAATCCCAATAATGTATCTTCAACAAGGGAAATAAATACTTCACTATAAAATGATCCCAATACAGTGCGTCCAACAAGTTTTTGAAACTTTCAAAGACTTCAAAGGGTATCACTATAACTCCACTATAAGATTTGCTCTCCAAAATTTTCTAATGATTCTTTCAATGTTGTTACAAACATTATCCAAAATTTTGCTAAATATTAGCCACAAATTCGTGGTCCTATGTGACATATAAGGATTGATAAGTTTCAACAAATATATTCTCAACTCTGTCACAAGGTTGTTCCAACAATTCCCAAAAAACGTGCCCTTAATCAATGCCCAAAATTGTTAATGAATTGTCACGCTGATCCAAATCCACAGTTCTGAAGTGTAATCACTAGTTTGCAAGTCTGAGGCACCACCATAGGTTTGTGTTAATACATTGTATGTTGTCCAAGGTGAAATATCACAAATTTGGGCTTAAACTCGGCCTTATTGTTGACAGTATGAACCTCCACTTATTTATTCGTGAATCTGAATTTTTCAGTGCATTTTAGTGACCCAAACAGAATACCCATAACTTTTTTTTCTACTTAGTCCGAGGTCTATATTTTAAATTTGAAGCTATGCCAATATTGAAGTATGCCCAAACTTTTCTCTCCAGCCTTCATTATTTTCCTTGTTGCTGTAAATATATTCCTGTAATGGTTGACCAAAATTTTGTGATTGCAATGAGGTTCTGCGGTTTTATATTTATAGTATTTTATCAAATTTGAAAGGTCACGTCTATTTGGAGGGAGGCCAACATGAGTGACCGACTGTAGGTCGGCTCAAGGGCATATTTATTTTCTTTAACTTGAAAATTTCATATCTCCCAAACCACTTGGATTTTATGGCCAAGTAATAGCTCATTGGAAAGCTAAAATTATGATCTAAAGGATGATGAAGGTCTCACAAAAAAATGGTGCCTGTAATATGGTGAAAAATATTTTTCTTTTTTATTGTCCTTAAATTTTATGCATAAAACAGTTTGGGACAACATGAGGAATGTTTGGGTCAACGTGGCTTCTTCATTCTTTGGCTTCTTCATTTTCATCATAGGATCATAGAGTCAATATGTAGGAGTGCAACATTTATGTAGCATCATGTATCATCAATGTCATCATATATTAATGCAAATATATGTCATAATGCAACCTTTATTAATTTTTCAACATCTCCAAAGCAATCTTCCAATCATCAAATGACCTCTAGCCATGTTATCAAGACCTCATCAAGCACCATCATCAATTGTGGTCATTTTTCGAGTGTATGTCATCATCAAGTGTAGTTTTCCATATGTTATCAAGGGCTATTAGATACTTCAATGGTACTTAAGATCTAGATCATCAAACAAGGCATATGATTGACACTTGGAATTTGGAACTTCTTAAGACTTCTTCATTAGTGGTTTGACATATTAATTGATGGAATTTTTATCAAGCAAGAGTTATGACATCATCATCTGGAACTAGGCATCTATTGTCTTCAACCTTATCATCACATTCTAGGGCATCTTGAGAACATTTTCCATCTTGGCTAATGCCATATTGACATCAATGACAACCTTGATTAACAGGCTGATGACTCTTTGAGATTTAAAAACTGGAGAGGCTACACAGCTTCTATTGTTGATAAAGTGAAAGCTACATATTCAATGTGCTTAAATATGTAAGAATTTTGTGCAAGTATTCCATCCCTATTTCATTTGGAAGTTATTCTCATGGCTTTTCATTTTTCGAATGTGGTTGAAAAAATAAAAATGGCAGAGAATATTTTTCTAACCTCAACAATATAAGTTGTCCTCCATTGAAGCTCAACAGCCTGCAATTAGTTTTTTGATCTTTGCTCATTTCAAGATTGATGTTGATTCTTCGGCATATGATTCTCCACTCCGCCACCTTCCCATCCTGGATGATGTTCAGTATAAGAAATAATTTAATACATATCACACAAGGAGGCACCTTTCGGATGCACACAAGAACAAGTTGCTTAAAGATGCTTTTGCAATTGTTGAATATGGAAAAAATTCAAAAGGAGATATCAATTTATAATCATAGATTCAGGATTAATTGAAAGTGAGTTTTGAATTCAACAAAGGTTGGAGAAATTATTTGTACAAATAAAAATTGTAGATCCAAACATTGATAGAAATCCTAGATATTATTTTTTTCCTAATAAATATGCACAAGTTTTGTATAAGTCCAAATACTTTCATAGAACATAGGAAGAAGAATCATGGTTTTCATCAAACAATTTGCATGTCCTTGAGCTAACTCAATAAAGAGCACAATGGCATATTTGTGCATAGACCTAGTCCTGTTTCTCACTATGTTTGGAAAACTTCACAAGATATGGAATCTGCTACCACAATGGTAGAATTTCCCTTATGTGCATATATGAACCAAAATATTTAATAAATGGGGAATGAGTGACCACATTGTCCCCAATTAATACACAGAGATCTAGAGCACCATTTCTGAAGGAGAAATCTTGTTTTTATTCACCAAATACCAACACATGGGTATTTTCATGGTTTTCTTTGTTGTCCTCATATTTTTGTTCCTTGGTATGTCAGTCAGCCTTTACTAATGTCTTTTTCAGCACAATATCTTTCTTGCTTTTTTCTTACATGTTTATCTTTTCTAATTTTCTTTGAATAAAAGTTGCAATCTATGCAAATGCGAGGACAACATTAGAAGCCAGGAAGGGTGTTGAGAAATATTTCATCCCTACCTTTTGATTTGATGTTGTTATGGGACTTTTTCTTGTTGAAAACGGAGTGTTGGTGCTTTATGTTGACATTAACCTTTTCAAGTTGTATTATGGAGATGACTAGGAGAGCCTTTTCGAAGCCAATATCAATTATGATCTTCGAGGTTCTTCCTGTTGAGAATTTGGTAGGGCAGTGATTAATTCAAATTCTCTTCTTGATAATTACTTGTGAGATTACTTGATTTACTTATGTCTTCTCTTCTTAGCTTATTTAGCCTTTCATCAAGTCAATTACCAAATTACAAGAGACACAAATTTAGGCACTTTGAGTCAAGGCAAAACCTCTTCCTCTTGGAGAGGAAAACCCATGAGAAATTATTCTTATAGACTTTTAGATGACAAGTACCATGACCAAGACTCAAACCCTTGACTTATGAATGCCTCCAAGACCTTTTCACTGCTTCTTTCTTGTCCTTCAAATTGATTCTTCTTTTCTGCACCAACCTACATTATTCTGCACCACTACTAAAGAGCTCGGTCTCTAGGTCTATATTTCTCAGAACTTTCTTACTACTCTATAATTTCTATGTACCTTGCATATTAATGCATTTTCCACATACTTCTTTATGATAACTATTAGAGAAGATCACTTGGAACCTTTCACTTTTCATAACCCTGATGCTTATTCACTTGAGGATTAATACTTCATTTTTACGCACTGTAGAGTAGGAAGGTAAATCACATATTTACCTTCCTTCGTTTCTCACACTGCAATTCAGAGTTTAATTATCATAACCCTTGCATCATAGACTATGAATCAATATTATTCTTGCTGACTTCACATTATATAACAGAATGCTATCTGATTGCTTCCACACTTCGGACTAGTCATGGTCCTTGCTGTGTATAGATTACAGACTTTATTCCACTTTTATTGTAGGTGTATATCAACATACTCACCTCAGGTTTGACAGCAATTTACTTCATGCTTGACCGTAGTTACTACTTACTAATCGGCACTTTTTTTTACTTCAGCGCTGTCAGAAATCCTTGAGCACAAGTGAACCGTAGATCAGTCAATATATAGTGCATTTTCCAGATTTAGGCCAACCCCACAAGCTGTCTTGTAGGTTGACTTCACCATTGTTTATTAAGCCGACTTGGAGGGCACATCTTCCAACGTTGATGAGTTATACATGAGGGTTGTATAGAGCCATTCCTTCACAGCTATATGACAAGGTCTTTGGAGCATATTATTATGACTAGACACTTCATATATATGACCCTTGAGTACATTTACAATCAGAAAACAAAACCCAATAGACATCAAGAAGAAGTCTATTGACCTATAATAATAATCTTGCTCATGAAACCCATGAAGCAAGCATAACAAAAATACATTTTATTATATTTGTTTTCTTCTTTACATAAATACATAATTACATATTCAATATGAAGACTAATCCTAATTACACTTTTAAACACTTCCATTACTCTGTTTCGCAAGAGTAGGTGGTGCTATTTCCACCAAAACAACAGATGTTGATTCTAACCTTATTGCAAAGTATGAAAGGAACATTCCTTAATATTCCCACTCAATATTGATGAATATTGGCATTGTTGTTGATTGGAACAACAACTAATGGTAATTTTGTGTTCACATTGGGATACAAATATGTTATTATTACCATATTTTCAATTCAAGTAAAAAAAAAAATCAGTTTTAATTTGGCTTCCATATATGGTATTAAAGTGGTTGAACTTGGTTGTATTGTAATAATTACACCTCTCATTATTCATACTCTATTTGGTATGGAAACTGTTGGGGTTCCCATGTTTTGGCCAGATTGGTAAGACCAAAAGATGATACAACATCAGAACCACTTTGGGGCCCTAGGATCTAGCCCTCCTGGACCCGGAGAGGGATCTCTCCAATAAAACAAAGAATTATGTAGCTTTGAAGCTCAAAATGAGGTATTAGGCTAGGTATGAAGCACAAAGGGGGTTTTAAAATGACTTGGTTGGTTGGTTACAGGGTTGGTCATGAGATCATTGACTGAGAAAGTAATGGGAGAAAAGGAACAAAGCAGCAGGATGTTTCAGCAAAGAGGATAGGTCAAGAAAGTGCCATCCATTGGGCTATGGAGTTAGGAAAGGGGATTACTTGCAACAACTAGCCAAGGCTTTCAGAGGGAAATTCATCAAATACTAAAGGATCTTATAGATTAGATGGTGGAATGGAACATTAAGGAAAGAAAGTGAGAGAAGGAAAGCAACCCAGTTTCTGTCTATAGTTCAGGTCAAAGGTCATTTAACTCCAGACATGCTTGGACATACTCATAGGAAACTCTCAAAGGAGGGACAAAGGGGCAGCTTATAGATCGGACTAGAGGTCATTTAACTACAGGTCAGCTTTAGCGTGCTCCAAGGGAAAGCAGAGATAAGTTTAACAGAGAGATCTTAGAAAGGCCAGCTGGTCACACAAGGATCCTAGTGGATAGGGCTAACTCTAATCCCCAGTGTTCCCAAATCTTCCAGCTTAAACCCAACAAGAACAACTAAAGACAGATTCCATTTAATTCATACATCAGCTAGCAGCATAAGGAACTACTACACTAGTTAAATTAACTGAAATCAACCCTTAGATAATCACATTTAGCAGAACAACATTTAAGGCAAGGAGAGCAGAAACATAGGGTACCTAACAAGGGTAAATCCTATGCCAATATTTTGATGTGAGCCCAGAAGAAAATGAAACAGTATGAAGATGTAATAAACAGAGTTAGAAAAACATCACCAATAGTAATAGACCAGGATCCTGTGAAATGTGCCTTGATTAATTGATGCAAAACCAGTCACATACACTGAGCTCAATGGTTGTTACAATTCCAACTTCTCCTCCCAGCCTACTACAATACAAAATACTCTGCTAATCCCTCCCAAGACTGTTCTAACAGTCCAAATGAGTCCCTCTAACAGCAACGGCAGCAGCCGAACAACAACCATTACAATATTTTCTCGAGGATTCTTATAGGAGAAAAGAATGACAGGAGTAGATGTAAACTTAAATGTAGCATTAAATTCTGAAACAGTAGGAGGGGCGCAGCTCCATTCAGCCCTAATTCTGGGCATTTATCTATGGTACTCGTTGGATGATGGAGTGGTCTTCGTCAGGTTTCCATTTACTCCAGGTATGTCTCTGGTGTACTAAAAAAAATGTAGAATGATGATGCTAGGGTATGCCATACTGTGTAACTAATGCACTGGTAGCATAGGACTGTTGTCAGGGCAGAAATATTCTCAGGAACACGACATAGAATAAAAGCAATATGGATACTATGTCCTTTTATGGAAGAATGTATTGTTGATATGAAACCCTGATAGTATGGTTTTTTGTGCATTGGACCTTCTGAGCGATCCATGGGTCTTTGATTCTGGTACCTTGCCTTTGAATAATTGGATTAAGGCTTATAATTTTCAATTACAGGCCTTAAACGCTCTATTTTTCCACTGATACGCTTTGTCGCTTTCTCGATTTCCTCTGACTGCGAAATCTGTGCTTAATGGCGCCGGAGAGGTTTTGCAGAGCTTTAATTCTGTCCTTCGATGAAATTTATGTCGCAGACACCTTTTCGGACATTTCCCTATAATATCAGGCTCTAAATTCAGCGTCTTTTGTGCATTGTACCACCACAATAGTGAATATGAATCATGGCGATCTTTCACCGCCTGTAACCTTGCAAAACACGAAAAAATGTTAAGAAATCATGCACGGAGGTGGTGGATGCAACGGGGATGACGAGAATGGCCATGCAGACTGGTGAAATGGAAGAAAAGTGCAGGGTTATGGTGAAAAATGGTCATGGCGAGAGTTGGCGGAATGCAATCAGGGATGGCGAGAATGGAATTTTAACGTAAAACATTAAAATTGACCTTGGAATGCATATATATACAGGGGCAGGCGAGAAATACGATGAGACACGTGGAAAGGGTGACGTGGTAGGAGCAGTCAATGGCGGAACATGCAAACAAATCTGGACCGTCCGATCTCGGGAGGATATCGACAACTAAAAATGCATCGGAGGGCGACGGATGGTGGGCCAGGGGTACGGCTGCCTTGGTTTAACCTCCGCGCAACTTCATGGAGCGATCACCATTGGATGGGCGATCATAGATCGGACGGTTGATATGCATATCGCTCCGTGTATTGTGCCAAACGTTAACGCGCGATGAGTGGGCGGTTTTGAAATAGTGCCACTGCCACACATCGTTTGATGAGTGGAATCGCTAGCCCATTGGAAAATATCGCCCACCTCTCAAAGGCGGTGCGATAGAAACTGGATGGTTTTGAACAGTGTTGGTGTGGTTGCGAGGACCACCAGGCGGGTGTATTGTGAGTTGTCGGATCAACGATTAAATAAACGGCGAATGTGCGATCGGAGCGGAGGACGGGGTGAACAGTGGACGTTGCGGGGGGAACGCGACAACCGTGGGATCTGTATAGATCGACGGCTAATACTGCGCCTGATACATATTTGAGATAAGCGCTTTTTCGGGCTAGCGCGTAGTTTCAGCGCCTGGGTCACGTGGTGGAAAAAGGCTAAGGGGGCTAGCCGAAAAGGGGCTAAGCCCCATATATGTACAAATGTGGGTTTTGGCTCATTTTTAATGCATTTTGAGGGTATGAAAAGGAAACGATAGAGGGAATAAGGGTTTATTAAACTAAACCAAGGGTGTATGCGTGGTTTAAGAGGGGCATGGGGATTTAGAAGGTTTAGGGGGGGGATTTGGGGGTAAGAAAGGGGGACTTTGACAAAGGGAAAAAGGGATGAAATGAAGAATTCTGTAGGGGTACAAGGGGCAAATGAAGGCCTTTAGGAGCACAATTTGTCACAATCAGAGAGACCTTTTGGATGGATAGAACAGTGGGGGTTTATCAAAGGACAAGGACGTAAGGAGGCTTCAAGGATGATGTGTTTTCAGGGGAAATTCATTCCTTGAAGGCTCAAAAACCTTTGAGCCCCCTGTTTGCTCGTCAAAAATTTATAGGGGGCTAACACTGGCTCCACATGGGGATGGCTTCTTCTTGAAGGAGTCAAGAATTCAGAAAATGATCTTTGGTGTAGGCCAGATGCCTGGTACTTGACTCATTTTTTTCTTCTCTTGGATCAGCTGCCACATATTGTGAAGACATCCAATCAGCAGAAACATTCTCAAACCATCTACCTACCTAGACTACAATCCTAGCATTTTTCTTTTAGGGTGCATTTGGACTAGCAGACCCTTTACATCATTTTTATTTTTTACAAACAATAAAATAAACCTATTCCATTTCTACCCTTATTACTCCATGAGACCAGATTAGACTGTTGGCCTCATAACTTTCTCTACCTACACTACTATCTGCTAGGATTAGACTGTCTAGCAGATTTCTTCTCTACATTCTAAGACAGAAATTGAAAAATAGTCAAGCCAGGATTAGACTATCTGGCTTGCTGGACTTTGCAGAAATTAAAAACAACTAACTACATGCTCATAAACTGAGCTTTATTGAGCTTTTCCTACCTACCCTACTCTAACTGGAAATCTCTGATGCTCTAGGTAATAAAATAATGCCAATGCATCCAGTCAATCAATAGCAAAAAAGGGAAGAAGAACTGATTGCTCATCAGAGACAACTGTAGGATACTCTACATGTGGATCTTAAAAACTGAGGTCACTAGCAGTGGTGACCAATTCTGATGAATTTGGCTCTTACAAAATATTAATTCTTGAGAGGTTGAGCCAATCAAGGCCTCCATGTATTCTTCCATAGGATGAACAAAAACATGATGTGAACCTTTTTCTTCAAAGCCTCCCATGACTGGTAGGTTGTCTGTATCCTGGGCAGTTTCAATCATTGCATCTGCAATGTGGCCTCTGTAATCACACTCCTCCTTTTCCTGGTTGGGAGTATTTGGCAGATGAGCATAAACCAGGAATACCTCATCTTCCTCTGGATCAAGACAAAGATGTATGTGGGAAAGAAGATCTCGCTCATCTTCACTACAGTCTGAACTGGAGGGTTCATCATATATGGCAGGGTTGTCCTCTTCTGACCCTGGCCGGTTCTGCTGCAGTGAGCTGGACTCTATGAAAAAATTAACATATTCTTGAGAAGGGGTTTCTTGGATTCCCTCGACCCTTTTAGGGGAAGGCTCATGACATTTGTCTTGCTCAATATTTTCTTCATTCCTTTCCTCATTATCCTCGGAGCTAGAAAGCTGCTGACTTCCATATTCATGGAAAGTGTAACTAATGTTCGGATATAAAACAGAGAGAAGATTCAATGAATCTTCAACTATCATCATGCTTTCAACACTTTCTCCATCAGTATCATAGATGGCCTGCATGGGCTCATCCCTTTCTTGAAGTTGATGGTAGTGATCTTCCTCCCATGAATCTACTAATGATGGCCCTGCAAGCTCAATTTCCCTTTGGAAAAAATTATCATCAGACATATCAACATCAGAGGAATCATAATTATAAGCATTGTCACCCATCAAATCTTCAGGACTCTCAGCAAGTCTTTCTTCAAAATAGTTTGCAAGTTCATTTTATGATTCTAACTCTTGTTCATCATACATGCTTGGCATGCTACTTACGTCTTGTAGTGATCTGGTTTGTATTTTTTGAGGACAAGGAGCAGGTCTTTTCCAATCATCCTCTTTGGTTTCATCCTCATATTCCTCCTCTTTTACATTTAGCAAGGAGTTGGCAGTCTCTATTAGTCTTTCCAGCTTGTTCTCTAAAGAGATCTGCGCTATTTGCTCTGCCCGGTCTTTCTTTGTAGCCCTTAATCTCTCATCCCTGTACTTTATTTTGTATTCGACAGCAATTGCTACCTCTTGCATTTCCTCCAGGCTCAAAGGTTCTCTTTCTCTTATATGGAATTCCACCTCGGGGTCAAAAGAACTCGGATAGTGCAATAGGTCCCATCCTAGAGGTGGTTTTATATCAGAAGGTATTGCATGATATACCTTATTGAACCTGGCTGAAAATTCTTGTACTGTCTCTCCTGGCTGCCTTTTCAAATTTTGATACTCTCCTAGGATGAGGAGAGCATTCTTTGGGGCTGCCCACCTATCAAGGAAAACTTGAGAAAATTGATGAAAGTTGAAAATGCTTGCCACTGGAAGGCCTTTGAACCAACTTTTAACATTCCCGTGTAAAGACAAGGCAAACATTCTAATGCACACATCATCTTCTTCTATTTCGTACAATTCAAGTAAATCCTCAAGGTTTTGAACATGTTCTTCAGCAGTGGACCCTTTATTTTCTCCATCAAAAAGAGGCAGCTGATTTATAAGTTCTGAAGGAAGGGGTTGGAAAATAAGAGGTAAAACCAGAGGCTTATATATTTCTATGACCTTTTTAGGTGTAGGTGGTATAACAATGGGCTCATGGCTGCTTGAAGCTTCTTCAGGAGTGGGAGATACAACATGAGCCTCTTGTTCCACCAGGTTCTTGACAGAAGTATAAGTCTGCTCGTGGTCTGAAGACTGAGGCTTGAGATCTTTCCCATATTCAGTGTGGGTCTCATATTTGTACATTTTATCAGGCTTAAAGTAGGACAGAACATAGTGGTAGACAAAAACAATGAATTCTTTAAACCAAATCCAACCCATGTGTTTTACCCTTCTATGAGGCCTGGCCATATTTCAGGTTCTTCCTCCAGTGGAGTCTTTGAGAGTTATGGAGTGTGGAGTCACCAGGTGGATGTATATGAATGTTTGAAGCAGGATTTTGTCCACCATAAACAATGAATGCCAATCTAACCAGAGATTTTGGGTCTTTTGAGTGCTTAAGAGTGTGTAAGATGAATGCACTCAATTCCCCAGTGGAGTCGCCATTATGTTGGGGTTCCCATGTTTTGGCCAGATTGGCAAGACCAAAAGATGAGACAACATCAGAACCACTTTGGGGCCCTAGGATCTAGCCCTCCTGGACCTGGAGAGGGATCTCTCCAATAAAACAAAGAATGATGTATCTTTGAAGCTCAAAATGAAGTATTAGGCTAGGTATGAAGCACAAAGGGGGTTTTTAAATGATTTAGTTGGTTTGTTGCTGGGTTGGTCATGAGATCATTGACAGAGAAAGTAATGGGAGAAAAGGAACAAAGCAGAAAGATGTTTCAGCAAAGAGGATAGGTCAAGAAAGTGCCATCCATTGGGCTATGGAGTCCTGAAAGGGGATTACTTGCAACAACTAGCCAAGGCTTTCAGAGGGCAAGTCATCTAATACTAAAGGATCTTTTAGATTAGATGGTGGAATGGAACATTAAGGAAAGAAAGTGAGAGAAGGAAAGCAACCCAGTTTCTATCTATAGATCAGGTCAGAGGTCATTTAACTCTAGACCTGCTTGGACATACTCATAGGAAACTCTCAAAGGAGGGACAAAGGGGTAGCTTATAGATCGGACCAGAGGTCATTTAACTCCAGGTCAGCTTTAGCATGCTCCAAGGGAAAACAGAGATAAGTTTAACAGAGAGATCTTAGAAAGGCCAGTTGGTCACACAAGGATCCTAATGGACAGGGCTAACTCTAATCCCTAGTGTTCCCAAATCTTCCAGCTTAAACCCAACAAGAACAACTAAAGACATATTCCATTTAATTCATACATCAGCTAGCAGCATAAGGAACTACTACACTAGTTAAATTAACTGAAATCAACCCTTAGATAATCACATTTAGCAGAACAACATTTAAGGCAAGGAGAGCAGAAACATAGGGTTCCTAACAAGGGTAAATCCTATGCCAATATTCTGATGCGAGCCGAGAAGAAAAAGAAACAGTATGAAGATGTAATAAACAGAGTTAGAAAAACATCACCAATAGTAATAGACCAGGATCCTGTGAAATGTGCTTTGATTAATTGATGCAAAACCAGTCACATACACTGAGCTCAATGGTTGTTACAATCCCAACTTCTCCTCCCAGCCTACTACAATACAAACTACTTTTCTAATCCCTCCCAAGACTGTTCTAACAGTCCAAATGAGTCCCTCTAACAGCAACGGCAACAGCCGAACAACAACCATTACAATATGTTCTCGAGGATTCTTATAGGAGAAAAGAATGACAGGAGTATATGTAAACTTAAATGTAGCATTAAATTCTGAAGCAGTAGGAGGGGCGCAGCTCCATTCAGTAGTAATTCTGGGCATTTATCTCTGGTACTCGTTGGATGATGGAGTGGTCTTCGTCAGGTTTCCATTTACTCCAGGTATGTCTCTGGTGTACTGAACAAAATGTAGAACGATGATGCTAGCGTATGCCACACTGTGTAACTAATGCACTGGTAGCATAGGACTGTTGTCAGGGCGGAAATCTTCTCAGGAACACGGCATAGAATAAAAGATATATGGATACTGTGTCATTTTATGGAAGAATGTACTGCTGATATGAAACCCTGATAGTATGGTTTTTTGTGCATTGGACCTTCTGAGCGATCCACGGGTCTTTGATTCTGGTACCTTGCCTTTAAATAATTGGATTAAGGCTTATAATTTGCAATTACAGGCCTTAAACGCTCTATTTTTCCACTGATACTCTTTGCCGCTTTCTCAATTTCCTCTGACTACGAAATCTGTGCTTTAATGGCATCGGAGAGGTTTTGCAAAGCTTTAATTCTGTCCTTCGATGAAATTTATGTCGCAGACACCTTTTCGGACATTTCCCTGTAATATCAGGCTCTAAATTCAGCTTCTTCTGTGCACTGTACCACCACAATAGTGAATATGAATCATGGCGGTCTTTTGCCGCCTATAACCCTGCAAAACACGAAAACATGTTAAGAAATCATGCACGGAGGTGGTGGATGCAACGGGGATGAGGAGAATGGCCATGCAGACTGGTGAAATGGCGGAAAAGTGCAGGGTTATGGTGGAAAATGTTCATGGCGAGAGTTGGCGGAATGTAGTCGGGGATGGCGAGAATGGAATTTTAACGTAAAACATTAAAATTGACCTTGGAATGCATATATATATAGGGGCGGGCGAGAAATACGATGAGACATGTGGAAATGGTGACGTGGCGGGAGCGGTCAACGGAAGAACATGCAAACAAATCTGGACCGTCCGATCTCGGGAGGAGATCGACGGCTGAAAATGCATCGGAGGGTGACAGATGGTGGGCCAGGGGTATGGCTGCCTTGGTTTAACCTCCGCGCAACTTCATGGAGCGATCACCGTTGGATGGGAGATTTCAGATCAGGCGGTTGATATGCATATCGCTCCATGTCTTGTGCCAAACGTTAACGCACGATGGGTGGGCGGTTTTGAAATAGTGCCGCTGCCACGCGTCATTTGATGAGTGGAATCACTGGCCCATCGGAAAATACCGCCCACCTCTCAAAGGCGGTGCGATAGAAACCGAATGGTTTTGAACAGTGTTGGCACAGTTGCTGGGACCACCAAGCGGGTGTATCGTGAGCCGTCAGATCAACGATTAAATAGACGGCGGATCTGCGATCGGAGCGGAGTATGGGGTGAACAGTGGACGTTGCGGGGGGAACGCGACGACCGTGGGATCTGTATAGATAGACAGCTAATACTGCGCCCGATACATATTTTAGATAAGCGCTTTTTCAGGCTAGCGCGTGGTTTCGACGCCTGGGTCACGTGGTGGAAAAAGGCTAAGGGGGCTGGCCGAAAAGGGGCTAAGCCCCATATATGTACAAATGTGGGTTTTGGCTCATTTTTAATGCATTTTGAGGGTAGGAAAAGGCAACGATAAAGGGAATAAGGGTTTATTAAACTAAACCAATGGTGTATGCGTGGTTTAAGAGGGGCATGGGGATGATTTAGAAGGTTTAGGGGGGGATTTGGGGGTAAGAAAGGGGGACTTTGTCAAAGGGAAAAAGGAATGAAATGAAGAATTCTGCAGGGGTACAAGGGGAAAATGAAGGCCTTTAGGAGCACAATTTTTCACAATCAGAGAGACCTTTTGGATGGATACAGTAGTGGGGGTTTATCAAAGGACAAGGACATAAGGAGGCTTCAAGGATGATGTGTTTTCAGGGGAAATGCATTCCTTGAAGGCTCAAAAACCTTTTAGCCCCCTGTTTGCTCGTCAAAAATTTATAGGGGGCTAACAGAAACTATATAAGGTGTTCTTGCTACTTCTTTTTGTATTTAGTGTGCATGTTGTAACTTTTATATCTAACACTTGCAATGATTGAGACAATGCTAAGAAGTATATTAAGTCTAGTGCATCATAGCTTTCCATGACTGTTGGTACAAAAGGGTTTGATCACGACAAGGCTATTTTCATTGATGACACCATTGGATACCCATTGAAGGACGCCCCTGGATAATCTCTGAACATTTTGATAAAGCTTATGAATGTTGGGCCATTGATGTTTGCATGAAAATCACAGTGGGTTACTGTTTAAATTTTGAATAAAGATGGCCAATAAGGAAGTAATAAACATCCAAAATATTTCTCTACGAGTTATTTCATCTCTAAGGAAAGATGAAATTTCAATTGTGATGTTTGATTAACACTAAAGTTTGTAACCAGTTTTCATGCAGTCTTTCCCTCACACAAAATAAAGATTATACCAAGCTCTTCAGAGTTAAATTCAATGAAATACATTAGGCACAAATCATTAAATTTTCTCAAGATATTGTTTGTCCCTCGGACCTAAATTGGCATATGATGCTTATGATGGGAACAATAACAATTCCTTTGAATGAAAGGAAATGTTTTTATTAGACGAGCTCACAACTTCATGTCTTACTATCTAATGTTAATTCTATCTTGTTCAAATAGACACTTTTCACTCTATGAGGTTGGAAATGTGTTGGATGAGGAAGTTGGAAGCTTGCAACACTACCCTCCATAAAATTTGACTAGAAAGATACAAAAAAAATTGTGTTGAAATTATATACTGAAACTACTGATAGTTTTACCATTTGAAAAGTGATAGATCATTTGGAGGCAAGTGTTTTAAAGCCTAGTAGCTATTATTTTTTTCATATTTCCAGGAAATATTTGAATATTACAAGTGTTTAATCATAAATGGTTGATTCCAGTTTGGGGGACATTTTAGTGTTGCTAAATTAATAGTGTTGTTAGTTGAACTAGTCCAGAGATAGTAATCATTTTCAGTGATTTTGATTTTCATGCATCAAACTAGTGTGAGCCTCATGATCCCTAGTCAACATGCTTGTAGTCACAAATTATTTGACTATAAGAAGCCTTAAAAAATGATCCAATTTGGGAAAATATGGTGATAAATGGATTATTTATACCTTAGGAGATTGGATTACTCAAACTTGTGCTTCCAACGAGTATAGTTGGAGGATTAAAGGGAATATTTGTAATAGAGGATACTCAAGCACAAAAAGGTTAAAAATGGAAAAGGTATGTAGTGACAACTTGGAGTTCCAGTTGTCATAGCCTTGAATAGTCATAGAGAATTTGAAGGCCATGACCTTACTCTAGTACATTTTCTTGTTATAGAGTCTAGAATTTAATCTTAGGGAGAAATGTTAATAGATATAGTTTTCTCCATTCACTTTGTTGCATTAAAAAACAACTTTCTGATGTTGTGTTTGGTGTCTTGGTATCTAAGTCATGAATGATCGCAAGTTTGGGCATGAAACAACAAATTTATGATAATATTTGGTCAATAATATTTTATGCATTCACAAGGTTATATTTTCAAATTCACTTTATTGAACGTTGATGCCAACTAGTAATACAAATAGGGAGGTAACTTGCTGACAATTACAAATAGGCAGGAATATTTTGTATATTATTGTCAATTTAGATGATCATTTTTTTCCTTGTGATAGACACAATGTTAAATAGATAGTAAAATTTTTGGCTTGGTATATGCAAATGCATAAATCTTCTGACCTATTATTGTCTAGAGGACTAACATCAGTGTTCAAGATGTTAATCAAGCAGTTCAGCATTGTCTTAGGAATTATAAAGATGATCCTTCATATATTGAGGGAAAATACATGCGGGTTTTAAAGCATGTCATAATTGTTTGTGATTTCATTTATTATCGTTCTCAACTTATTAACAGGTTCTACCTGCTATATATTCTCGGGGTGGATGTCTTATATTTTATGTTGACTACATTTAGTTGAAAACCCCTAGAGACAATGGAAGTAGAAGGCTATTCTTGGAACATTGATGCAATGACCATCTTGGATTATGATGAAGACCTTCATGGGAAGATGATTATATACCTCCTTGAATTTATTGCTATTTTTTATATAATTTTGGTGGATTTTGTTGTTCGCCTTAAACCTTTGTGGGAGAAGAACATATAGGTAAGCGGACTACAATCCTCTCAAGTTTCATGTGTCAAGTCTATATCTCAATTTTATCTTATGGTTTCATTTGCATGGTGCTTTCAAATTGACCGCCCCATAAAATTGTATAAAATAATTATTTTTAGTTACATAACTGCATTCAGGCAAAAATATTAAATCTCAAAGATATAGTTAACATACGATATTTGAATATCTAAGATAGGCTTTGGTGACCAGTGCATTTTTTTTCTATGCTATCTAATCTCTTTATCCATATTATTCAATGCCCCTTTTTAGTAGAAACTAATCATGGGTTTTGTTGGCCTTGAAATCTAGATATTGAGAAAATGATTTCAGTGAAAGGGATGATTATACATTATAGCTCAATAATTCCATAAATAAAAGAGGCATTTTTCATATGCCTTATTTGTGGCTATGCTCCACCACCCATACCCGTTGATATAGGTATTCTTTTCTTGAGTGCAACTATAATGTTGTTCTGTAGTTATAGATTTTGATTGTATCTTGTGTTTCTTCATTATTTTATAGTTGCTTGCATAGAATAGAGCTTATACTGAAGGGAAAATAATTCAATTTTAGAGTGATACATCAATGTTCATGATTTATTCATGCCATTGGAAGTAGTTCTCAACCTCTCTTAGTGAATATTGTTCATTGTCTATGAACATGGTTGTGTCTCAAAAGAGGTTCAAAAATGTATTTGGAAACCCATGTTTTTACTCATAACTTGACTACCCGGTCAAATTGACGAACCTACTCGATGTGGAAGGCAAGAATGTGTTGCTATGAACTTCATGACTTTAGCTGATAATAGATGTAGGTAATTGTCAATATATTTGAGTTAAATAGTAATATAGTTGTTGAATTTTCATTATTACAACGTTCTCCTTCTCATTTATTTTGGGGTCAAGTTTTCTCACAAACAGATCGTAAGGCTACAAGAAATCAGTGATCCCATTCCAAAGGGGGAAACCCCACATACAGTCATATTGTTAATGCATGACAAGCTAGTGGATGCTTCCAAACCTGGTGATAGAGTTGAGGTAGAAAGTGATTTCCGAGAAGGACCAAAAAAAAAAATTATAGAAAAAATATTGTTGTGAAAGGAGTTTTGATCATAACTTGTGAATATTTTGCAGGTAACTGGAATCTTTAGGGCCATGAGTGTTAGAGTAGGACCAAACCATAGGACATTAAAATCCCCTTTTAAGGTATAATCCTGTCCCAAAGTTGGTTTTCATGTGCTTGGATATTTGTGCTTTGATATTTTTTCTTCTTACTATGCATTTTAAATGAAAATTATAAATGTTGTTTTTTTGCAGACTTACATTGATTTCCTTCACTTAAAGAAGGAATACAAGGCATGACTGCAACTTGAAGACCCAATGGAGTGTGATGCCACTAGTGATAAATTTGCTTATTTTCAAGAAGGTGATATTTCAGCTACTCAGTATGAAGCCAAGGTATAAATTTAATCCCATATTCACATTTTCACCGAAAAAATACATTTATTGAATTCATTAACATGTATTTCTGAGTTTTAGGTTGATAAGTTGAAAGATTTATCATGGAAGCCTGATATATATGAGAAATTAACCAGGTTGTTGGCTCTTTTCATTTCTAGTAATTTCTTATACTTGTACTGTGATCCAACCCTTGAAGTTGCTATTGTTGCTTGAAACAACGTTTGGGGCAACGCCAGTAAAGTTAGCCACAGATGTTACTTTTCGTGGTGATGTCAACATTTTTCTTGTTAAGGACCCAAGTACGAGTAAGTCTCAACTATACTTCATTATGTACACAAGTTGGCTCCTTGAGGTATTTATACAAGTGGTTGAGGAAGCTCTACAGTTGGCTTGTCTGCTTATGTGTCAAAGGATCCTAAACTTGGTGAAACTGTATGTTTAATGACTCTGATGTTGCATCATTGAATCTTTTAATAAGCAGCAATGGAACTGTCACATCCATTGAAATTTTGGATTATTTATTATTTTTTAAATTTAATAGGTATTGGAAAATGGAGCACTAGTATTCAGTAATGGAGGAATTTGTTACATAGATGAGTTTGACAAGATGTCATATAATTCTTGAAGCATGCTACATGGGTGGGATTTCCCTCTTCAAATCAGTTGACTAAATATTGTGCATTCGGTGGTTTTCTCTTGATCGATCTTACCCACATTCTATTGTATTTCCTAAACTTTTATCATTTCTCAATGTGTTATGCTATTTGAGGCAGGTGATAGAACAACATACCATGTCAATTGCCAAGACTAGGATAAGAGAAACCCTTAATGTCGAAACATATGTGTTATCATGTGCTAACCCTAGTGGTTCACACTACAAGCAGATACTTTCAGTCATTAACAATATCCAACTTCCTCCAACATTTCTCTCCAGGTAAAGTTTAGTCATGTTTGTTGGCATGGTATGAGTCCTTAAGAGGTTTGATTACTTTTCAAATCTACAAAATTAATGGTTTACACCTACAGGTTTGATTTGATTTACTTGGTTCTTGATAAAGTTGATGAGAAAACTCTTCAACGCTTTGCAAGGTATCTTTTTGAATTGCATTATTAATAGCCTAAGGTATGGAATTATGTCTACTTCTTGGGATGGCTTCGTGTGGTACTTGGAGGGAATTATTCTAGTTTACATTACTGAAATTACATAATTTCTTGTTACATGACCTAAAAGTGGACACATTGGATGTATTAACCCTAAATTCATTATATATCAATTATGCAATACAACACATACATCCCAAGATATCTACCGAGGCTATAGAGGATCTTACCCATGGTTATGTTGAAATGTGTTGGAGGGGAAAATTTCCTAACAACAGTAAAAAGGTTAGCTACACATGTGTCTAAAATATTTATTGAAAACAGTGTCAAACATAATGGTTGATCTCTCCCTCTTTCTCTTCAACAAGATATTTAGACACAAATACATAATGGTTGATCTCTCTCTCTCTCTCTCTCTCTCTCTCTCTCTCTCTCTCTCTCTTCAACTTGACACTGCTAATATGATTGTGGAATATGATTCAAGGAATGGCTGTGATTGGAGGCATCAACCAATGCATGGTTCTCTAATTGATGCCTATGTAAATTACAGTGGTTAGATATCTTTGCGTGGACTACTTTCACTTGTACAACTACCTCAGGGAATTGATATAATACGCAATAGAATGGTTTCTATAAATTGGTGAAATCCCGAGGAATAATAATCCTTATGGGAGGATATGATCCCAATATTGGAAAATCATGGAAGAGGAAGTAATAACTCAAGGAAAGATGATTATTTTCCGGGTGACCTAAAGAAGTGGCTAGGCTTACAGAGAGAGAGAAAATAATGAGTTTGGAACCTACTATTCCTAATAATGATTGGAATATGTATGGACCCTTGTCTCATGTGGATAGACCTATGATGAGAGAGAAGGAGAGATGACCTCCTAGAAGGGTAGGCTTCCTTTCTCCCTACTCTCTTTTTTTATCTAATTAGTTTGAGGAAAAAATCTAGTAATACCATATATATGCTTTTATTTTTTCTCATTTTCTTCTAAAGTGTGCTTAGATCATGAAGAAATTGGTTGTCCATGCGAATGAATATGTTTATCGGGATGAATATTTCTGGTTTGGAATCTTGTCTTTCGTCTAGAATTTTGTATTTCATGAACTATTTTGACTTTTACAAATATATTTATTCTTTATTTTTGTATATGATACCTTCAAATGTACTTTAAATTACATAATACTTTTAACAACATATAATGTTATTGGTAAGAGTCGTCATTAACATGGAGGATTGGAGTTAGGATTTATTTTTCTTGAGAATTGACATCAAATTTTCAAGAAACATGACATCCTCCATATATCCTTCATTTCCATCAATAATGTGGGTAACACCATTTTTCATACATGTGGACATACATGTTCTAACATTTTGGTTGCTTCAACAACATAAACTTTCCTTGCACTAGCTTGTGCATACTAGATTACTAAATTACCACTTCCTATGCCAATATCCATAATAGTCCTTCCTTCAAAGTGGTGCATGTTCTCAAATGTAGTTGTTTAATAAGAATACATCCTCGCGTGCCACATTCGGTAAAAGAGTCGTAGGGAATCTCTGCAATTCCCTCGCTGCCCATGTCTTTCCTTGTACCAAATCACTAACATTTGTGCATAGCCTTTACTAAATAGTAGAGCTTTTCTCTCTTCAATATCTCATAATTATAATGAACAATTTCCTCAAGATGTTGTTTATCAACAAACTTTTCCTTGTGAGAATATTTCTCATCTCAAGGAGAAATTTTCTCATCAACAGACCATTTTGAGGGAATTTATAAAGAGGATGATAGAATAAATTTCAAAGAGATAGTTCATATTTCCCCAGTTTTGTAGGTGAGGTGGGTAATGAGGCACTGATGGATCCAATATCAAAGGAAGGATTACAAACAATTTTTCATTTTTTCCAAAAGGATAAGAACCCTCAACCACTTAGAAGGACAATATAATTATTCCAGGGGTTCTATGACTTCCTTCAAGAAGACCAAATAAGAATTGCTGACAAATAAAAATACACATGAAGGATTTGGGAGCTTTCAATTCAACATTTCACGCTTTAATCCCAAAAATTAGACAAGAATGGAACTTTTGATGATTTCAAACCCATATCACTATGTAATTGCATCTACAAAATAATTGCAAAAATTATTACATGTAAAGTTAAAAGCCACTAAGTTGATGCCATGTCATTAGAACAATTTGGCATCCTTCCTGGGAAACAAATCCATTACGGAATCGGAGTAGACCAAGAAGGAATTTATAACATCAAACCAAGAAATTAAAAGTAATGCTAGTGAGTTTGTATTTCCAAGGCATATGATAGAGAAAACTTATTTTATTTAGGGCTACTCATACATATAGGGTTCAATGTGAAATTGGTTAACTAGATATTAAAATGTCTTTATTCATTATCTTTGCAATTCTAATTAATGGCTCAACCTATTCTTCTATCATGACTACAAGATACCATGGGTAGGTATGACTAATGGCTCCTCTGTTATTTTTTACTGTAGAGTAGGTAGTCTCAACAAAGTTATAACAGAGTCAAAAAGAATTATAAGCTTGACAGCTATACAAATAGGAAGAGACCTAAACATGACATATTACTCTTTGTTAATTATGTTTTTCTTTTGGGTGATAGGAACAAGGCAGAAGCAATTATGTTGAAGGACCTTACCCTTGAAGAACCGAAATTCCTACCTTAAAAACTACCAGCAACTGAGGAGCTACAAGAAACAACACCATATTTTATTTAAACCTAAATAGTTTTATTATCTTCGAGTATTTCCCTATTCACAATGACCAGTGGATTCTCCTCATGGATTATTTCTTTTATTCTATCTATTAGTAAAATCCACAAAATGCATCCATCTCTCTTTCATCATCAAGACTAACATATTGAGGATCTGTTACTTGTGGAGGCCTATGGTAGTCATTATAATGCAATTTATTAGAATACATGCCATGTCCACAAGTTTTTATATTTAATCTATGCATCCAATGTGGCCATTTCTTATTATGAGATTTACCACATCCAAAAATGGCAGCATTCACATCATTTTGAAGAATTCTACAAAGGTCAACATAATTTTTTTCACATTTACAACTTCCCTCACATTTGATGGTTCTTGAAGCTCGAGCACTTGCATAACAAAAATAGGAAAATTCAAACAACAAAAATGGTCCACTCTCTTTTCATCTGCTAATATTAGAATTAAGTTATATTAGAGGCATTGTTTGTTTGTTTTTTGGGGTTATAAAGGGGTTTTCTCTTGGTTTTATGCAACTTTCAATTTATCATATGTAGCTTGTTGAGAAATTGTAAAGAATAATGTGTTACATTTATCTTGCAGAAATTGATGTTGAATGAAAATATACATAATTTAACCAAGCTACAGTCGCTTTGGTAAAGGCAGAGGAACATCTTAAAAGTCTGCCTAAGAATACACCATATACAAAGTTTGAACATAAGTAATATATGGATTTTTATTTTGCATATATGTTCTTTTTTCTACTCAAGATATCACAACAAGAAATATATTGATATTGTAGAAATTATTTGAGGACCTCATTGAGGTTGATTTTTATGATGTCCTACCTGATTGATACCTTCTCATATGTCAAAAGGGCTTTAAATATGAATTAATATGTTCCTGAAACAAATCAGATTCAAATTTTATAGATATAAAGATAAAAACAAATGTTAATGTCTTCGTTTGATTGTTACTTGAATCTGTTGTGGGTAGGTTACAGGAAATGTGATTGGAAAAAGAATCGAGAGACTAATGCAGGAGCATCGAGCTTAATTTTCATTATTTATTTGTGTGATTTAGGAGGTGATGTTTTTTTTAATTATTTTATAAATTATGTACATTTTTTGAGAGGAAAATATGAGTGTGAGATTTACTGTAAATATTCTCTTAATTGATTGAGAATATGAGTGGAGTTGAGTTGGATAGATATTTTAGGGATTATAAATTCCTTAAATGGAACTTAGTTGAGTCAAAAAAGGGATAAATATATTTTAGAGTTTGGTTGAGATATTTGGGGAGGAAATCATGGATTGGAATTAATCCACAATTATGTATAAATGTGAAGCTTTGTGTGAGGATAGGAAGACACGGAGAATGGAATAGGACAGAGTGATATAGAGAGAAATGGTGTGAGAGTTTATGTAAAGGGTGAGAGCCAAGAGGCCCACAAATGTAATATTCAGGCAAAATAGTTTGAATTTGTAATTTTCTTGTTTTATTATAAGCAAGTACTTTATTTGTCTCATCTCCCTCTTCATGTTTTGTATTAAATCTAAGTATTTTATATGGTTTTTTCTGTGTGGATTTTCATGTAAAGGGAACACACACTCTAGTGTGCACAAGGATCTGTTTTGTGCAGAATCCCGGCATCAATTGGTATTGAAGCCAAAGATCTAATTAATCCGTGCAGCCGCGGATGAGATATGAGTGCATTGTAAATGCAGTAGACGAGTTCAACTATTGGAGGCCGAATTCATTACTGGGTTGTGTTTTACTTGTTGGAAGCTAAATTACTTGCTAGGTTGAGTTATGTGTTGGGTCAAGGCTTTTTGCTAGAAGACGAATCAAATTGCCTGAAGGTCAAAATATTTTTCCGATTGCGAGATAGAGGAAGCACTAAGCCAAGTGTTGGGGCATTGAAGCATGCGCTAGAAACTGTCGGTGGAATTCTTGTTTGTCATTGTCGTGGAGCGTTCAAAACCTCTGAGATTGATGGAAAGAAAATATCATGCATCTCCATGTCACCTCGTGGGAAGATCGATGGAGGATCGAGGAGAAGCAAAGACTCTGAATCATTCTGCGTTGCTGGTGTGAAACTCACAATAGTGTGTTCCTTCAAGGACACACTATAACTAGTGTTTGAAGGCATGGATCAAGGAAGATGTGTGAAGCGTTGTTGAGTTTTTGGCACTGTGTGAAGTGTTGTTTTAAATATTCATAGGAGCGCAGACTACGTGGGAGATTATTTTCGTGAGAGCTTCCTTGATGAATTTCTACATTGGCGTGGATACAATGCTTTGCATAGTCAATTGATCATTGAGCCAAGGTTTAAGGCGTAAGTGGGTCACAGTATTACTAAGTTTGGACGGTTCGTTCATGAGGCCAATCCTACTACGTCGAGTTGAATTTCCTATAATGCATAATGCTTGTAACGAACCAACATTGAAGGAGAAGATCCCGTGGAGGCGACATTGGGATTGATCGTGCGTGTGAAGTTTTGTCTCAATAAAAAAAAATTACCACATTTATGTCATCTAATAATTGAGTCAACTCGTTGTGAGCCGCTTAAATCTAGAACGTTCAAGTGCAGCTGATATATAATGGAATTTTATATAACCAGTTTGGTCGAGCTATTGAGTTTATGAGCAATTTTGGATGATTTTCTCCACTGTCAGACTTCCGCATGAGATCAAAGCACCAAGACTATTCATTTTTTATAATAAATTGTGTTGGTTCAGTGAAGCGATTGTTGCAATGGAATTTCATCGAATGAAGACGGACCAGAATTCGAATTCCTTCCTTTCGTCTTTTCTTTTTCATCTCTGTCATCTTTTTAATTCCCAACGTTTTCGGTTTTTTTTCCTCAATGTCGTTGTTGAACCTCGTGAGTTGTGCCAAACACAGTGGCTTAGCTATGGAACTCCCTCTTTGTGTTGGAGTGAGATTGAACTCCCAATATTTTTCAGTTTACATGAGTTGTCATTTTTGACAAAGATTTACTGCAGAATACATAAAGCCGAAAGGTCATTCTAGAAGGTCAAGTATGAAAACTAGATGTCCGTATATGGATTCGACATCCTTGTAACCGTAGAAATTCCCAGATTTTCGATCTTTTATGTTTTAGCAGGAGCAAAAGCAGAATTCGAACTGCACGTTAGTATGAATTATATCTTTGTCCATGCCAAGAAACCTAGCATTTTCTTGTTGTTTTAACTCTCGGCAGATTCATTATGGAGCAGACTTTCATCATGATCAAGTCCGCAGGGTGCAGCGTGGATTGATTGGAAAAGTTATATCCAGGTCTTTGAGAAGAAGGGCTTCATTTTGAAAGGTCTGAAGATGGTGGAGATTTGAAGTTAAACAGAGCAGCGGTAAATGTGCTATGGGAGGAGAAGGTAAATCATAATTTTTATTACTATTTCATGGGGGATAACACAGTGTTGGTGGAAGGGTGCGATCATACCAGCGTTAATGCACCGGATCCCATCAGAACTCCGCAGTTAAGCGCGCTTGGGCTAGAGTAGTACTGGGATGGGTGACCTCCCGAGAAGTACTAGTGTTGCACCCTACCCCCTTTTAGAGGGTTCGAGAAGACCTGGAGCCCTGAAGCCACCATCGCCCTTGCGTTGTTGCCCCTACGCTGCAGCCCCTGCGCTGCTGCCCCTGTGGCTGCGCCTGCTCTCGCAGGGCCCCTGCTCCTGCTGTTCCTGCTGCCTCCTGCTTCGCGTCCCGCTATGTCTGCTGCCTCCTGCTGCGCCCAGCTGCTCGCGCCCAGGTTCTTTCTTACTTCTCTTCGGCTTTGAGATGCTACGTCTTCCGTTTTTGTTTTGTGCAGCTTGGGAGTGTTGCTGCTGATCTGCTCTTCACGGCCATGGAGAACCAGGGCTCACCCCTCGGTCCTTCGCTTTCTTCTCCCCCTGATTTTGAAGCTGCTTTCTCCTCTTTGTTAGCTTCGTTGCCCAAGAAGAAGAAGTTTGAAGGTGCCAAGTTTGTCAAAAAACTTGTTGATGTTCCTGAGGTCATCCTTCCTCCTAAGGGCCCGATCCAGGTCGCTTTGTCCCTGGTAGATCGTGCCCTGGTGGGTCAGTTCACGGGCCTTTGGCCCTCGCCAAAATCAACGGAAAATTGGGTTGTTAAGAACTGGATCCCCCTGATCAAGAACAAAGTCACTTCATATTTCCTGGGAAGAGGCTACTTCCTGTTTGAGTTCAACTCTAAGGAGGACAAAGACTTGATCTTCAGGAATGGGCCCTATTTCATGGGCCCTCAGGGTCTCTACCTCAATAAATGGACCCCAGACTTCGATCCGGCCGTGGATGTCCCAACAGCAGTCCCTGTCTGGGTTCGGCTCCCAAATCTTCCTGTCCATTGTTGGAACTGGGATTCCCTCAAGCACATAGGCAATACGTTGGGAAAGTTCATTGACAGAACAAACAAAAATGATCAGTATGATTGCGCCCGAATCTGTGTCGAGGTGGACTTAGAAGTGGGGCTTCTGGAGGCTATCAAAATAAAGGTTGGCAGTTGGACGCATGTGCAAGTGCTGGACTATGAACAGCTCCCTTTCAAATGTCGTAAATGTCACATCTACGGTCATTTTGCAAGAGGGTGTCCGAACAAAGGGGAAGCAGAGAAAGGAAAGGAAGATGGTTGGAATCAAGTTAAGCGGTCAAAGACCTCACACAAGAAATCTGGGGCCCCAAATGGCCAAGGCCCCCAGCCTGCATCCGCCCAAAATGTACCTCAGCCATCAAGTCAAAAAAACAGGTATGAGTTCTTAAGCTCTGAAGAAGAGGTTCCTCGGGAAGAGGATAGGCAAGATAAACCCTCAGAAAAAATGGCCTCAGCAGGATCAAGACCTGAAGAAAGTGCCACAGCAAGAAATAAGGATAAGCAAACAGAAGCCTCCGAAGAGGAACATGATTCGGAAGAGTCAGAGGAGGAAGGAGAAATAGGAGATACGCAGACATCGGTCAGAAGATCAGCAAGGGGCCGCAAATCTGCCAGAGAAAAGGGAGACCAGGAAACTTACAAAGACAAGCTTCAGGGTTGCCAGCCCACTCTGGAGAAACTTCTAGGCAAAAATCTGAAGATACCTAAAAATCAAGCACAGGGCTCCAAGGGAGCCCACCATCATAAAAATAAATGATGAAGATCGTCTCCTGGAATTGCAGAGGAATGGGGAGTAAAGTGAAAGAAGAAGCAATGAGAAGTCTTATTAGAAGTCTTATTAGAAGAGAAGCCCCAGATATTCTTTTGATCCAGGAGACCAAATTGGAGGGCAATGAGTTCCTCCAAACCAGTAAAAAATTTTGGAATGGAAGCAAAGGCCAAGAAGTTTTAGCACGGGGAGCCTCTGGGGGGTTGGGCTCTCTCTGGAATCCTCTCAAGTATAGGTTGGTCTCTGAGACACTCAATACCCACTGGCTGTTTTTGAAGCTTCAACCGGTGGACTCAAGGAAGACTTTCTGCCTTTTTAAGGTCTACATCCCAATAAATATAGGGGAGAAAAGGGAGTGTTGGGACTCCGTCAGACATCTATTGGAGTCAGAGAACTTGGAAAACAGCATTATTGCGGGTGATCTAAATCTCACTCTGCGCATGGAGGAAAAGCGAGGAGGCACAATCGTAAGGGACCCAGCAAGGGAGTGGGTGGAGGATCTCATGCAGGACTAGGATCTGCTCGATATCCCCTCAGAAAACGGTAAGTATACCTGGTCCAATAAAAGAATAGGCCCCAGTCACATTGCTGCTAGACTTGATAGCTGTTTGGTGCAAAGTTCTTTTCTTTTGTTGGGTTTAGAATACAGATTGCAGATCCTCCCTTGCAGTGTTTCAAATCATAAGCCTATTATGCTTGAGATGTTGGATCAGTTGGATCTTGGTCCCATACCTTTCAGATTCAATCCTCTTTAGGTCAAGGATCCTGAGTTCCTGAATTTAGTTCAGGACAGCTGGAAAGTGCCAGTGAAGGGTTCACCTTTCTTCTTCTGGGAAGAAAAACTTAGAAGACTGAAAGTTGTTCTTAAAACATGGGCCAAATCTCTCCCCTCCCCTTCAACTGAGAGAAAGCAGGCCCAAGACAGACTTGCTCAGCATCACGCTCAAAACGAAGATGTAGAAATCACTAAAGAAGTATTAGATAAGGAAGCTGAGCTTCAGCAAACCTTTCATAAAGCCTGCCTTTCGGAGGAAGAGCATTGGAGACAAAAGTCTAGGAGTTTATGGCTTAAAGCGGGAGACAGAAACTCCACCTTCTTTCATAAACAAGCTCAAGCTAGAAAGAGCTTCGATTCTATTGCAGAAATCAAAGAAGGAAACTCGAATCACAAAGACTTTGGGAGCATAAAGAGAGCAGCTTTCAGCCACTTTAAAAATCTGTACAGAGAAGAGGGAGTGACTGACCCAAACTCTAAATTTTTGGAGGCGGTTCCTTCTATGATCTCCCCTCTAATGAATCAACATCTAGAAGCTAAGATCTCTATAAAAGAAATAAAAGATGCTCTCTCCAACATGGAGCCCGAAAAAACCTCAGGCCCGGATGGCTTCACTGCAAGATTCCTTCAAACCTGTTGGCCAATTGTGGATAAATACCTCTGCAAAATGATCTTGAAATCTCAAAATTTCCAGAAAATAGGGGGCAGCACTAATTCTGCCTTCCTTGCCCTCATACCCAAGGAAAAGGGCGCTAAAGATTTTAATCGGTTCTGCCCCATCTCTCTTTGTAATATTGGATATAAAATAATAACAAAGGTGATTGCAAATAGGCTAAAAGGCATCCTCCCTGCCATCATTCCGGAAAATCAAGGCGGGTTTGTTCAGGGGAGACAGCTTGCTGACAATTTCATTCTTGTGCAAGAGGCGATACATTCGAGCCAACTCCGCAAAGAGAAAGGTATGGTAATTAAACTAGACTTGGAAAATGCTTTTGATCGTGTCAGACTCAGTATTCTTTGGGAATTCCTACATAAATTTGGCTTTGGAATGGGCTTTATCAATTGGAATCGCGCTTGTATTGTCGATCCTTGGATCACTCCTTTGGTGAACGGGAGAGCAGCTGGCTTTTTCAAAGCCTCTAAAGGGCTTAGGCAGGGCTGCCCCCTCTCTCCGCTTCTCTTTGTCCTCCATGTTTTTGTCCTGAGCTTCTATCTTGACCAGAAATTGGTTGATCAAGAGATCCTGGGGCTCAACATAGCCAGAGGAGTTAAAAATGCTAATCATACTTTGTTTTCTGATGATACCCTCTTATTAGGGGTTGCCTCTGTCAGATCAACCTTAATGTTCAAGGAGGTTCTGGATGATTACAGCGAAGCTACAGGCAGCAGTTTGAATAAAGGTAAATGCAAATTTTTTTGTTGGAATATCTCTGCCTCCATTCTTTCGGCCATCACCAGAATCCTTGGCTTTTCTGCCTCCCTCAGTTGGACCTCTTTTACCTACCTGGGCCTTCCTATCTTCCGAAAACTAGCTTACAGCAGAGATTGGATTCCTCTTTTGGATAAATTCAAGGCTAAAATTCAAGCATGGGGATTCTCATGGTTAAACCTTGCCGGCAAAACTGTCCTCATCAAATCTGTTCTCAGTAGTCTCCCCATTCTTCAATTCTCTGTGATCCTTGCTCCCATTGGCATCATCAAAAAAATGGAAGCCTTCATCCGCAAATTCTTCTGGAAAGGCGGCAAACACAATGACAGGAAAATCCCCTTGGTAAGTTGGGAGAAAATCTGTAAGCCTCAGAATGAAGGAGGCCTAAACTTTAAAGATCTCAGCCTCCAAAACACAGCCATGGGAGCCAAGATTTTCTGGAGAATCATTGGTCCACACCCAGGGTGGGCGCAAAGAGCTTTATGGAGGAAGTATTTCATGGGGAAACGGAAAATATGCCTAGAAACCTCACTGCCCACCTCAGGTTCGCAACTGATCAAACTCTGTCTCAAAGCAGCTCCTTTAATCAGAGACAGAGTGTATTGGATTCCTGGCAACGGCAAAGAAATCAGAATATGGGACGACAGCATCATGATGCATCCTCCATTATCGAGCTATAGTTCTCTGCAAGCGCTGCGACCGTGGCTGGACCGAGCAGGTTGCGTTTCTCTATGGGACATTTCGCTGTGGGCTGGCAGCAACTGGCTGCGATGGAGACTCCCGCCTGTTCCTCCAGAGCTGATTCAAGAACGTGACCTCCTTCTCACTCTGCTGCATGGTAAGGCGACTCTATGCGTTGGTAGGAAGAACGCCCGCGGTTGGGGAGCCGCCCCGGGGCTATATACTGTTGCGCAGGGGTATAAAAACCTCCAAGATCGTCCACACGTCCCTCCCGACCCTGCTGTGTGGAAGGGGCTTTAGACTTACAAATCCATGCCAAAAGTTGACTCATTCTGCTGGTTGTTATGCCACAAAGGAATTTTAACTGAATACAGATTGAAGAAGAAAGGGTTCCAAGGTCCCTCACGATGCCACTTGTGTTGTGATAGTGAAGAGAACGCCCAACACATTATCTTGGACTGCAAATTCTCAAAATAAGTCTGGCAGAACCTCTTGAGCCATTGGAAAACAGATTGCATCTTACCAACGTCTATCCCTGACTTATTTGCAAACTGGCGAAACTTCTACCCAGAAACGCTCCCAAAAAACGAAAGTTTTAAAGCCGCTTGGCTCTCCTTGCCGAAATTTATCTGCTGGAAAATCTGGCTGGAGAGAAACAGAAGAGTCTTCAGAGATGAAATATTAAATCCACAGTTCACTATCATCAAAATAAAAATTCTTTGGAAAGAAATTCTGGGGGAGCATTTGTCGGACTCGAATCTAAGTCAGCAAGACCTTGACTGGGGTGCCTCGTTGGATCTCCAATTCTCTGAAGAAACAAGGCATTACAAGGATACAAAAGAGTGGCAATTCAGAGGGAAAGAGAATGAACTATCTGATTTGCTCATCAGGCAATCCAGATACTCTATGTTCTTCGACGGGGCAGCGAAAGGCAATCCCGGATTGGCTGGGGCTGGAGGAGTTATAAAGAATAAGGAGGGAAGAATCGTGACTAAGTTCGCATGGGGTTTAGGTCATTCCACCAGCATTCAAGCAGAAGCCTTGGCTCTTCTTCAAGGTCTCAAGCAAGCTAAGGCCTTTGGTCTCTCAGAGTTTAATATTATAGGAGATTCTCAGTCCATTATTAAAGTTTTATTGGAGGTTTCTTCTCCTGCAGATCTTAGATTGGCAAGAGTGATTTCAAGAATCAAAATTCTGGTGAAATATTTTCAGACTGCAAACTTCCTTCATGTTTTGAGGGGGAACAATAAAGATGTTGATCTGGAAGCCAACAGGGTGATCCCACTTCCCGCTGGCTCTCTCTTGAAAGACGGTATTGTGGAGTGGGACTCCATCCCTTAATTTAGAGTTATGTTTTACTGCATTATTTTGAAATAGTTTGTTTGTACATTTAAGATAGGAAAATTAACGGAGATAGATTCTCTAGTCTCGAGTAAAAAACACGGATCTCCAAATTTTGGGGCCTATGATCAGTTAGTCGAAGTAAGTTCAAGGGCTATGCCCGATCTATTGTAACCGGTGAAAGGCATTTTGGCCAATATCTAATATAAATCCATATCCGTTTTTGTCAACAAAAAAAAAACACAGTGTTGGTGTTAATGAAATTCCACTAAAAGCTTGTGTGAATTTTTATTAATGTTGGTATGTCAAATTTTGTTATAAGAGTAAAATCCAAAAGGAAAATGCTACCGCATAAAGATAGAAGGACGAAATGTTTTGATTAAGTAAAGTGGATTTTCACCATGCTAAAGTGTATTGAAATCTTGGGACATGTTAATATTAATGTGGGTAGATGCGGTTGAGACTGCATCATCTATCAACATATGAGAACACATGATCTAGAGATCATGATTGATCATTGCTTGTAGCACATGTGGAAGTGTTCACATTGTTTTGTTTAGAAGATAGTACAGTTTGTGTTTGTTGTTGCTGGGGAAATATGTTGATGCCACCATGTTAAAAGGAAGTTTTGGAAAATTCCTATGAAGGAATTGTTTTTTGTGCACTGAAGAGAGACAATGTTGCATGAGAATTGTCACTGCAAAGGAGGAGTTGTAGGAAAACTATCTGCGCTAAGATGATGAGCGTGTTGAAGAGGTTATGGTATGAAGGGCATGCGAATATTCACAGTGATAAGTATGACACAGAAGAGTGAAATCTGGAGAGTTGAAATTGCAAAGAAAAGTTTTATTAAATAACCTTGAAGGGAGCATAAGGTATGATAATTCATTTCAAAAGGGTATTTTAAATGTTGGAAATTAAATGATTTATTTTATTTTTATCATAAAATAAATCTTGGGAAAAATGGATTGCATTTCAATTTAAAGGCTTAAGTATCATGTGAAGTGATAATAGGACATTGATGATATTTTCATAAGAATGGAGTATGAGAGAGAGTGAAGATTTTACATCATGAGAATGTTGGATGTTCATTGGTATATTGTATAACTTGAATTAGAGTCAAATTATCCACTATTTTAATTATTGGGTCTGTTGAACCCTTAGTTAAACTAAGGGGGAGGGGGGGGCGGGGGGGTTAATCAGTTTAACACATTCATGGACTTTTAAAAAAAATTCATTAAAACTTATTTACACCTTCATTTCATGTTTAACTTAATATGTGAGTAATCTTAGGATGTGAGCAGCAAGCATTAATATAATGTAACAGTAGACTTAATATGAGAGCAAAAAGTATTAAGAAGATGATATAAACCTTATCAACACATAAACATCATGCACTGGGACACCAGATATAAGTGGAAACCCATAAAGGGAGAAAACCACATCTTATTATTGTTGTGATGCAAATGCAAGCTCCAACTCCCTCTCACCACTGATTTTCTGTAGGCTACAACCCACAGGAGGCTCCTACCTAAATTTTGCAAGCTACAACTTGCAAGGAAGCTCCAACTCCCTCTCAATTTTCTGCAGGCACCAACCTACAGGAGGCTCCAACCTCAGTCAGCTACAACTGACGTCTATCAAGCTACAACTTGATAGGGAAGCTGGACCAACTTCCTTACTCTTTCAAAATAAAACACTTGCTGATTTACCTTGGATATCAGCTCTGTTCTGAACCTTCTCTTCTATTGTCCATCAGTCTTCATATCTGCCCTGCATCATCTCAGCATCTTCTCGGATTCTCTATCAACTCCTCCTTCTCCTCTTCCTTACTACTTCATTTCTGCATCTCTTACCTCACTCTCTAACACTTTTATGCATATCAATGTGATATTATTTATAGAAATTCCTTTATGACTGTTAGCATTCCACAGGTAATTCGAAATGGACAGCCATACCTCTTAGCCTTCTGCCTTCTCATTTCTTTTCCAGCTCACTCAGAAAAATATAACTGTATGTACTAATTTTGATATTACAGTGGGATTTTTTTTTTATTCCGGAGACTTGCCAATGCATCACAAAAAATAAAAATCAATTACAACATTTGCATTCACATTTTCAGTTACATAAAGACAATTTTACTCAGCCCATTTTCTGGCTTTTGGCTTTGCTAGCTTTGTCTTTTCTGTTGTTTCCAGGTAACTGTTATGCCTTCTTCTGCTCACTGTCTTCTGCATATTTTCTAGTTTTTTGTGCTTGTACACCTGTCAAATTCATTCTTGTGCATATTCCTGTTCACTGTGATTTTGTATCTATTGTATATATATAACTGTTGATTTGGAAATCTAATTAAATCCCCCAAATAAAATGAGAGTCTCGTGAATTCAATGATATATCTGGCTTCCTTAAAGTTTCAAGTCTGAGATTTAAGTTAAAACTCTCTTATGGTCATAAAATGACAATCCTCGACGTATGCTGATAGTGGGCCTTTTAACTATAAGCTTTTATACGACAACGTACTCATATAACTTTACTAAACATAATTTTTATGTATTTCTTTCTCTTTATAGAAACCCTAGATATATATATATATATATATATATATATATATATATATATATACATTTCCCAAAACAAAGGTTATAACATATTAATAAGCCGACGTATCATTTCGACCCATTTAATTTGAATATACGCAAATACACAATCCCTTTCATGCGAGGTTCGGCTTATCATATAATATATATCAACATATATATATATATATATATATATATATACCGCCATACATATGTATTCACCAAACGAGCATTATAAACATTAATAGACCGTGGCTTACGTTAGACCCCTCAATCTTCAATGACTAATTCTCAATGTATTAACACTTTGTGCAACCCACATGCGCATCCCTCTAATCATATGGTTAAACCATAGTATAACCTTCTCAAGCATACATATCGAACCACCAACGCTAACCTTTGAAAGGTTCGGGCCCCACAGCTTTATAAACCCTTCTTTTATATTTGCCGATGCGATTAATCGCAACTGAATACTTCCGATTGCGATGATTCACTGTTCACTTCGTTGTGTCGATGCGATGGTTCACTTTGATGCCAGAACTCAAACATGTACGAATCATGGTTCATAAACCCATCGGGTCCGCATCTCAATCGAAACTTTTGTCAACACGTTCCGCTGCCATACTTTTCTCCGATGCGATTCGTGACTCGGGTCCCACCTTATAAAAATTTGTTTGTTTTAACCCCGAACAATAGAACCTTATAATAAAACCCACGTATTTAACTTATTCACAATCGAAAAACATTTTTCAATCGTCTTACCATACTGCTTGGTTAAATAACCCTCGTCAATTATGAATGCCCGACCTTCTTGTCATATATATATCAACGCCTAACTCAATCCTCGACCATGGTTTTAACACTCGAAATATTTAACATTAGACCATGCTTATGATGAAATCTTCGGGCCCTTTGGTTTAATATCTCTTCCAACCCTCGCATACATATATGTGTTTTGCCTTAGCGCTCCTCTTTGTTTCGCTCTCGACCTTGTTTAAACCCACAGCACGACATATATATATATATATATATATATATATATATATATATATATATCTGTGTGTGTGTGTGTGTGTGTGTGTGTGTGTGTGTGTTTATTGACCTTTCAATCCGTGAATTAGTAATGATTAAAACCCAACTATGATGCGAAAGTTCCACTGGGGCCTAGCAACGTAAAGCACCCTTCTCATCCGACGGTGGGGAACTTATCGCGTCGTCCAGGATGATTCGACGATTGTCATGCCATATCGCGTTTTTTATTGAGCCGAGCTTTAACCGCTCAAATAAACGCGATAAAAGTTGTTTTGGTAAACTACCTTAGGGCATGTGTCCATCAGCGACATAGATCGCGTTATTTTTGACAAATCCACTTACCGTTTAAAAATTTTCCGAACCCGCTGGTTTTCGTGGGTGAAACCACCGTTACTGTAGCTCCTCACGGTTCCTTTCCTTCGCTCAAGGTTCCACTTCCCCTGCTCGATCACTATAAATCGACTTCTCTATATCATAATTCTTCATGACGACTTCTGTATGTTAGTGCGGTGGACCGATCTCTTGGTATCGATTCAACACTGCAGGGACATCATTCAAATAGTATATCTGATGCATAATTAAATATACCTAATCCCTCATATACTGTGAAATTTCTTGCGCTCTTCATCAGTAGATTAACCCAGCATTTTATTTATTGAGGCTTGACACCAGTTCAATGTCGATTCAAGCGGGTCAAATCATTACTTTTCCATGTGCAGTCTTCGTAACAAGGGTCACATACTAAATCAAGATTCATCATTGGAACGCAGAAAGAATTAATCTAATTCCTCCATAATATATAACATAAGGAATTCACACTAGATTCCCTTTGCGCCCTTAAATTCATTCTGCCTCCGAACCTTCAGACTCTTGAAACCTGTATTCAATTTTGCCATAATAACGAAGACCCCACCTGGGTCTTGAGTCACAGAACTTTACGCATCATAATACATAACAGAGTTTATAAGTTCGTTCAAAGTGCCTTATTCAATACCCAATTTGAAACAGGATCAGTCAATCTCATATATTCATCAATGCTCAGGAATTCCAGTTTGGATGCTATTCAAACTCCTTACAAATTACAAATCATTTTACATAACTCCTTTAATGACCTCTACTGGTATGGTCTGTGCATAAGAGGTAACTTTTCTACCAATCATCAATTTACTTTAACCATATACAGAATCACAGTTAAAGTCTCAGATACAGAGTTTACACTGTCCACAAACATAACTCTTTTAATGGCCTCTAATGGTTTGTGCATAAGAGGTAACTTTTCAACACTCTATTCATACTTTCATAGACAATTCCAGCTGTCAATACATGTTTCATTTTTGCCACAGAACCTTGAATGTTCCTTCTATAATATGTTCCCACACTCAGAACTAGTTTCTCATTATATATATATTTCTCAAATCAAATACCTCTGCTCCTTGACTAATGCTACTCCTTGCTCCTGATGCTCCTCTGCTGCCTCTCCAGATCTCCAATCAATAGACCCTTCTAAAATTGCCTCTGCTTCATGTCTCATGCTCTCTTTTCCTTGTTGCTATTTCAAGTGCTCCTCCTTTGCCATCTCCTTTTCCATCAATGACAACATTTCCAACAGGGTCAAGCTTTGAAGTCAAATAAGATGTTAAGGTCAAATGAGGAAATTTGGATAGCTTGAGTCAAGTTAAACCATTCAGTTATTGTACAAAAGGGTGCATTTTTCATCCAATATGAAGAGTTGATGTCAAGTCTGGAGTCAAAGAGTCTTAAATCAAGTCAAAGGTTTGAATGTAATTGGGTGCATGATCGGCGGAGCCCGACACCCAAAGAGTTTGGTCATTGTAATGCAAGAATTACTACAGTTGTTGTTTGCAGCAAAGAGGAGCAAGAGAGTTGCCAGAAATGATTCCAAGACATAGAACTGAAAGATACCAAGCATAGGAAGAGAGTTGCATTATGGGATGGCAAGTATGAAGACTTGCTGAAAAGGGGATTGAATGAAATCCACAAGTGAACAAATGAAGTTCACAAAGGAGGAGAAGATGACTGGTGATAATCATTTCAAAGGTTCTGAGAAAGACCACAGCAGAAAAAAGAAGAAGGAAAATGCCAAGGAAAATGGCATATGGAAGTAGTTGACTGATGAAAGGTATGAGAGGGAGAAAGCTGAGATAGAAATTCACCTTGAGTTATTGATGGAATTGTTGCAGAGAAACAAGAAAGACCGGAGACATGGTTGGACCATGAGGAAGAAAGTGAAATGGCAGAGGCTACATGCAAAGAGGGAACAATAGGTAAACATACAGTTGATAGAAGAGTTGAGGAAGCTCGAGCAGATGATGAGTGTACAATTGAGATGTGAAGAATCAGAGAGGCTGAGTTGAAAATGGAAGTTTCCATTTGTGGCCCAGAACAGGGTGAAATTCTGGGTGAAGAGATCAATGAGAAAAATCTCATGGATTATTGGAATAGTTCAGAAGAATTGGAAGATATGTTGACAAGAGAAGAAGATGAGGCTATGAAGCCTTGCATTTTTAAATCTCATATTTTGTGTATGTTTGCAAGATGTGCAAAAGATGACGGATATTCTGGCGAAACTGTCACAAAGATGAATGAAGCTTTTGAGGTGAAGTATGATGGAGAATGCCTTTCAGAGGAGGAAGGTACTGATTTATTGCAGCAAAAAGAATTCATAGATGATTTCTTGTTTGGTGTAAGACAGCCAGTGGAAGCTGTTATGGAGCAGAAGCATAATGAAACTTCCAAAGTGATATTCCAAGGAGGTAAACAAATGAATTTGTTTAATGAAATTTATGATAGAATTTTTCAATGTGATGATATAGAAAACAGGATAACTCATGAGGATTTCCAGAAAAAGAATGAAACTGAGAATGAAGGTTGTGATGAAATGCTGGAAATATTTCACATGGAAATAGAGTTCTTGGAACAATGGCTTAAGGAACCTGAAGGGGAGATAAAACTTGCAGAACCTGATACAGAAGAGATTGCAGTTACCGTGCATGATAGGGATGAAATGTTTCTAAATTTTATAGAGTTAAGTGAATGCTTTGACTCTTCAAATAATAATGTGGTTGTAGATACAGGAGGCAACATTGATAAATATAACGTTGAAATCAGAGAAATTGAACAGAAAGTATTTGGAGATGAGATGAAAGATCAGAAGCGGCAAGAAATTTATGTCCTTAGAGACATAAAGGAAACAGAGGTATTGAACCAGCAGGATAAAGATGAAAGCAGACAACAATTCAAAACAGGATCTACTAAAATCCAGAAAGTCTATGATGGGAGATTGGTGCTTGAAGCATCAAAAGAGGCTGAAAGGTCTTGTATTTTTAAAACTAATAGTTTGTTGATGAATGCAGGTACAGCACCGAATGAGAAATTTGTTACAATAGGAACATTCAATGACTATAGTTGTGTTCAAGAAGAAATTCTTGATTCTTCTTCATTTCAGAAAGTTGAATGTTCAGCGCAATTGGAGACGGAAGCATTAGAAAAAGAGGAATTACTCTGAGGAATTGGCAAAAGAAATTGTTGGAGAGGCCGATGGAATCCGGTTGATAGAATGAGTGATGTTGATGTACAGCCAGTTCGAGATTCTTTCAAAGTTTGGAGACCAGAAGAATGGGTATCAGTGATTTTACACAAGTCTGTAATTCCCGAAATAAAGATGATGTGGTATGGAAAAGTGAGAGTTACATTCAATAGTATTCTGAAAGTACTATTCTGAAAATATTGTGCAAATTTACAAAATGGAGTTGATACTTTAAAAGACTAGCGGCAAACTAGACTTTGGAATCCTGGAGGGAGCAAGTCATTAAGACGTAGTTGTCGCATTATTACAGAAAAGTGACAGACCTCATAGACAGGAGTCTATGGAAACTTCTCTACATGGGGAGTCTGATGCAGGAGCATCGAGCTTAATTTTCATTATTTATTTGTGTGATTTAGGGGGTGATGTTTTTTTTAATTATTTTATAAATTATGTACATTTTTTGAGAGGAAACTCTGAGTGTGAGATTTATTGTAAATATTCTCTTAATTAATTGAGAATATGAATGGAGTTGACTTGGATAGATATTTTAGGGATTAAAAATTCTTTAAATGGAACTTAGTTGAGTCAAGAAAGGGATAAATCTATTTTAGAGTTTGGTTGAGATATTTGGGAACGAAATCATGGATTGGAATTAATCTACAATTATGTATAAATGTGAAGCTTTGTGTGAGGGTATGGAGACACAGAGAATGGAATAGGACAGAGTGATATAGAGAGAAATGGTGTAAGATTTTATGTAAAGGGCGAGAGTCGAGAGGCCCACAAATGTAATATTCGGGAAAATGGTTTGAATTTGTAATTTTCCTGTTTTATTATAAGCAAGTACTTTATTTGTCTCGGCTCCCTCTTCATATTTTGTATTAAATCTAAGTGTTTTATATGGGTTTTTGTGTGTGGATTTTTATGTAAATGGAACACACATTATAGTGTGCGCAAGGATCTGTTTTGTGCAGAATCCCTGCATCAGAGACAATGCAAAGCATGCTTTGGATATGATTCATTTATTGTTAGATATCCTTTAGGCACCTAAGCCATCGACATTGGAAATGTTTCTAGTAGAGATTCCTATGGTGTTTAATGTTTTGATTCTTTCACCTCATGGTTATTTTAGGCAAGAAAATATTTTAGGAATGACAGACAAGACATTGGTGGACAAGTAAAAAATATATTTATAATTTCAATGTCCATTTCATTATATCCTCTCTTTATTGTTTGATTGTATTTGGACGTTTCTTTTTATTTTGTTGCCTTTTAACTATGAAATTGAAAATAGTTGGGATCATATCCATTTAAATAACAACGAAATCATGATTATCAGAAAAGTTCAATTTCATGTTGTTATTTGAGCACATGTTGTTTATATACTTGACCAAGTTCATGCGTTAGAAAATGAAATGTTGTTGCGAATAAAATGATAAAGATTAAACATCACACCTCATATTATTATTTTTCACAAGTTATCTACAACTTGAGCTTTTTAGCATATAACTTAGTTGACATGATTATGACTAATCTTTCCCTAAAGGTTGAATACTAAGTTACTAATGTGTTCTTTTCTATGGTGACATTTTATTTCCTTTGTTTATAATGGTCATCTGACCACATTATAGTGGCCACTATCACCCAACTGAAGAAAACTTGTTCGAGTTTCTTACTTGTATGGAGAAAAATGGCTTTGACATTGTTAATGTTGAGGTATATGTCATATAAACTCTTTATAGTCTACTTTATTTTATATACTAGTGTTCATTTTCTTTTATGTCTTACACTTTTCATTGTATCCTCTTTTGTTTTTAAAAAAGAAACTCAGTATTGATGGAAAGAAGAAGGAATTGAAGAAAGGTGAGAGCAATAACACTGTAGAGACAAATGAAAAAATAGAGAGAGAAAAGAATCAGTATGGTGATACCCTTAGAGCCAATATCTCGCATAAGACACACATATAGAGACTGATGGTCAAGCCTTCAGAGTTGGTGAATTCACCTGCAATGCCTTGGCAACACAACGATAATGTTTTGAAGTGATGAAACATCATTTCATGTGTAAATTGTATTCCAACCAATATTAAGTTAGAAACTCATATTGTAATACTTTAACGTTTCATATAATATAATTTATGTGGCTGAAATTATTTATAGTTTCACTTGATATTGTTCAGTATTGTAATCAACATATGCAACTTTTTGTTTTCATATTAGATGAGCATGCACATTGTATGACATTTTTTAAATAATACTAATTAATTTGTGTTGATTAATAACGAACACATACAATCAATCTAAAACTATTAAATTTGTAGTTTATATTGATTAATGATAAACACAAATAAAATGAATATATGACTAAATTAGTCATTTATAATGATTATTAATGAAAATAAATGAAATTAATATAAACTATTAAATTAGTTGTTTATATAATGAATATGAAACTACAAAAAAAAGATAAATGACTACTGCAAATGATAAATTTGTGATTACAAATTACGATTAAATTTTGCATATATACGACTATTAGTAGCTAATTTACAGTATCTTATAACACGACCACAATTTATTCATATTTCTTTGGTCATTAATTGGTTTCAAATGATGACTAAAATTTGCATATATGTGACTATTAGTAGCTAATTTATAATATCTTATAACACGACCAACATTTTGGTCATTAATTGGTTTTCTCGGGTGATCATATAGTAATATATTTTGTTGTATATTTGGTCATTAATTGTGGCAATTAATAACTAAATTTATGACCAAATTTATGACAAAATATACTACTAGATGATAAAATTGAAACAACCAATTAATGACCAAGCTAAAAATGACTAAAAATTGGTCGTGTTATAAGATACTGTAAATTAGCTACTACTGGTCACCGATTGAAAAATGGTTGTTTATATGCAAATTTTAGTCATATTTTTAGTAATTAATTAGCCATTTTGTACTAGTGTATAAATTGTAATTAAAAATAATTGGTTCAATCTCCCACGCCCCCCCCCCCCCCCCCAAACTTTAATCCATTGTATATGAAAAGCCTTAATTTAAATTAAAAGAAATGGTTTTGAAATTCCACTTTTACCTATTTTATGCGGAAAAATAAATAAAACCCAAGCAACTTTTAGGGCTTACATTATGAACCAAAAAAAAAAACCAAACCCCACCCAAACAAATAAAAATAAACTATAGTCATTGGGATAAAAAGTTAACAAGATTTAAGCAGGCACTTAACAGAGATTTAAGCCTTCAGAAGGGGTTTATAAAAACCCTATTATTTTATGTTGATCCCTAATAATGCACGTCATAAGCACCGACAATGAGAAGAGAGGCCAGGAAAAGGTGTTGTTAAATATTTGTAAGGAGAAGCACCTGGATGCTCTCACCATGAAGCTCGTTCATGTCCAGAAGTCACACGTGTAGGTGGAAATTCGAGCAATCGTTGTGATTCTCAGGAATTAGATCATTTGCACTCAAAGGGAGCAAGTCGAGACAATCATGAAGAATATTTGCGACACTGTTGTCGAGCTTGTGACCTCCATAATGGAAGAGGGCCAGTGGCCAGAGCTCTTACCCTTCATGTTTAGGTGTGTGAGCTCCAATTCATTGTGTCTCAAGGAGAGCATCTTGCTAATGTTCGCACAACTATTGAAGTGTATAGGTGACCACCTCCACCCACATCTCTCCACCCTGCACATTATCTTCCACCAGGTTATGTCCCCTCCCTCCTCATTAAACATTCAAATTGTTACCCTTGCGACCATGACCAACTCCATCTAGATGATCGAAACCCCATAGGACCATTAGTGATTCTAGGACCTAATCCCTGCCATGATGCAGATGCTTGCCAAGGCACTCAATAGGAATGAAGAGGCCATGGCCCAAGAGGTTATCCATATATTTATCAAGTTGGAGGGCACCGAGCCACGGTTCCTCCATTGGAAATTCATTAACATGGTCGAAATCATGCTACAGATTGTTGAGGTAAAAACTCTGGAAGAGGGAACTTTAAATCTCGCCATAGAGTTCATTATTACCCTCGCAGAGGACTGGGAGAACACCCCCTAAATTATGTGCAAGTTCCCTCCGTTCATTGGTAGGACTTTTGCTGCTCTTATGAAAATGCTTCTCAATATAGAGGATGATCCTACCTGGAATGCTACCAATATTGAAAACGAGGATGTCAGTAAATCAAGTAATTGCAGTGTTGGTCAAGATTTATTGGATCATTTTGGCTATTTCATAGGAGGAAATACCATCGTCCTCATTTCCTTTGAGTTGTTTCCTATGTATTTGGTTGATCTTGATTGGTGAAAACATCATGATTCTCTCATTACTCTCACCTAGATCATAGAAGCCTCTGCCAAAGTATTCTCACATTGAATTTTTTTTTCATCTTTTCTTATGTAGAAAGTTGACTCTAGAAACATGAAGGAGAGAGAGCATGGAGATGGTTAGGCCATAGGCATAATGCCTATTGGCGTTGTAGAAATATGATTCTACTACATTTATTTGAGATCTACTTGAACCCTTGCAACAGAGCTATCACTTTTCTCATTGTACATAAATGTTAACAATTTTTTTCATCTTTTATAGCATATATATAAGATAAATCAGAAATATGACGAATATTGGGTAACTATCTGCAGATATTGACCAAATCAAAGCAATGATGGAATTATTGTTTATTCTATGCTCTCTGAGACTTCTCGCGGTCTCTGCTAAGTGGACGTGTATTACATAATTTTTTCCATCAAAATGTTCTTCCACATCTCCACTACTGCTCTCCTGCACATTGTAACCTCATGGGGTAAATGAGTTTGCCTTTCTAGTTCACTTCTAACAAGCATCAGAGCGAGGACTTGGATTTTTTTTTGAAAATTCTATCCTCCCTTAACTATATACTCTACAAAATCCTTAAGTTGTTGGATTCTACCTTCTTCCCTCAAAATACTTTTCTTCCTTCACAAACTCTATCTCCTTCACTTACAGTTACTTTGAACTAAAGCTTGATACACACTTTTCACCTTCTCTAAGTGTCTGGATTTTGTTCACCTCATCACTCTATCTCAATTTCTTTCTAAACACAGAAAATAAAAGAATCTAGTTTTCATAAAAGAATTTCTTTTCATATTGTTTTGATTTTTTTTTGTCTATATTTTGGTGATTTTTAGCGCTTTCCTTTGATTAACAAAACAATGTACTCCTTATCTATGCTTCACTTGGAGAAACATCTTCAGCACTTGGTGATTCTTCTAGAAAATCACTCTATTGTTCAACACTGAAAAAGGGTTCACTATTTTACCTTCGCAAAATAAGAGTCTTTAGTCTGTTGAGCTATGGTATCTTAGGAGGTATTCTTCACTAGCTTAGTGCCTTAGCTTGTGAATAATATTAATCAGCCTTGTAAATGGTTACTTAAATTGAGTAAGTACTTAATAAACTCCTTCCTAAGTTTTAAATTAGGAAAAGTACTTTTGATGTGTTGTATTCTTTTGTTTACTTAATGAATCATAGTCTAAAGTTATGAAGATAAATAATTTTATCGTCCAAGATCTGAGCAACTGATCTAAGGAGATGAGATGAGGGTTTGATTAGGAGGATCGAGGGAGTTTGATAGAAGTTATGTCCATGAGGTGAAGGCACATTACTGAGACAACGAATTGAGACAGAGTGATTTTCTGAAAAGAAGAGAGTGACTTATTAGTGGTAGATGGTGTAATTTTCAAGGAAATTTATCAGTAACCGAGCCAAGTGAAACAAGATCGCACGAACTTAGTGATGCAGGAAATGCAAAGACAAAGCCACACGTAGGATTCAAGTTTTGTTTGGTTTGGTGAGGCTGTAAAACTGTGGGAATGTGTCTTGTGTATTTGTAAGAAAAATCCATATCTTCCAAATCCAATAAGAAAAAACTCATTCCTAGTTTTCCCCTATATTGGTTTCGAGGGAAAATTGTATTGATTACGTGATTGTTGGTCCTATTGTTTTTGTTGTGCATTTTATATGTGAATGGCCCAGTACTGATTAGTTTAAAAATCAAAATTATTGGTTGATTTTATTTATTTATGGGTGTAAAATGTCGTTGAAGAACTAATTCTTATGTTGGGCTTAGGAAAAATTACATAATCCTAACTTAGCAGTTTCTTTTCACCATGGAAACTAGGTGATTTTTGTTGCCTTCAACTTTCTATGAAGACTATATTGTTTGAGGTATTTTTATCTTGTCTATTATAATATCTTTCTAATGATTTTGATGCGAATAAATTATAATATTTCCTAGATCCTCTAGATCTTCTTTGGTAATCTAGAAAATTTTCTTCCATTATATTTTGTTTAAAAGAAAAAACAATTCCTTCACTTCCATTCTCTTTATTTTCTGCTTCATTTAAATCTACATTTTGCTAAAATATGTTTTAGTTGATTGTTCACATGTCTCTATGCTTCTTGAGCCTTTATCATCTTGGAATTGAGACTTCGCATGGTCTCTTCTAAGTACTTGTGTACTACTTTGTTTTTCCCTTTGAATGCTCTTTCACATCCGTAGTATTGATCCCTTGAACATTCTAACCACATGCATTAAATGAGTACACCTTTTTATTTTTATTTTAACATGTATCAGAGTGGGGACTCAATTTTATTTTATTTTATTTTTTTGGGGTGGTGGGGTCAAGGTGGGAGGGGGTTGCTCGACACTCTGCTTTGATTTGCAAAATAGTGGAATCTAATCTATGCTTCACTTGAAAAAACAACTTCATTGTTCGACACTGAAAAATGCATAACCACCATACCTTCAACATTAAGACTCTTGAGTCTTTACATAAAAAATTTATTTTCACCATTGAGCCTAAGTGATTTGGCTCCCTTAATCTTTCTCTAAAGACTGTCTCGTCAGGATGTTTTTCTGTTACATCTGTTATAGGATATTTTTGATGAATTTGAGAAGGTTTAATTATAAGATTTTCTAGATCCTCTAGATCTTCTTTTGGAATCTTTACTTCCTTACCATTTACTTTTCCACTTCGATGACATCTACATCTCTACTAGTTGACTCTACAATAGTTTGTTGCTCGCAAGGATCTACACTTCTTGATACTCTATCACCCTCTCATTGACATCTCTCACAGTCTCTGCTAGGTTGACATGTACTACTCATTTTTGTATCCATTTGAATTCCCTTCCACATATACAGTATTGATCTCTTTCACATTGTAGCTATGGTCTAGTTTCTATTATTTGGCTTAAAATTTTGTATGTTTGTTTGTAATTGATATAATGTAGTTTCTAACTGGTTGATGCTTGAATTATTAATCATTAATGTACTCTGGATGTCATTTATATCTTGATCGATGTAAAAATATGCAGGTTTTCATATATTCTACAATTAATTTGGCATTCTAGATATTTTTTATGAATATAAATGAAATATAATCTCTCTCTATATCATTACAAGATTCTTGTGTCATGTGTACTGGTGAAGTGTATCTCTCATTGTTTATGTTTTTATTTTCCACTATTCTTATACTCTCCATATTCTGAATTATTTTGAGTAGATGAAGTGCAGAACTTGTTTAAATGAACACTATGTTTCTAGCTAAGAATAATTTTCATGTTTTCTATTGAAGGTTAAATACATAATTCTTAACTGCTATGTCTTTAATTGAATTTCTTAAATATACTTCTTTCATTCACTCGTTAAATCTAAAGGATCCAATAATTGTGCCTACCCTGCCCTTTAAGATTGACTAGTTAGTTGTGTTTGATAAATTAAACTTTGTTGACTCCATTTCCCAATGATTTACAATCTTTGTCCCCATCCCCACAAAAATTCAAAAAACCCAAAACCTGAAATTGATAGCTAGCCTAATATCTTAAGTTTAAAAAAGTAAGTAAAGCCAAATTATAAAGAAAGATCCCTCTCTGAAGCTGGAAGGGCTATATTCCTAGATTCCAAAGTGGTCTAAGGTTACCTCTGTGATTTACTCTGCAACCTCAAGATTACGGAGTGATAACACAACCAACTATCCCACGAAATCAAAGGAGAAGAACTAGTAAGGGAAGAAATAAGATTGTATTCAAATCTATTTATAGCATTATTTTCATACCTGGTAAACCTTGACTTATTTTGAGGATGATGATATTCTTCATGGTCTCTTGAGGTATCTCATTATCTTCTCTCATAACTTTTATCGTGGGTATTTCTTCGATTGTATTTCCTTCTTTGATTATTGTATTTGTTGTTGTTTCTCCTTGTGTTGTAACATGGTCTTTTGTTCTTCTCGGGACAATCTCGAGGATAATGGCCCTTCTTGTGACAATTATAGCATTCAATATGAGATGAAGTTATATCATTCCTTTTTTTTGCATTTTGAGGAGGAAGCTTTCTTGATGGAACTCCTTTTCCTTTCTTCTTCTTTTTGTCATGAGTGATATATGCAATAGGCTCTCCCTCTTCATGCTTTTGAATTCTTCCTCTTGATACCATACTTGATTCTTCTTGAGTAAGATTTCCAACAATTTCATCAAATGATGGGAGGACATTGTTGTTTCTTATCGTAGTAATGAAGGTTTCCCAACTAGGAAGGATACCTCTAAGAGTCACAATCATTAATTCCCTTTTAGGCACATTTTCACCAACTCTTTGTAATTGATCTCTAATATCATATATCCTCATGATATAGGATTGTACAGCGTCTCCTTTGTTCATCTTGGTGTCTTTGAGTTTATCTTTCAAACTAATGATCTCATTCGAATTATTGATTTCATACATGTCAGTTATCTTATCATACATGTCTTTTGACTTCCTTAAATTTCCAACATATGCAAGTAAATGATCTTGTAAACCATCAGCTATAATTTGCTTAGCTTTGGAGTCACCTTTCTTGTACCTATTTTTGAGGGAAGCAGAATCATTTTCTGGAGGCTCAGTCATTCTTCCTTGAATGTACTCCAACACATAAATTTTGTTATCTATGATCTCCAACCTGACTTTCCATGCAGCAATGTTTGATGATTCACCCAACTTTTCATGCTCCTTGAAGGTAGAGGAAGACATCTTGACTTTGACTAGATAAGTTCCTTCAACTTTCCGAGGAAGATGGCTTCAATGTTTGTCTCCTTTTGGGCTTGTCCTTCACCTTAGCTCTGATACCATATTAATTTTTCATATTGTTCTATGTTGTTTCAATTACTTTAGTCCAATTCAATTCTTCATTTAGAAATGCATCCAATTATTAACGATGTTTCCAATCATAAGCAGTAACTGAAGTTAGAAAAATATAAGCAATGAAAAATGAGACAATAACACGACCACGAGATACACCATATTGGTCAAAGACCAGGGAAAAAACCTGCAAGGAGGAAAACCCTTTCAAATATTCTTATTTCAACAGAGACTACAATGAGCCCAATACATAATCTTTCAACAAATATTTACCCAGTATAAATCATAAAGAGACTTCTATAATCACTGTAAAGTAAAGAGAAACCTTCTATCCTTCAAACATATGTGGTCAACTGCGGTCAATAGTCAAACCCTAGCTCAGTACCCTGGTCACACTCATCAAGAAATTCTGCGAGTGACTGTCACTTCCCGGTCACTCTATGAGACACTATGAGCAAGCGACTTTGACTCCCAATCCCTCCCTAAGGTATTGGAGCGTGTGACTGTAAATCAGAACTGACTCAAACCCTCGATCGCTCCCTACAAGATGTTATGTGAGCGACTATGATTCCCTAGTCACTCCTTGATCCACTATGTCCATGTGATTGTGGACCAGAACTAACTCAACCCTTTATCACTCCCTACAATATGTTATGTGAGTGAATATGATGCCCTAGTCGCTCCCAAAGGCACATTGTGTGTGTGGATGTGGTCGGATCTACCCATATCTGATCTCAGGACCTTCAATCTGATATGTGAGCGACTTTGGCTTCCGAGTGGCACCTAGAGAGACTGTGTCCATATGACTGTGGTTGTATTTGCCCAAATCTGATCTCAGGGCCTCAGTCACACCCTTCAATATGATATGTGAGTGATTGTGGCTTCCCAGTCGCACTGAGAGACATTGTGTGCATGCTACTACAGTCGGATCTGACTTGTGCCAAGCGTGCGATCGGAAAACAGAAACCCTAATCTGTGTGAGCCTCAAACCATAAACTTCATATCCTGAGTGAGCTTCCTCTGACAAACCTGTGTGAGCCAAACAATAGACGATTAGAGAAGAAGATGCTTAATGATGATGTTCAAATGAGATTGAGGTATCGTATATTTATAGGCTTCCATGAGGGTCCATTTTATGTTGAGGTTGACATGTCCAATTGTACATGTGTATAGGGCCGACCTAATCCAATGTACATGAGTGGGTTCATAAATTCAAAAACCAACTTCTGCTTGTCCAAATGAGGTGATATTTATGTCGATTTTGGTCCTCTCGAAAAGAGGAATTCATTGCAATCATCATCTCTATCATCTGATCTATCCAAGGTGGAATTTGACAATATTTTCATAAACTAACAATCACTAGCTCCATGCGAATGTGACCTAAGGTTTGGTTGATAGTTAACTGTTAACCCTGACATGGATTTTATCTATCTTGGAGTTCTTGGATAGTCTATTGAAAATTTAGTGAAATCCTAGATGGGTTATTCTCAATTAGGACTAGATATTGATTACGATAGCTGAAAATATTAAAGTCAACATTGATACATAGAAGTCTGACAACATTGACTCTTAGACGTCGGACCAAGGAGTTGATCATTCCCTTCAATCCTTGTCAAAGATAAGTACCTCCTAGACGTATGCTACTTATTTATGTCATTGCTCATATTTTTATCATTTAGATTATGGCTTATCCTTTGTGCATGAATATTTGAGTATTTGAATGCTTCTAGCTTCCTGCTAAAGATATGACAAGAACGTCCTTCGTGAAGATCATTTGCATGCTTTATGGTGTAGAAAAAGAAAATTTAGTGCAGATCGTGCAGGAAAAGGAAGTTGGAGTAGATATGCAAGTTGACAAAAAAACTACAGCACCCAAGTGCTACAGCTGCCAATGGAAATCAAGTGTTGCAAATTGCTAAAGGTATCTGATCATTACAAGGTATATATAGTATACTGAATATATGATGTAATGATCGATATAGGTGCCCTTGAAAGACAAATAAGAGGTACTCTAGAAGGTTTGTCCCTGCCTAAATCTGAGAGAGACATTATTGATGATTCCATGGAGCCCATGGATCCTTCTCCATGTGATCCTCCTACCAGGAAGAAGCCACTTTAGCTTCATGACATATTACATGATGTCGAGAGACACATTCCCACCAAAGGGATGTTTATAGAAAGAAAGAAGTCGTGAAGGTACCAGGGATATGTTGTAGTGATGAGCAATATGATTCAAGTTGAGCCTCCCACCATTGAAGAAGTCGTTAAAGAAAAATTATGGAAAGATGATATCGCTAAATAATACAAATCTATTATGAATAATGATGTATATAATGTTGTGTTGAGACAAAAGGGGAAATACGTGGTGATTTCAAAATGGCTCTACAAGATCTAGCATGGGGCTGATGGAAGCATCGTAAAATACAAGGCAAGGTTCGTAGCCCGAGGGTTCTCCTACAAAGAGAGAAGATTGTGATGATATATTTGCTCTAGTTTCTCACTACAACAACATTTGATCCATTTTTGCACCTACAAGTAGTCAAGTATGGACTCTTCACCAAATGGATGTGAAGACTTTTTTCTTACATGGTTTGCTTCAAGAAGTATATGTTGAAAAAAATCCAAGATTTGAAGTTCATGACAAGAAGACCCATGTGTGTTGACTGAAGAAATATCTATATGGATTGAAGCAAGCCCCCCATGCTTGGTATGCTCGCATTTCAGTTACTTGATGAAGCTAGGATTCACAAGAAGCAGTGTCGATCCAAATTTGTACTTCAAAATGGTCCAAGGTATGCATCTCATTTTGGTATTATATGTTGATGAATTATTCTTAACAGGTGAAGACCCTCTCATTGTTGAATGTAAGAGGGATTTTTCTTCAAAATTCGAGATGAAATATCTTGGTTTGATGCACTATTTTCTGGGACTAGAGGTATGGAAAATATAGGGAAATATTTTCCTTTCACAAGGAAAATATGTTGTGAAATTGATAGAGAGATTTGGCATGGTTGAATGCAAGTCCTTTCCTACATCTATGGAGATTAATTTCAAGAAGCTATGTGGAGAGGTTGTCAGACCAGACCTAGTAAACCCTTTTGAGTGTGGACAATTGGTTAGTGCTCTAATGTTCCTAGTGAACACTCGTCCTAACATATGCTTTGCAATTAACACTTTGAGCTAGTTTATGACCAAGCCTCATAGTGTACATTGGGTCACTTCCAAGCATGTATTGAGATATCTACATGGTACTATTGACCTTGGACTGAGATATGCCATTGGAGATGTTAGACTACATGGATATATAGATGTAAATTGGGTTAGCAGTGTTGTTGATAGGAAGAGTACTTATGAATCTTGTTTTAGTCTAGCATCTGCCATGATATCATGGATGATCAAAAAGCAAAAGTTTGTAGCCATTAGTATAGATGAGGTCAAGTATAATGCAGCCAGCCTGGAGAATTTTTAAGCAGTTTAGTTGAGGAGGCTCTTTGGATAGCTATTTTAGGAGGTCCTCGACGCGACAATTATCTAGTGTGACAACAAGAGTGGGATTGGTTTGTCAAAGTATCATGTGTTCCACAACAAGTCCAAGCATATTGAGATCAAATACCATTACATATGATACATGGTGTAGATAGGAGTCATGAGATTTTTTCACATTTCGACAGATGAGAAGATAGTTGATATCCTCACCAAGGTTTTGTCAAAATGGAAGCTCTTAGTCTTCACAGAGATAATTGGAATGGTTGAGATGACCCTTTCAAGTAAGGGTTTTGGTTGATCAAGAACACTGAAATTTCTCTTCCCAGGGTGAGGAATGGAGCTGATGGGCTCTTGGGGTTGAGATATCTCTGGCTGATAGGGTATAGAGACCTGGGATCTCCCCTAGTCAGAGTATGCCCCAGTTATCGTCATGTGCACTATGTGGGATAACCTCCCCATCCAGCCAATGGGATGAGTGACATGGGATAGTGTGTGATCCCTACACCTTGCAATAGGTGGATCTTGCCTAAGTTGGTGGATGCAAGTGTTCTACGATCTAACTCTTTAGTGTTAAGATACATGATCAAGGACAATATGGTATAGTGTGATCCTTACCTATAGTAAGTTGATATCACCTATTGTTAGGGACTTTGGGATAGAGTGTGATCCCTATGTTATGGGGTAGGTTTGATCTCACCCATTATCTTTAGTACCGGGTGGTAGTTATGGCTCCCCAGTGATGATGATTCTGGATGGTATTTCAGTCTCCCCGATGGTGATTGAGTCAAGGTGGTAGCTAGAGATCCCTTACAACAATTCTTCTTCTTTATATTCGATAATGTTCATCATGAGATGAGAAGCGACAAACAAATATGAGCAGGGATGTACATCACATGACGCAGTTGGAATTTCTCCCTAGTTGAGTAGTGTTAATTTGGAAGCTTCGTAGAAAATTCCAACCTTTGGACTAAATTCATTTTTCTAAAAGGACTAAATTTGACTTTTGAAGCACTCAATTTGGGCAAGGAAAAATATTTTTTTGATGGAACACCCAGATTGGGACATTTGATGAGGTCTACCAAGATGCAAAATGAGTAGCCCTCTAACACATATAAATAGAAGCCAAGTCCTCCTCATTTGGCATCACATCACACACATATTCTCTCTTTTGGGTTCAACATATTTGAAATTAGAGGGCTTCTCTCATACATGCGAAGGAGAAAGAGGACGAAAATCACAAATGGTTGAAATTTGAAGCTGACTGCAACTTGGACCAACGTTGACTTTGACTTTATAGGGTGAATTTTAGTTCAATATTTTGAGCATATTTATGATTGGACAAGCTGCACTTTTTGGCAAAAAAATCAAGGAATTCTGGGAACTTTGACCACAAACCTATTGAAGACTTTGATGGCAGGCTTCATCATTGCATTGACCAAGTTTGGCCACTTAGATTTAAACTGTTCTAACTTCTGGTTGACCAGCAAAGAAGTTCAAATTCATTAACCTTTGACCGAGCTCTTGGAGGATTCTTTTGACCTTTGATAAATGACTGGTTAGGGCACACATTGTTGTAGTTGATTTTTGTTGACTTGGACAAATTTGCACCAGAGTTGACTATGTCTCTCTTGTCTATATTTTGGATGAATTGCTTGGTATATTGACTTGATTGGATATTGGATAGTGATTTTGGATATTGACTAGTCAAATATTAAATTTGACTCTTGGATGATGTACTCTTTGTTGAACATTTGAAGAAAATCTAATAAGGGAAGAATTGCAAATGGTTTTCTCCCTTGTGGGGTTTTTTCCCTAGTGATTGACCAAATATTGTGTCTCATGTCTCTTGGTTGTTTTTCATTGTACACTTGAATAATTATCTATCTGTTATTGCTCTATTGTAATTGGTTAATTGAAGAAGTGGAAATTGTAATTTGGATGTTATTATAAATTTTTGAAGTAATAGTTGCAGCATAGAACAATTCTTGAAGAAAAATTAGCAGTGTTACGTCTATTGTCTGTCGGTAGAGGGTTGAGTTGGGCTCCCCCATGTGGTTCCTTGATGTTGTTCTGGATTGAGCTAATCTCTTTGATGTTGGTGTGGGTTTAGTTGGTCTCCCCTATGATGTTGGATCACTCTTCTTTAGATTTGAGAGCGTTCAACAGATTAAGTTGAGCAAGATAAGTTGAAATGAAATATGACTTGATGACGATGATGACTCTATTGAGGTAGAAGTTGGATGCTCCCCTATGATTATGATGTGGGATGAAATAGACTCCCTTATGGTGATTCTTCTTCTTTTCCTATTAGATCTATATTGTCCAACTGATGACCGAAGGAACTAAGTTATGTTGAGATGTGATCAGATGGATGTTTTGTTGATATAGCCGAGATGGAAGTTGTGAGGCTTGACTAGAAGTCAAGATTTGAGGATTGATTTCCCCTTTCGTTGATAATGTATTATTCTTATTTTATGCGATGAGATTTAATGATGATGTAGCGGCCTACCCTTCTTATATTGTGACATGACATCTGAGATGGGATTTTTCTGAGAGGGAGCTTAGCAGAGACATAGAGATGATATGAGACTATGTATGTAGATGGAAATTTCCTCCCGAGTTGAGAGGGAGTGTTAAATTTGGCATCCAGGGAGAAATTTCGTAATTGTATTGAATAAAGAAATTATTAATATCTTCATTTATATCGATTTCAATTATTGGAGGGAAATTATTTAAGAGTGAAATTCAAATTCAAAATTAGGGTTCCCTCCAAGAGATGTCAAGTCGTCTCATCCACAATTTGTATGACCATTCACTACATATTAGCATCTCCCTCCATTTCGATACATCGCGGCTAATACTAATTTGGTTACTTTGTTCGATGGTTGGCATGTTTTGAAGTTCGATGGCTCTGAGACTTCGATGGATCTAAGGGTTTTTGGTCTACTCTCTCGCAGGGATACATTCTCATAAGGTTCTTTCTCACAAGTAACAAGTATCCCACTATGTCATAAGTTCTCACTCTTTGTCTCGTGCTCCCTACTATCTACATGATAGTGTTGTAATGACATCGCATGTATTTATGGTATGGTCAATTGAACTAATATTGTAACACATGTGTCTCCAACATAGTATATAAATACACTAAATCCTTTGCATTATATTACTTAACTCACATCACATAAGAAATATGAGTGGTCTCGCCACTTTCTATGCTCGGCACTATGTATGTTCTCTACTCTTTATATAACGTCTTGGCATCTTTAGGTATATGCCATTTCTGGTTCATATCGCTACAGGTTATGATCTCAAGGTCATTACATCCCTATATAAATTGTCTATATTTTATATCTGATAGTAGTCTCAGCACATAGGTTTATATATGTGTTGTATTCATGGCACATTAAGTCTCGAAACTAAAATATATATAGTAGGTATATGTGTTAACACTATTATAAATGGTATTAGTTCTACGATGGTCTCGGCGTTATTACATTATATATGATCTTGTCTCTACTATGGTGTCAACACTATGGACTTTTCTCTGGATCATATCACATTTGTGAAATGCATATGTGGCCTCTTTTCATAATATCATTTATGTTCATTAAGTTAAGTTTGGTTCCTCTGAGTATTGATTTGGCATTGTAGTTTGATGTATTGGCATGGTGTTGTATGGAATGTCTCAAGATCTTAAGTCTCAATCTCACTCCAACATTTAAGTCTTGGCATGATACTATATGGTGAATATATGTATGTTATATGTATGTCACATTTTAGTTCCAGTAGTATATGCAATCCCTGCACAATATGTCAATTCGCAGGATGTATGTCACCCTCTTCCCTTTGGTTTGTCTCCATAAGTTTGTATGGCATCATAAATCAATATTTATATGTCCTTGTAGAGAAGCATTGAAATAGTATTATTATGGCATCATCTTATATATCTCTGAGACATGTACAAAGACCTTATCCACAGTATCTCTGAAGAAAACCCAAAATAGTATATGTGCAGACGTATTGTTATTGTATGGTTGATATATCTCTCTCTATATGTACTTTGTATCATAATTGCACAATTGATGAAACCTAATAGAAGAAAAATAATAATTTTGGGTTTTTCCCCTTGTGGCGTTTTGCTCTAGTTTTCGACCAATCCTAATGTCTCTGTGTGTTCTTGCTTTCCTTTTGTTGTTCCTTTGTTTTGTGTTGCATTGTTGTTGATATTGTTCTTTCTACATAATTACATATGATGATATTATAATATTTTGGGATGAAATCAATGTATATATATAAATGATGAAAAGTATAAATGAAATTATCAAAAGAAAAGAACAATATTTCCCTAATAGAAAATAAACAAAGATTGTAAAATGTTTGGGCCAACAGATGACCCCAAAAAATCTTGTTTCTTCCTTGGATTCTTTGTTGTTTTTCCCTTGGTTGTTGTCTCTTCCAACACTTGCTTTGTTATTGCATTGAGGAATTGTTGCAGGTTTGAATCGTCGAGTGTAATATTTGTTAAGACTTCCTACCAATTGATTATGATTGGCTGCTATTCGAATTACATTGATTTGTTGATTTCTTTGCTTGCCAATTCCTTTGAAGATTTCGGTAAAGGGTCCGATAAGTAGGATTTGAAAGGCTTTGTGAACATTTCATATTCCCTTTCTTCCTTGTGTTCCCCATATTTTATTGAAAGAAATACTTTAGTCGAGACTGTGTTTGTTTTTCAACTTATCTCATTGAAAATATGTCGAGTCAAAGGTTGGTATGGGAGTTCATTGGGCTAAACATCGTCAAAGTCGACATAGTAGACCTTCATCATGTCGAGGCCCAACAAGATATGTGAAGTAATTAGTAGCATGCGTTGAATTTTTTGCGAGACCCTTCATTTGTTCAACACAAGTTTTAGAGTCATCAACCAATTTCTAAATATTTCTTGCAAGGAAACTGACTCATGGATTCCCGGCCATCTATGTGCAGAAATATTATAGTTCTTCATCATTGGGGCACTTTTTCTTGTAAATATGCTTCACCAACTAGAAATGCCTACATCATGGATAACCAAATCAACATTGATGTGAAGTGAATAACCTTACTAGAATTTTGGCATTCCAGGGAATTGGTTTTTACCATGTTGGTGACATGGTCTACCCACTTATATTGTTTTGCCGACCTTGTGATTTCACCAATAGCTGCAATCATGTTTAATTTCATGTCATATGATCATCCAACTACTATTAGCCACAATGAGACAATAATGCATGTGTGTTTCACCTAGAGGTCTTGTACTTGACTGATAATTAGCCCTTTAGATTTTTTTGTTGTCATTCCATCTATAAACTCTTTAATCTCGTCAATTGAGTCAACTGTCTTTGGTATTTTATCCCTGATGTATGGAAAACCGATGATGTTATAAATGGAAGTGGTTGTAATATTCAATGGTTACTCCAACCACAAGGTACCATCATGGTGTCAACTAATAATATACTTTGCAGCTTCCTATTTCATGCCCTGAAAGAGTGCAACTAGTGGTGCACCCAATTAGTCCTATATGTTATCTCGCTGAAATAATTTAATGTTCATAGTCTATTTCTTGTTAGCCACACGCCCTTTTCTGAAAGCATCGAAGTGTTTCACCCAAGTTGGATTGTCCATTTTAGCTTGTGTGATATTATGGAGCTTAACCTCTAACTCCATCAACTTTCTTTTGTCAAATCGATCCTTAGTACTCATCTCAACGGGGGTCTCATCAACTTGAAAGTGAACTCTCTTCCTCGCCATCTTTAAATCCTCTTCGAATTCTTTTCCTCTAAGGTACTTAATAATATTTGAGTCTAAAATCGACGCACCGAAGAGGTCTGGGAGTTCAATGAGCTCAAATGCAGCACTTGGAAAAAAAATTAGAAACAATAAGAGTTAAGTTTGGTTTCTCACTTGACTTCATACCCATTTAATTAAGTGTGCCATTAATTTCGTCCACATATTTTGTTGAATGTGTCTCTTCGCATTAATACTTTATTTTTTCATAACTTTTGGCATGTGCAATGCATGTGGCCACACCACTTTTCGACCTATGGTGGATGATTTAATTTTTGAAAATGTCAAATCATCGAGAGTTTTTAAATTTGATGTCATGTCTCCATCAATTCTGGTGTCACAATCGAGTGTAGTTGTTTGGTCAATTTTAATTTTGATTTTCATTCTATCTTCTCTCTTTGGTCGATTCAACCCCTTTTTTAAATATTCTTGAAGTCGGTGGTCTTTTCTCCTTTCTTAATTTTGTGGGTGTTGGTTTCAACTTGCATTTTCGGTGATTTTATATTAGAAGTATGATGAGAAGTATTTGTTGTTTCATGGTAATTATTTTCTAACACGGTTATTATTTTACCAATTTTATAATTATTGTTGGTAATCCACATTATTCATTACTCTTAACAATTGAAATTAACTTAAGGAAAGATAATATACATTTAGTCGGTTAGCTATATTACCACAATGTAGTTTTCATACTAGCTCATGTTTATGGCGCCTCGGAGAGGTTTCACTAGTCGCATGTCGATGTTTTCAAGTGATATATTCCTTGAGTCGGGCACAATTTACAAGTGATTTGAATAAGTTCCCTTGAAGTTTTTTTAGTTGTACGCTCTTGAACAATGTACGTCTTCTATCACAAAGGGGCCAAGCCATGCAGTTTCTAATTTCCCCTGCTCTTTAATCGACTATCATATAACAATGATAACTATCCCACTTCTAAATTTTTGTTTGTATATTTCTATCATACCAGACTTTCTATTGTTTTTTGCTTACTTTTTGTTTGTATAGTGCATTAAGTATGTCTTCCTCTAGTCATCGCAATTGGTGAAGTCATTCCTTTTAAGTGTTTTTATCATCATACTTTAACATAGTAGATATGTTTGTAGCATGTGTTGTGTAGTGTAATGGCACTACTGCTTCTTGTTTGTAGACTAATTTAAACGGTGTCTATCCGGTCGATTGTTTGTACTTCGTTCGATATGCCCATGGGACCATTGGGATTTTGTCATCACTATAAATGTTACATAATTTTGTAATCCCTTTGTGTAATGTTTTGTTGAATGATTTGATTGCATTGTTAGCATGTAGGTGGTATCTTCTTATTTTTCTATACTAAATCATAATTTTTTGTAAAATCGTTTTGATTATAGCCTTGATGAAATATGTGCCCCCGTTGTAATTAGAATCAAGGAGCAGCGAAATCTTGTTACTATGTTTTTGTAAATGAAGTTTGCAGCGACTTATTACACACAGGATTTGACTAGCTCTCCTTTCGCCCACTTTGTTAAGTACTCCATTGTTGTAGTGATGTATTTTGCACCTGTCCTTTTAGATATTTTGGCAAACAAATCAACAAATTCAACTTCCAAAACATTAGAGAAATTTTGAGGTCAAAAATGGGCCTCGAAACAAAAATGTACAACCAAAATAAATTTTATAAGAACCATTAGGATTCAAGATGATGATGTCAGCCATGGGAGATGATTCACTATTTTTGGAGTAAAAAAAGCAAAAATATTTAAAAAATAATAATAAATAAATAAACTACTTTTTCAACTTATATCCTATGGTTCACTCAAATTTCAAGTAGGATCACTCGTTGGATGCAGAATTTAATTCCTCATCCAAGGAGAACCCATGTTCGATACTTTCAATGGACCTTGCTACGTGAAAATTGAGAAATACATGAAAAATGTGATTGCAAACACATTTTCTCACATATTTATCATTTTTCATGTAGTTGAGTCCATACAAAGTATGCAGCATGGATACTCCTTGGATGAGTAATTAAATCCATCCAACGAGTGCTCTCTCTCGAAATAAAACCGTAAGGAGATAACTTGAAAATACGAGTTGAAAAAATACTTCTTCTTTTTTTCCCTCTAAAATTTGATGATGTGATCTAATCTTATTTTATTATTTCTGCTATTATTTTATAATATTCCTTAGGAGGCCCATAATTGACCTCAAAGTTTCTCTAATGTGTCAAATGGTAGAGTCAAGTTTATAAAATGGAGTGGCATATGATTTCTTGGAAACAATCGACCTAGACTTTGACAAATATCATATTTATAGACTTGTGTTGGACAACATCAAAACAAGGTCGGCCACAATAATCTGGCTTGTAGAATTTTTCTTCCAATTGTCTCTCCTTGGTAGTGTCCACCAACACCTCCTTTGTGAGCTTCCTCAATAATATATTTCCTTTCATGTTCTAATACACACGTTCTAAGTATCTCATCAATTCCCAGTTTATATAATTGACCATTTATCAACAAAAATGATGTTTCTTTAATTGTTAGGGTTTTCTTTTTCTTTTCAGAAAATCCATCAGGTGCTTTCCCTGTATGCAAGAATTAAGTGACTTTTGCAAGTTCCACGGGGATTGCTTCAAATTTAAATAGATGAGTATCAAGTAAGTTATCATTGAGATATGTTTATTCCTCCCCTATCTCAAGACAAGACAAATGATTGCGCTCCACATTCTTCTTGCATATTCAGCCTATTACTTCAACTCCAAACTCTTTGAATAAAAATAACCATTGATAGATCTGACCCTGATGGATTGGTTATTGATAAGGTACCTCAAGGCCTTGTGGCATGTACCAAATATGAAAGTATTTTCTAGGAGGTAGCGAAAAATTTCAAGAGAGGGAAGAATGGGCAATCTAGGGACGTCTAAAAAGAATGTTGCATCGTTTTCTTAGTCTTTGATGTGCAGGTAACAGGTCTATGGTCCCATGAGATTGTTGGTGTTCTCATGACCTCCATGTTCGAGTACATGTTTCGTGCACTCTACTGAGAGCTCATGTCCCAGTTGGACCCAGATGTTACCCACCACAAGTGGGTCACCCCTGTAGGAAAGTTTTCTCCTAGATGTGTCTTCAGCTAACAGCCAGCAACCCCTTGCTGCGACCAAATAGCTCGATATGCCACTATTCTCCGCCACCTTAGCCAACTATTATGTGGCCTCACCCATTTGTTATGATTGTATGTTTGAAAGTGGGTCTTCCAACCCCAAAGATATGGATTTTCATTATGTAATTGGATGTATATGCTTGTTTTTCTTGGACACATTTGGACATGAATTAATGGGGGGATTCGGCAGAAATAATGGGCTTAGATTTCACTCGTGTTCCCTTGTCCCAACTTGGTGGTTAATCTTAAATCTTGGTCCCATGGGATCTCCTCTATTAGCCATTAGGCTTTAGGAGTGGCACTACATTGGAAACCCTGATTTTGGATGCATGGTCTGCTTCCCGACACCATATATATCACTCACCTCTACTCATTATAACCACTTTCCACACTTTTCCCATCTGGCTCAACATTTCTCCATTGGGTCCACAAGGTGCTAGCCTCCCCCTCCCCTTGTCCACACTTTGGTTAGTCCTGGAACGATGCCCCGAAGGTTGATGTGGCTTAAAAAAAGTTAAAAGCATAATTTGGCCACTTACAACAGTAAATGTACCACAAAAGGCAAAAGATGGTTGAGAAAAAAATTTAGTGCATGGGAAAAAGCCAAAAAATGAGCTCTACCCGCTATCATTATGGCCATCACTCCGGGTCATAGGGCCCCTACATGTGCCCCTTGCATCATTAAGGAACTCAAGATTGTCCCAACCCCTGGTGGGCAATGAACTACCCGACATTAAGGGGGTATTCACTGCTTTATCCTACACATCATTCTCTCATTCGTTGGAGCCCCAAGTTGTTAAAAGAAAGAAAAATCAATAAAAGGAAAAAGGCATATGAAGAAGGGTGGAAAAACAAAGGTTAGGGTAACTCATGTACTAGGATTGCTCCCTCCTACATCCATATAACCATTGTGTGGTCTTCCTCCATCATAACTACCATTGTACCATGGCATGTGGCTTGGAGCCTTCCTTGATGCCCCAATCCATTCCACCATCATTTCACATCACACCACCATCATTTATTAACCTATTTTGTTGAGCAAGGTAACACTTATACCTTCTAAAGCCCATTTGGAAGGGCATGCCACTAGTGTCCACCTTTGCCTCTGATTAGCAAGCTTATTTACTCAATTACACTAATGAATTGTTGTACTGGAAGGTGAGGACATGAATTGGATTTTATACATGATTGCAGGTGGGTCTAAATTTGGACTCGGTCTCCCTATATGGTGCCCAAGCCCTCTAGAGGGTCATGATGGCACTTGTAGGGTGAACGTTGAGAGCCATGGGCCTCCACCACAACATAGCATTGTTTTCCATGTCATAGGCTTCTTCAGCACCACACATTGCATGTTCGTGCTTTAACCATATTGAGATGATGATGCACTTGGACCATGTTGCCCAGTCGGGGTTTTATCTCATCTAGAGAGACATGGGAGGGCATGTGTCATCATTCTAGCCCTTGTTGATGGAGCATCGACATGTTTGATCCAGTTGGAGACCCATGAGACCATTGATTGTGCCCCATAGGTTTTGCTTGGGAATCAAGGGGCCACCGCCTTGGTCATCATTCTTGGGGTCCTTCTCTTCATCTTGGCACATTGAGGACTTATATTGGCCTTCCAATGGCCCTTTGCACCATTATTTTATCATTTCAGCCTCATTAGGAAGGCTTATTCAGTACTTTTGAGCTATTTGGTAGGCTTGTTACTTTGCACATTAAAACATTTTTAGGGGCTTCACTAGGCTAATTAGTTCGTTCGAACTTGTGAGAGGCTCATATAAATTGAAGGAGAACATCACTTGTAAATCATGATCATTTGGAATGGGATTTCTCTTGTAAAGAATTTGAACCTGAAATTGATGGATGAAATTGGATGTTATTGATGCATTTTGATGTTTGGAATTTTCGATATCTTATCTTGGAGCTTTTATTTGCAAATGTGATGGATGGATATATTCGCTTTATCTTGTAAGTGCTACTTAATGTTATTTCTTTATAATATTGCATGTCTAGTGTATGGAATATCTTGTCACAATCTATTATGTGCCCTAATTTGATGTGAATCAATGAAACACTAGGATTATTAAAGTATTGCATGCATTACACATTAGATATTATGAATGAATGTTCCTAGAGGCTCATTTTTCGCCTTGCATCCTTGAATCTCCAACACTCTTTGTCAAGCAAAGTATAAAAATCTATTGTAGTCGAGTTGATACCTCCGTAAGGTTAGCGAAAGTTGCATAGGTCTCCTTGATAGAGTGAAATCCTTAAATCAAAGAAATCTTGACTCCATTTCTCCCAAATGGCAAGGCACTTGTCCTAATCCTAGTTGATCAACCTAAAACCATTTTTTTCTCCCTTTTCAATTTTCTGCCCTAACCCTAGAAGGCCAACTAGGGCCTAGTGTGAATTGCTTTAGGAGGGTTCTTATTTGAGAAAAAATTCGTAGGCTATTGCGCTATAGTGTCCTCCACTGACCCTCCAGATTTGAGGTTATTCTTGTGGCTAGATTGAAAGAACTCTCAAGCCCTAACTCCAACATTGATTCTACTCTTAAAACCTCCTTGTTTAGTGGCATTCCAAAGGCCGTTTACAGTTGAAAACTCATAGGAAGTTAATATTTAGTTGACCTTTCTCATCCTTGCTTGATCTAGGAATCGCATTGAAGATTATCCTCTTTACAAGCCTTAGGCCTTGCTTGGATTTTCCCTAAGACCCTCTAATGGTATCAAACCCTTATATGGTGATCATCCACAAATCCATAAGAGAGATCCCACAAAGATCCTACCTCATTAAGAAGCCTTTGGTCTAGGAGTATCCTCTACAATTGAATAATGTTTCCTCCTAGGTCTAAGTCTCCTCATAATCCTTTTTTGGAGAGTCATTAGCTTCTTTTTGAAGCAATTGAGCTATTTTTTGAGTTTATCCTTTGAACAGGCCTTGGAAATCACATCACACCTTGCCATTGATCCTATCTTTCAAGTGATTTCCCTTACTTTGGGACTCCTCCTATCGGTCGAAGTTCGTAAAGAGAAGGGGACACTGACTAAGGACAGTGAATCTTTGTCCCATTGTTGTCATTTTCTATAGTATTTTTCCCTTAGGTACCCCTCCTAGGAACCCTGCTAGATTGAATGGTAACAAGACCCTCGAAGTTGAGCAATCCTAAATTTCCTTTATAAATAATGCCATTCAATTCAACACCAGCTTCAAGTACCCTTGAACCAAATTAGTAAATGTGCATGACCACGGTGAATTTGGTAGCATTTCCTTCATTTTGGAAATGAATATTTCCTATCTCCTAATTCATGGAAATTTGAGGCAATTGGCCTAACTAACTCTTTTAAGAAAGCACATGTAAATGGAAAATACCATGCTCCACAAAACATTCAAAGTGAAACCTTGCTTACTATGGGCAAGCCTATTAAAGATTTGCATCCAATGCAGCTAATTGCTCATTGTGTTTACCATTACGAAACAAAGACAGGTAACACTTGTGAACACATGGTTCATTAGATTTTTACAGAAAAAGCTGGAATCTTCACAGGCTCAACAGTATCTACTTATCAATATTATTTCCAAGAAGGTAAACAGGGCATGGAAAGGATATTGTTAACCACAGTATAATTTATTCTATGTGCATAATACATTAAACCACAATTTTGGAGATACTAGAAAGGTATGCACAAGAAACCAACAATATCTGCTCTAACAAGCGATCTAGCATATGGTATCTCTTTGAATTGACAAAGATTATAATTAATGCACAATATAACTCAACTGAAACTTGAACAAGTCCCATGGATGATGAAAGGTGATTTTCCAAAACCACCAAGGCAGTAAGTGGAAAGAGACCCACTAGACACAAAGGGGTTGCTTGTATACCAAAAAAATGTGGGTTCAACATTCCACTGAAAGGGGAGGTACTCCCAGCACAAAATAAACAAAACTTTTGGTAAGATGCTTCAAGAGTTTTAATTGTCAGCATCCACCACCAATCAAAATTGGGACACTATTTGATGATGGGAGACATGAGACTGGACACAACTTGACAGCCACAACTCGACCACTTTACAATAGCCCCCTTGCAAGGGTATACTGGCCCTGAGTGGCAAACCCACCACTCCTCTAAGGATTCAAACCTGGGTGGGGCCCATAACAATGCCCCATTTTTACTGACCGAGCTCCCCTCCCGGGCCATGTACTCCCAGCTCAGCATCCTCACCCACTTCAGGTTCTAAATTAGCATGCATAAACAACCTTCATTAATATCTATCTTTTGTCAAAGTTTTTTTTTTGCTGGTAATTACAGTTACCTCCTGCATAAGATTATGGGTTCTCAACCTTTTCCATTAGCAACTTTATCTCATAATATTTTGGGGTAAAAATTTAGAATTCAACACTTGTGTGGTTGAATAAGAATTATCATATGCAATGGGTTCACTAGCACTTCCATGAACAGGGTACTAACCACTTTTATATCCACTCTGCTGCATGCATCCATATGTGTGTGCATCACAATACCTAGTAAGTAGTGTCAAATCAGTGGATTTAAAACCGACTCCAAGATAGCAATAGTAGTACATATACCACTGAAAACATGTGAATGCACAATGCATAATATCAAATCACAGGTTTCCAACATAACAGGGAGTAAGGAAGTGTTACAATGCTTCAAATACATATGAGATTGGGTACGATGCATTTCAAGAGGCACCATCCAAGTAGGAATTCTTCTGATTCTGCAGATAGTTCTCTTTGCAGTTCATCATTAAGTTGCATGAAGTAACTGTTCAACCACCCACATAATCGAGTACCATCCAATGCCTTCTGCTATGAGCAAGGGGACGCATAAAAGACATAATCTAAGAGTTCATTAAATCCACTTTCATAAACATATATTCTTTGGAATAAACGTCACAACCATGAGGTGGGCATACTAAGGCTTCACTACCATGAACCATCAAAACTATATATCTATGTTACATGGGAACCTGTCCCCGCCATAATTTCATGTTGTTCCCTCTGTTTTGGCGTTCTGGAGACTTTGGAACTCGTCGGAAACATTCCGAATTGGCTAGGGACTCCATCGAGGACTTGGGGACTTCAAGGTCGTCCCCTAGCTGTCCCTCGAAAATTCAGGGACTTTTTGGGGACTTCCAAAACGTCCCTAGATAAATCGGGGACTTCTGGACGTCCCCAACAAAATTTCAAATCATAAGTTAAAAAAATATTAAAATATTTCATTTTTATATTAAATAAAAAATAAAACATAAAAAATATTAAAACAAAATTTTAATAAAATTCAAAATTTTAAATTAAAAAAATGTAGTTTCCTAAATTACATTTACCCTAACCTAAAGGCTAACGCATATACCTATTAAACTTAAAACATTTATGTTTTACCGTTTTACCATTTGGTAGCTATACTAGTGACTATATTATTTTGAAATTTTAATTTTTGCCATTTTGGTTCTTCGGCTATAGTCTATGACTATAATTTATAAATTTATAATCCATGGTTTTCTACTTCTAGACTCTTAATTTGATATTTATATTTAAATTTTAATGAATTGTTCATGTTTACATCTTTATTCAATTTTAGTACTATTTACTTCTACGCTTTAGCTGCTATTTAAATTTTGAAATGATTCATCATGCATCAATGATCATAGAATGATTATGTAGATATTAGAATGATTACGTAGATATTAGACAGTAGTAGATTGTAGGTTGTAAGTTGTATGAAACTAATATTACTTAAGTTATGCAATGATGACGAAATTTGTTTTTGTGATCCACAATTCTCAACGACGATTAAATAGCATTAGACTATTAGTATTAGTCTTTAGATTTATCATTTTACTATTTTATTATTTTGATTCATGTTTAATTTATTTTAATTTTAATTTTTTAATAAATAATAAATATAATAAATAGTTGCCGCACGTAACGTCCCCAACCCATCGTTCCCTGAAAATTTGGGGGTGCGCTCTAGCCGTTCCGAAAACTCGTGCCCCCGTCCCCTCGTCCCCACAGCCAGTGGAACATAGATATATATCCATCAGTGAGGGTGTGTGACACAACTGCTAGGGCTTCAAGCCTACATTTCAATTTTGGCCAACTTTGCACATATTTTGAATAAATTCAAAATAAATGTTTTGCTCATCGGATCAAGATGATCTTTAGATTGAGCTTGCACCTCTCCGAAAGAAGAATCAAATAAAAATATTGGCATCTTCATCTGAGCATCACAACATGGAGTTTGGACCTAGTTGTCCAAAATTAACATGACACCTATAGAAAGACTATAATAACATCCTTTGGATTGGAAAGTCAAGAATTTGGCATCCAAGTTGATGTCAAAAACTACCAAGAGTCTTGACCCATTGTAATATAATGTTACATCCACCATCTGGAAATTCTCCATTGTCATTAAGACTTGGTGACACCTATAGGAGCATCATGTAGAACTTTCATTATTGACTCTTACTTGAAATTCCTGAATTGGGAAAGTGATTTTATATCTTGACTCTTGATATTTTTTTTATCAACAAAATTATGTGTGCTATTGTGTCTATCAATGCAATCAATGCTTAATTTTTAACCTCTTCGCGGATTTTCAATGTCGTGGTCTTGTATGAAAGCATAGTTAGTTATCTTATGAGTTACTTTATCTTTTCATAATTATAATCCCTAGATATTTTTTCATCTTTGCTAGCTTGCTCGTTGGTCATTGCTTAGCAAAGGTATAATTTAATATTTATGTCTTTCATATGTGTTTGTGGTTGAGACTCGTCATTAAACTTATAAAATTTTTTGGCACTTAATGTACTAGGCTACTAGGAGAATGTACACACACATACATACATACATATCTGAAAGTAAGATGACTGAAAATAACCATTTCTATACAATTCAATATTAGTAGGTGTAACAATATAGAAATGCAACAATTAGTAGGTGGAGTATTTTAAAGCAGTCTACTACTTTCTCAATGTACTTGGAATATTGTGAAAATATTAGCAGGTGTGACAATATAGAAATGAAACAATTCGTAGGAGTGGTATTTATTTTCGACAATATAGAAATACTTAGTTTCAGTTATCTTCATTTCAGTGGAGTACATGTCGATTTGACTTTAGTTCGGTGGAGATGAGATCATGCTAATTTTTCTCTAAGAGGGGAGCGTACCATTCGAGGAAGCTTCTAGGAGTTTTATAGTGATAACAATCACTAAAATTCTTAGATTCTATATCTAGCAGGAGTAGGATGCTCTTCTTATTGTGATTTTAGCCCTTCTCTCATGTTAATCACTATTGTTTGTTCCCATACTTGTTTACAAGAGATCCAGAGGTTGATGAGTCAAGGTTGATTTTTAATTGCTTGAGTTCTCTAGTCTTCCATGTTTTGTGTACTCGTCCTTTTAGATGAGTGTGTGAGAGAACACACCATTTGGTGAGAGTTAGATATCACCTTCATCTTGTTCATGTGATTCAATCCTTGAACTTGGTGAGAAAAAGTGCTTTGAAAGTGATTTGATGCCCCTTGGAGTGCATTTTATTTGAAGCCACCATATCTCCAAACCTTCTACATGAAGCTTTGGAATATGGGAATAATCTTTTTGTGGCTAAATCTCATTTTATTGGTGTGTCTGATAACTTCAGCCTGAAATTTCTGACTTGATTTGCCTCAGGAAACACTCAATCATTTTTCTTCTCTATTCAATTCTTTACCCATAATATTCAAGACACTTGTCACACACAAGCTTAAGAGAAATTTAAGACACAGGTCTTCTTTTTTAAGAGCAGATTTGAGTGTTTTAGGACAAATTTCACAAAAATCAGGGTGATTTTACATATACAAGCATACATCTCCATTTGACTTGCCGTTCAGAACTAAGTTAATGCAGAAATCAGGTCTGATTTTGAATTTATAACAAAAAAATTCTGCAGATTTGAAGTGATTTGGCAGGCACAGGTTCATTTTTTACTTCAAATCTCATAAGGATTCCCCTCAATGGTTAGCATGCACTAATTGGAGATGCAGAAGGATCGTATGGAGTCAGCAATAGACCTTCCCTAGTTAATACTGGAACTCTTCCAATTTCAGCATTAACATAGCCTTTATTCCATACAATGCTTGGTGGTTAAGTTAGCATGCACTAATTGGAGATGCAGAGGGATCGTATGGAGTTGACAATGTACCTGTTGGTTAAATTAGAAAGAATATCCACATTTGCAAATTTAATATACTGTGGCAAAATATGGACCCACAAACATAGACATTCCTACAAAATGACTGGTTAATCCGAGCTTCCAAACTGAAAAAACTCTTGAAGGATGATGCAAAATATGAATATTTTTCAAGAATGATCATACAATGGCAAAATATGAACACTCTTTAACAGTGATCTTGAAGATATTAGTAATACATTATAAAGTAGAAATATAGAGTAAGTTCTCGCCTAGATCTTTCTTCTTACTCGGGTGAAAGAGAGCTGATGAGATAGAGGAAAGTACTGGCAATGCCTTGGAGGTCAAGATAAGGTCTATATATGTTCAAGTAAACTTTCCCACTAGCCACCTTCAACTTAATGAATGCTATTATAGGTTAGGGTTTCAAGAGTATGCAGGTTTACAGCATGCAAAACCACATAACAGCAATGGAAATAGCCTATTTATGGTATGCTCAATAATGGGCTTAAGGCTATTAATGAGGGTAAACAGGGAATAGGTCAACAATGTGTTTTTGGTGGCTGAAAATTGCATGTAGCAGCAAACAAGACCTAGACGTCAGCCCTAAAATTTGGGGTAAAACACGCAATAAATGATAAATTTTGCTTTTCAAACATTCATAGATGCAATGCTTACTTAAAGGACAATAACATATCGGTGCAATTCAGCTAAAAAATACAGATTTAACAAGCCACAACCCTAGTTTACCATGAAACAAGGAAAAAATGGAAATAAGTTTGATCAGTACACCAAGACTAGCACCTTCAGTCAATTGGGCAATGGAGTCGATAGAACAAGGTCTATGCAAGATGACCTTGGAGAGGAGAGGGTGGAAAGAAAGTTCGCTTCATTTCCAAAACCCTAGAACTTTATTCTTTCTGAGATTTAAGGTCAAAGGGTGCAAATCTAATTCCTTTGATGGATACTTGATGACACATTTTGCATAAATAAATAAGAAACAAGAGTTTGTAAAAGATATTTCACTTTTTATGGCACATGACAAACCCTAATTACAGCAAGTTCATGCAAAATGGAAGAAAATAACATTAGACCTGCACCAAGAAATTCTTCTCCATGCAAAACATATCCTCCCTAAGACAATTAGCACTCTTACTTAGCCATTACATCCAAGATAAAAAAGAATTCTAGTGTGCACTCTTTGCAAGAGAGATAAATGGGTGTGTGACAATGATCCAAGGGAATTTGACCAAGTCAAATTTTCCCTAATTTAAAATCAAAAACCTTAAAATCAGTTTTAAGCATTCAACAAGGCTAATAGATCACAAGCTGATTGGAAGATAGCTTTTCATAATGATAAAAACATAATAAAATGACATTTTCTCCACGTGTGGGAGAAATAGCTCTCCATCATGATGCCATCCTCATCTAATGAGCATCTATGTCAAGCAAGGTGACAAAATTGGTCCAAGTGTGCTTCTAACTCGAAGACACCTCATCAAAGTGAATGCATGCATCCCAAGTCACAACTCCTCATCCAATACGTCATCATCAAGAAGCCATGCGTCATCATCCTAGGGTTTGCATACGTGATGTGGTAATTCCAGAGCATGATGCCATCATCAGGAAAAAGTGTGCCAGCTATTGTTCCTCAGATTGATCCCGTTTAGGGATCAATGTTAAGGCACCCTATGGAGGTTAGAGAAACCTCCCTGCTTTAGGTTTCAATCTGGCCCTTGCACTAGAGGGGTAATCGTCATAATGTCATGAATTATAATCACTTTAAATTAGCTTAAAGTGATTCCATTAAACCCTTGGATTGCCAGGTTCAACATTGATGATTAAATAAAAGATGGAGAATTAAAACAATTCAGAGACAATAGTACACTCTAACTAATATCTCTGGACCAAGGCCCCACCAACAGGCACTTTTATGCCACAATACAGATACTTAAAGATTAAAGGATGGAAGATTCAAAAGAAGGAAATGCCAAGGGAAGAAGCACAAATTTATCAAATGCTAATGAGAATAACATGAGTATTCCATGAGCAATTTGATAAGCAGAAATCATATTAATTTAATATGATTAAATTTATGGCATACATGAAAACCGCAAGTTAATCATTTTAACCTAATAGATTATAACAAAGGTAAACTTTCAAATGATTTGATTATTTAAGAAACATAATCTTCATAACTAATGATCGATAATAAATATCATGCTCAAAATAAAGTTTCAGAAGAAATACTTTCCTAAAACCCTAAGCCATCAGCAAACATAACACATAAGATATTGCATATCTTACTGCCATTAATTAAAGGATGTTTTAGGATAGTAAAAAATAAATCATAATGTGATCACAGTCTGCAAAATAATTTATTTAATGACTGAAATCAAATCCTACAGAAGTTTACAGTAGAAAAAGAACTAAAGGATTTGAATTCCATAAGAAGGTTTTTTACAATCACATAAGAATATGGACTGGATCTCTAAAGCAGGAGGTGAATCCGCTGGCTGGTCAATAATATGCTGTTAAAAATCAGGCCTCTGGGCTGCCCCAAGTGCTAAGTCCCCCTCACTGTGGTAAAACTCCAACCCCTTTTGTTGTCTTCAATCTCATGTTTTATCCTTCTCGAAAATCAATTTTTGATGTTCGATGTATAACCGTTTTCCAAAAATAGTGTAAACAATTGGTATAATTTGAACAATTAAATTTAAGTATTTTGACCTCCTTCAAGTTTCCTTTAGATGAAATAAAGATTACTTTCAGACTTCACTTTGTTGGTTATTAGATTTTAAAGGAAATTACATTTTCCCATTTTGATTCTTTATAGGAATTTGAGGGTATTACATTAATAACCGTAATTGTTCCCGAGAGGTGAGAACAGCAACAAAATCATTTTTTGTTTTCTAGTGCAGATTGACAAACGCTCCCCAAGGTAGACTGTCCTTTTCAACCAAAATCTTTGCTTCAGAAAAAATGTAGCTGTTGCTCTAAGAAGTCATGGACCATCTATATGGAAATTTTCAGTGAAAATCATTGTAAGCGCCCAGTTAGTTTTACTGTTAGCAATAGCCATCAGGGAGGGGGGCAATATAATGACAGTGGAGATCACCAGTTCTACTACTACACTGATGGTTGGCTTTGGCAATGGATGTAAAGTTTCATCTTGAATAGTAAACTGATTCAGTTTCTTTACATTGAGCAATTATGTACAGGCATTTCATGTGCCTAAAGCTACATGAATGAAGTTCTAATGATGCTCTAACTCATTGTTCCTCGAATTACTTATTTCCAGTGTTGCAAAAATTGCGATTTAATCACGCTTATTTGAAAAAATCATGATTTTTTCTCTAAAAGGATTAAATCGGTGATTTTTTCCCAAAAAATTTAACTTTTGTTTTAATTTTTAATTTTAAATTTTTTATTTTTTTGTATTTTTTTTTAATTTTGCCGATTTTATCTGATTTTCCCTGATTTTTACGATTTTTTCTTTTTTCCGGACCCTTGCCTATTTAATCCCGATTGCGATTATCGCAACATTGCTTATTTCTGAAGGTAACACCATAAGCAGTCTAATATATATATATATATATATATGCAAAATGATTGACAACTCTGAATATCAACAAGGACGATATATAAATATACTTAGATCAGCAACATTAAGACTGGATTGTGTTCAGACCAGTCTCTCCAAGTCTATACACATCTACTGTGTTTTGTCCTTTGTAAAGTATTGCCATCTATAAAACTACACTTTGCCATGGCATATGATGCAACGTTAAATATTTGTGACTTGTATTCAATGAAATTTAAGTATTCCCCCCTGTTATTTTCAATATGTTTAGTAAACTCTGTATGTTTGTTTAAAATGCTCAACCTCTTTCATTCCACGTCGCATCCCAGTCCCAAAAGGCTCTCCACTACCATCCTTGTCATAATAGGGCAATGGTTCTCTTGAATTATATTGTGTCATCATTTGATAATTTGAGTATTCTTATAAAAATGTTATCCACCAGTTCATCATATATGCAATGAAACACAAATCCCTAATCTTAATTACGAACATCTGGCTAGCAAAGGTGAAGGTATTGCAATGTTTTGCCACTAGCGATTGAATGCATGGACGTTCCTATTATGACACTTCATGCCAAGGATTGCTCAGCACGAGCAAATCAGTTGCCAGGCACATTTCCAAAGCTTTGATGTAATTATCATCTATGAGTGTAACATCTCCCAGCAAGCACCACAGTCTTGGATCTTCAGGGTTATGTTTTAAACGCTCTTTAATAAGATCTGTTGTTGTTGGCTTTTTCCTATAAGCTTGGGATATTCCTTGAGAAGCGTTGAAATGGTAGAGAAGCAAAAACAATAAACATAGTGCATTCAGTCTGCAACACCAGTTGAGCTTCCATAGACTTCTTCGACCAACTCATCCATCATCACTATTGCACGCTGTTCAGTGCAGTTCCTTTTACGCTCCTAATGGATTCAAAGAATCTAGCAAAAGCACCTTAGTATCAAATGAGATAGCTTCTGGGCATCAACAACTTCTATATATGGGGCCATTTTCCAATCCCACCTTTCATCACCTGGTGTGCTCTCCATTATGTCAAGATTTTGTGCCAAAATCACTGCCTGCCTAATGGTATCAAGCATCTTTGGGTTGCCACAATCAAAATTGTCTATAGTTGTTGCAATTCCACCATCTTTGACTTCTTCAATTAACGTTGGAGCTAATAATATATCACTCCATAACTATCAGGAAAAAGTTCACTTCTGCCACAATCCTGAGGAATTTTACTCCTACTACCAGGGAATTTCCCAGCTGATCATTGTTATCGAAGGAAGTTGCTACAAGAACCATTTGGGCCTTTGCTTCTGTCTGATTAACTGTTTTGAATCCAAATGCACCAGTAACAGAAAATTTCAATGCACATGTTGTTTCTCCATAATTAAAATGTTTCCTTGCACGGTCAATATGACCGTATGCATGCTTTTCGATGCCTGTTTCTAGGTTAGTTGCTGCTACTATATCCGAATCCTTTCTCTCAGTTAACATGTTTTGCCTATATTCAATTACACTGGTTGATTGACTGAAATGCTTCAGAGTCCCTCCTATTGCCATTTGAAGTTGTTATACAAAGAACGAGACCTTTCATCAAGGATTTTCTGTTGAACCAGTAGCAGGTTAGATAGGATTTTCTGTGGAACCAGTAGCAGGTTAGATACCCATCATGAAATGCTTCTGAAAGAATTGTCATAGATCTTGCTTTACTCTGATATTTTCCGATTTGTCCTGATCAACAACATTTTTTGTCAAAATAAAATACGGTGGAAGGGCATACTTGCCAGGAAAATCACACCAATCAATCATATAGAAGACCATATATCCCATTCTATACATTCATTCAATATCAGAGTTTCTTGTTTTGGACCATAATAAAAAGGAAATATTGCAAAATCTGCAACTGGCCTGTGGCAGCAATTGTGAGATCAAGGGATCATATCTATGAGACAACTAGACCAATGTACTAATGTTCGACACTGATGCTGGATAATACATTGCTCTCGAATTATCTGTATGTTGATTCCAAAAATCAGTTGAAATGAGATGGGTATTTCCTATTATCAAGGTTGGCATATCCATTAAAACCAAGGTCTTTGAGAGATGAGCATCCATTATCCAACATCGATAACCAACAACATAAATCAGGCTTGTGATCATGAATTTCCATACCAGCACTGAAATATGGTACTCCATTGAAGAACACAATGCTAATGGCTAGGATTGAATATTGGTTTATCATGGGTGCCAAGAATAAACAGGAGGAAAGCAGAACTTCAATTTGACATTTGAAAACTTTCAACAGGCGTACCAGACAATCTTTCAAATTTTCAAATAGTTGCTTTATACTTTGTAAGCATGGTACTATCATTGGACTTTGTCATAGTCCTATCTGCTATGTTATTGGTGTATCGATCTGTGATACAATGGTGGTTAAACAATTGGATTGAAAACGAATCTTTTAATTTTGATATGCATGCCAGATAAATACAAGGGTTGAGAATGATTTTATTTAATGATTGTCAATGACATTGGAATTGAAAGAGCTTGTAAATTCAACATGCAATCCCAATATATAAAAGGGTTGAAAATCCTTATGATCTACGGTTATTATACATATCAGATTGAGTGATGTGCAAAACTTAATTTCAAGATACAAGGTGATGTGCAAAACTTAATTTCAAGATACAAGGTGATGTGCAAAACTTAATTTCAAGATACAAGCTCAATGTATTGGATTGAGTGATGTGCAAAACTTAATTTCAAGATACAAGTTCTATGTATTGGAGGGGTAACTTACTCTTGATAGACGGTGATTAGTAATAACAGAAACCAAGATGGAAGGTTGCTAATCTTTTTACTGGATTCGAAATGATCATAATCAAACATGTGGCTTTTATTGGCTTTTGTTGCTTTTTTGAGCATTGGGATTTATCAGAAATCCTTTATTTGTTCATAAAACCTTAATTTGTATAATGCAATTTCAGTGAATGGTGTCGTTTGGGAAGGTAGGTTTATCAAAGCCTTAGTCAAGTTTCATTTAAATGTTATATTTTTTATAATTTTAACTTCCTTTATTTTGTCATTGATTATAAATAAATATAAGAGTTCAAGTAAATTCTAATCATTGAAACGACCCAATGATCATAAGACTCATTGCAAGAAGTAGAATTAAACCAGCAATAATAGGGCTTAAGTATAAAAAATATGTATGATAGTGAGAAAAATTAGGATTAGGTAAAAATGCGAAAGCTGGACAAGAATTTTTTAAATTGGGCTACAACACTAGCCTCCCAAAGTGTCTCAGGTGATCACCATCTTCATGTGGGTCTTCTTGAAACAAGGCCTTAGGCAATGACCATCAAGTAGGTACAAGGCCAACCTCGGTACGTCCTTGGGTCCTTTGGGGCACATCATGAATCTTGCCAATGACATGACTTCTTGACTAAGTGTTTCATCATCTAGGGGTTTGAAAGGGCCCATACGTCCATGTGGAGGCTCCTCAAGAGCAAACTCTCATATTTGAAGGGGGCAATATTGAGGCTGCAAAGTCACAAGTGCTCTCATGCTAGGCTAGACATCCTCCTTATTTTGTTGTAGAAGGGCCAAGCCACCCCTCAAGGGATATCTAATGCATCTATGAGAAACCACTTGAAACGTACCCTCAAGATCAAGTGAGACAATAGTACACCTGGGAGTCAGTTAAGTTCAACTTGGGAGTCAGTTAAGTTCAACTTGGTCTAATGTGTTTATTAGGTAAAAGTGTGTTTCTTATTATGCAGTAATTGTATTGTAATCCCATGGTTATGGTATGTTCTAGACCTAGAGTGATCCAACAACTCATATTCTCCTCGATACTAACGGCTATTGATTTGTGGTATAACCTCTGATTGGTCCTGTTACCCACCAAAATGGGTAACCCCATAGGAGAAAACTTTCTCCTACATTTGACAGCCAACTAGACACCAACTAGCCAACAAACCTTGATATTCACTTCTCGATGATGATATCCCATGTGCCTCCATCATCTGCATCAACAACATATCACTCACCATCTGACATTTCCACTTGGATGAAGGTGGCTGCAATTCAACATATACTTTGATCATTTTGTAATTCGATGCTTATTCTTGTTTGTTTTGGGATTTTGGTATGGATAAAGGGTGATCTAGAATATGGATCGATCTTGATTGTAAAGTTATTCTCTCATCCAGGTCCTTGACCATCGAAATTCATCAGCTTTGTTGCCGTCGAAATTGAAGCATATTCTACAACTTTTGGAGTTTCTTCGTTGATCGTTAGAAAGAGGAAAAAATCCTCTACAAGCCTATGCCAATTTCACAATTAAATTGGGTCATTTTTCATCAATAAAATTTTTTTTTGTGAACTGTCCTCATTAACTTATTTAGTGCAGCCTTAGGATTTTATGTTTTGGATAGTGTTAGGGCTCAGAGATTTTAGGCCTTCAAGCTTTTAGGATTAGGACATCTTTAAAGGCATCATGGGCATCTAATATCAAAGGCTCCTTCAAGGCTTGACATTAATGGACCTCTTCGGATGAATAAAGATATAAAGATTTAGGGCTTCTTCATTAAGAACAAGGACATTATATGACTAACTGTGGATTAGGGCAAGGGATTCTTCATTAGGACTCCATGGTCACCTTCCATTATGCCACTAATTGCATATAAGACTTCTAGGGCATATTAAGTGCATCACTTAGTAAGGACTTCATTTATGAGGTTATGGCATCTTCACATTCCAACAACAAGATTTGTCATAAATGCACTTTAGATCATTAAGGCATGGACTAGGGTTTTGCCCTAGGATTTGCATGAGGTTATCACAAGAATATTTGCCATCTCCAACAATGCCATATTGACATCAGTGTCAACTTTGACCATAGAGCCATGCTTTGTAATACAAAGTATTATCAAGATAAAGTAAAAGGCACACTAGAGAGGTGGAAAAAACAAGCCGAGTAGGGTACACCTCATGCCTCTACGATTGCTCACTCCTTTACGTCTTGCACATTCAGGATGTGGACTCCCCCCCATCAACTGGTCCCTTTGACTATGGCCACTTGGCCATGAAGCCTTTTCTTCTCCCTTGCTATACATTTAAACTAACACATATTGATCGAGGGGTTGACCTTGGATGTGACTTTTCCCCGTGAGGGTTGGAAGCACCTAATAGGGTTGACCAATTAGCCATTTCTATCAAGGTATGGAACACCTTTACGAGACTTGGTCTAGTTAGATATCGGAAGGTGATCCAAGTTTGAAGTGTTAATATGCCCTTAACATCCAACATCCAAGTTTGGTCCACTTAAATACTCATATGATTTTTGTCTCTAGTGGATGGTTGGTTTAACTTGAGTTCATGTTGGTCTTGTCAGGTGGTCCACAATAGCCCAGGTCTTGAGAGCAGCCACTCTGTAGGTACCCAAGCCTTTTAAGGAGAGATGACTTAGAAGATGCAACTTTGAGACAATTGGGCTTCATGATGACTTGAGCAGATGATACATGTCCCAGATGATACTGACCTTCTTTGACACAACATATAAGATTATTGATGATTGCACTACTAAACCCAACATGCCCCTAGGTTAACCTTGACACTACCTGTTGGACATGCAATAATTCAGATCCCAAATGAGGATGGTCTTCCACGAGAGACTAGGGAAGGCTTGTTGTATTTGATGGAGCCCTAATGCTGAAGAGAGGAGGGCCTTGTTTTGACCATTAAAGACCCATGGAGATGGCATGGTAACACCCCTAGCTGGATTTGGGACTTCAGAGGATGATTTGTGGAACACTCAAATATTGGATGATCCTAGCACAGAGACATATTTTTCAACCTTCATCACACCATGACATGGAATTTGGAGCCCAAAAAGTGCATGGCATCAACATTTATGAGGGTATGACTCACACGTGTGGGCATTTATGACATGTTTTAGCATTGAACTAGTGGGTTGGCTTGTAACCTAGGTTTTATTTGATGTCAAACTTGTTTTAGGGGCTTAATTAGTTAAAATTAATTAAGGTAGACCTCATAAAAATAGAGGTCACCTCATTGTTGTATCTCATCATCACTTGTGGAGTATTTCATCCTAGTTGATGTGATTTGCATTCTTACGGAGATGTGATCTATTGTGGAATTTTTTTCTCTTGGAGACTAACTCTTGTTGTGGAGACATAATTTTGGGATAATAAAGGACTTGTTCATGCATTTATTATAACTACTTTTGAAGTTGATTATCTTCTGAATGATTGTTGCATGAAATGATTATTGTTAGGGTTTCTATGTGCTTGTGTAATTGAATACTTTTCTATGGAACCTTGGCAAAGTATTGCATGTTTTTACTAGAGAATGTATGACATCCCTTGATTGATCTTCATGTTAAGTTTTTCATGAAATTATCCCCTCATAAAGTGATAGCTAGGTTTTTCTTGCCCTTTGTCCATACTAGGGTTTGATATTTCCATGAGTAGGTTTCCCATAGACTCCATCACCCAAAGATCAAGTATTGACATCCACATAGGTGATCAAAAATCATTAGAAAACATTTTTAAAACCTTTCTCTCTCTCTCTCTCACACATTTTCATTCCTTCAAGGAAAGCCATTAGGCTAGGGCATAGTGCCAAATTCAACTAGGAGTGTGTTGGCCAGTGGTAAGTTTATACACATTGTGTAAGTCTCATTGCATCAACATCCACCCTTTTCCATGTTAAATTTTTTATTTTTTAGGGCTGAAGTCACAAGCCCTATGTAATTTTGCCCTAGGGTAAACCCTAACCTAACCTTTAGCTTCACCTTAGGGCTGCTTAAAGGATTGTTGCTCCAATTGTTGATGAATTCCATCTTTAACAAGCCTTTTCTTGGTCTTATTCACCTTGGTAAGCCTTTGTCCTTGCCTCTTATTAAACCCTAGGTCATAAGCACCCTAGATAGCCTCTTGGAGAGCATGCTTTGCCTTGTCTTTGTTGAATCGAACCTTGTCCTTAAGTTGAGTGTCATTCTTGAGCCTATCCCTTTGTCACTTTTGAGCCATAGATTTTGAATACCTATCAAGTGACCAATACAAGGAAGCCTCCCTTGTGGTGAAAGTCCACTAAAGAGCAGGAGGTGGTGATCTGTGGTGACAGTGGGCCTTCACATCATAGTGTTGTCTCTTGGTCTGGTTCTTGCCTTGTGAGCCTTTTCACAAGACTTGCTAGATTTTAAGGCAACAAGTCCATCATATCTATTTAAAGAGCAGGGAGGGTCATTGTCAATGATCGATTGTGAGACTCTTTTTTGTACAAATTTTCTTTTGTATTAATAAAATTGCTTTAAGTGGCCACTTGGTTGGGCTTGTGGATTGGTTTCCTCTCGTTTCTTTAAAGGTAGTGTTTTGTGCCAGTGGTGTTCTTAGAAAACATCCTTGGGACAATCTGGAAAACCTCAACACTATGTAGCTTGTCCATGGTGATTTGTGTAGCTTGTCCATGGTGATTTGTGTGGTCCACTTCTCTTTTTTTGTGTGGGTACAAGTACTTCTTACCTTTAATTAATCACTTCTCTAGACACACTTGGGTTTACTTTTTAAAACGTGAGTGTGGAGTTTTTGACTTGTTCTTGGCCTTCAAAGTTCTTGTAGAAAAACAATTTGGACACCAATCACAAATGCTAAGAACAAATAATGAAGGTAAATATGTCAACAACAAATTCACAACTTACTGAAATGTTACACATTGTTCCATATACACCACAACAAAATCGTGTTGTTGAAAGAAAGTATCGTACATTAAAGGACATGGCTAATTATATGATTCAATCTAAGGGATTAAGTCTTAATTATTTGGTGGAAGCGATCAATTGTGCAAAGTACATAATAAATCACACTCCCACAAAGACTTTAAAAATTATAATATTGGAAAAATCATGGACTAAAATTAAGCCAGATGTGAACCACTTCTATGTATTTGGTAGTGTGGCATGGTGTCACATTCTTGATGATAAAAGGAAAGCCTTGAAACGTAAAACTGACAAGTGTATTTCTGTTGGATATGCTGAAGATATAAATGGTTATAAACTTCCTATACCTCATTTTAATGAAATAATCATTATAAGAGATGTTAAGTTTGATGAAAAGCCCTTGGCCTGCAAGCCTAATTCAATGTTTATGCCACCTTCTCTTCATATTGGGGTTTCTTCTTTGGATGATGGAAATCCACCTCTTCCTGCTCACCTTCCTCTAGGTGAGTCCATTGAACATAAACATACACCATCACCACAACTTCCCAGATGGCTTTGTTCAACACGAGAAGTAGTTGGTGATCTTGTCAATGATTGTACAAATGTTGAACTAGATCTTTGGCGAGCTTGATGGTTCTCTTATTGTTGCACTAGAGGATGGTTGGATGCCACTGCTGGAATCAAAACTTTGAAAGGATTCGTTGAAGCCATAAGACTTACGCGTTAGTTGTTGCTTGATACTCTCCTTCTACTAAAGAAAGAGAAATAGCCTATTACTTGTTACAAGCCCAAGTGACAGGTGTTAACCAAGACGAAAACATAATCTGAAGTAGACTTCCGATTATTAAGTTTGCCAACCTATTCTGAATTAGTCCAACTAACCAACAAAGGAGCCCACCCTGATTTTCAAGCCGATGAGATCTAACCACATTAGGTTTATCAAATATCTTTCCATTCAAGCTTCATATGGGTCTTCGATTCCTTAAAATGAAATCATAAATCAAGAGAAATGGACATTTTGGTTAATCCACTTGTATTGTCATTCTTATTATTTCATTTGACTTTCTTATCATCATTAGTGGCGACTTTTTATTTTCCCAAGGTAATCTAGTACAATTCTTTACTTTTTAGTACATCCTCCATGTGGGATTTCCATGAGAAGTAGTTGATATCGGTAAGCAAAAGTTCATTTGGAGTGGCCATATTAAAATATGCAGATGATATGGATTTGAACGCTGAAACTCATAGTTTGGATGGAAAGCTCCTGAAAAAATATGATGCTTAAAGAAAATAGAGTTGAAAATGGACTTCAAATGTGAAAGTTATGCCCATTTTTAAAAAAAGCATTGATGGTAACAATGAGCCACATGGTAGGTAGAAGTTGGCTCACGTGGTAATGGATGTTACTCAAAAACTAAAAATCATTTTTCCTAAATAGTTTTGCCTATAAGTTCACTTTTACAAATAAGTTACTTTATAAAGTCACCCTCTTTCGTAAAACAAGTGAGAATCACTTTTATAATGAAGTTACTTTGTAAATGAGAGTTGCATGCAAAAAATAATTAAAAAAGAATATTAAAGTTACTTTATAGTGTTTCACTCTTACAATACAAGTGAAATATACTTTACAATAAAGTTATGAAAGTTTGTATGAACTGTTTTTAAACAATATTTTAAAAAATAGTTTTGAATTCAAGACCTTTTACTAAATAAAGTAACTTTCAACCAAGTGAGCTAGTGCAAAATAAATAACAATACTAAAGAAAGAAGATGGGGGTGATGTTGTTGTTGGGGATTCACCCTGAAATGTGTGCTTGCCAAACTTTTTTGTGCTCATACAAAAAAAAAAAAGCAATTTAGTAAAAATTCCAACTCAACATAATGGAGTTAGATCTTTGTTAGCTTAGCCGAAAATTGCAAGTTTTCTTTGTGTTTCTAATTTATCAAGATTGCATAGAGTGCATGACAAAGAGCATACACAATAAACATGACACTTCCCACCTTGTTTTTTATTTGTTGAGATCACATAGAGCGCACAACAAAGAGCATACCCAGAATAAAGACCAAAAAACAAGAACATACCCCAAAGAGTAGCAAACGCAAACCAAAATATGGTTTTTTTTTTAATTTAAAAAAAAAAATCCATATTTGGACTTATGCCTTAGGATCTGACAAGAAGGTAGTATCTCGAGCAAACATACACTTTTTCAAATGAAATGAAAGGTGTTGTTATCTAAAAGTAGTGCTTCAGATGCAATGGAACAATTTGTTTAGGCCAAAAATGTACATAAATAGTACGTCTTCTAAATGCAACAACTTGCTCTCAAGATCTTGATTAACAATGAGAGCAACTCTTCTAACGGGCTTTGATAGCATGTTCTGGAAAATAGGGTATTTCATACAAGTCGAACTCCTTCAACAACCACTCACACAACCAAATCATAACACTGATGTTTTTATGTGGTTAAAACCATTTGAGAGGGAAATAGTACATGTCGATGGGGCCATTTGAGGCAATTTTATTAATGCAAAAGAAAATTTGTACATTAGAGAGTTTTTCACAGTCGATCATGAATAATGACCCTCCATACTCTTTAAATAAAGATCATGGACTAGTCGAGTGTTAAGCCATAGATCAATAATGATTACTATCGAGGAGAGTATGAGTTGTCTAGAACATATCATGACCATTGGATTACAACGCAAATGGTGCATATTTAAGAAACGCACTTTGACCTAAAACACACATTAGACTAAGTTGAACTTAACTAACTCCCAAGTGTCTAATTTTCCTAATTTTTAACATCCACCTTTAAGAACAACTTGGGATTGTTGAAAATTGGCAGCTGAGGGATGAATTTCCTTGAATAAAATATCATTTTTGACTATCCTAGAGTGACTTTCTAAAAATAGAAAGTCATGTCCATCATTTCAAGCATGGCTTTCCAAAAATAGTAAATCACCTTGATTCAATTGGTAATCAAGTATAAATGATGGAAAATCACGTAACTTATCCTTTTTTTTTGTCGGTCAAAAGCAGTTTTATATTATCATTTTGAAATTTACATCATGAAACAACATAGTTGTATTACATCTGAGCATGCCAAGCTTCAAAATAAACCAGGCCGATGGCCTTCCTGTTAATTTTGGGCAACTAGGTCCAAACTCCATGTTGTGATGCTTAGATGACAATGCCAATATTTTTATTGGATTCCTCTTTCAGAGAGGTGCAAGATCGATCTAAAGATCATCTTGATCGGATGAGCAAAACATTTATTTTTAATTAATTCCACTTACGTGCAAGGTCGCCAGAATTGTAATGTAGGCTTGGAGCCCCAACAGATGTGTCATACACCCTCATAGATGGATATATATTGGTCAACGTTGGAGGTAATTTTCACCATCACTCATCACATACTTCTCTCTTGTATCTGATTGGTTTGATCATACATTTGGAGGCTTCTCTTCTCTCACACGTGGGAAAACAATAGCTAGGGTTTTCTGATCTGATCTAAGGTTTCAACGCAGCTTTGGCCAACGTTGACTTTGGTCAACGCTTGGTCAACTTGACCTCAAACTCTTCCAAAACTTCGATCTCTACAGTCTGCATTTTTTGGCACAAAAACTGAGGCTGGACGTTGACCTTTGACCTTGCTGCGTTGACTTTCTGTTGCTGCTATTATGTGTTGACCGTTGACTGGACATCGTTGACTTTTGTTGACTGTTGTAGAGTTGTCTTGAGGGTTGTGTGACACTTCTAGTTGGCTGACCGTGAGGAGACTTTGCTGGTTGAAGCATCCTGTTGAATGCCATAACGCACCACAACACATATATTTTGCTGATAAAGTTAAGTAGATTTTTGGCTTGTCTTCCGTCGATCTATTGGTATGTTCTATCAACATTTTACTTTCATGTTTATGTGATTACTATTTGATATAGGGTTTGAAGTAAAGTTGCATCAAGCATAGAACATCTACGAAAATTTACATGGAATCAGAGCTAAGGTGAAGATAAAGCCCAAGTTTGTATTGAGAACAATCACCGAAGAAGTATTATTTGTCAAGGACACATGGGTACCTCAAATTATAATGGCTTCAAAGTTGATGACAATTTGATTGGCAAGTCTGACTTTCATGCTTGGAAGATGTCTTTGGATTTGATCTTGGAAGATCAAGAGGTCATGGACTATGTTAAGGGTAAAATCCAAGAGCCTCCATCATCTGCACCTACTGCCACAAAGACGAAGTATAAGAAAGGGAAATCAAAGCCAAGCTGATCATCCAGGATTCCATCCATAAAAGTCTGGTTGCCTACATCTTTGAGTTGGGCACATCTAAGGAGATGTATGATAAGTTGGTCAATATGTTCATGGCTAACAATGCAAATCAAGTTCTTTTCTTTAAGAACCAATTGAAGAATCTCAAGAAAGGCAGCGATGAATCCGTTCAATCTTATTTTCTGAAGTTGACTGAAATCAGGAATAATCTTCTTGCCATTGGGGAAACAATAGCTGATCGAGAAATGGTTCTCACCGCACTTGGAGGTCTCCCCTCTGAATGGCATGTATTCATTACTACCATTCTTAATAATAATGTGATTTTGATTTTGACGAAGTATTGTCGAGATGCACTCACGAGGAAACAAGAATGATGGAATATGAAAATGAAGGTAATGTTGCCTTCACTGCTCGTGCTAAGAAGAAGAACAATGGTGGACCGAGGAACGATTGAAGCGCTGGGGTCAAAGGAAAGAAAGGAAGATGTTACACATGTAACAAGACTAGCCACAGAGCTAGAGAATGCCCAAATAGAAGGGATTCTCCCGAGGATGATGATAACAACAACAACAACAACAACAAGAGGAATGGAAATCAAAGGAACAACAGGTTCAAAGGAAAGAGGAAGGCTCCCTCTGGTCGTAATGGAAATGGGAAACCTTTCAAAAGGTCAAGAAATTCCAGGTATGAGGAATCTAATCTTGATGATAAGAAAAATGAATTCATTCTTGTATCTACCCTCTCTGCTGCATCTCCACCCGACACCATGGATGTTTGGTTGTGCTTCAAGGCACCTCACTGGATTTAAAGAAGCGCTTTCTGATTTGATCGAGAAGGACACAAATCTGAAAATTATCCTTGGAGATAATTATCCTTCGCTTGCAAGATGTACTCTATGTACCTGATTTGAAGAAGAACCTCGTGTCTATTTCGACCATGGAAGACAAAGGCTTCAAGGTGGCATTCGTCGATGGAAAGGTATGCATCTGGAAGAAGAGTTTCAAGGAAGCTCTCACGATTGGGTTTAGAGTTGATACCAGGTTGGAGGAAGTCCACTAGGGGCTATGACATGTGATACTATTCGTCAAATCGAATGGCACTGGTGGTTTGGACACCTCATTACAAAGCCCTTCCTGAAGCAAGGAAGGTGCTGACAGGGATGCTCGAATTCAAAAATGATCATGAAAGTGTATGTCAGGGTTGTGCCGAAGGAAAACATACAAGGGGACCTTTTCCCTCAAGTGTCACAAAGACAATTGATGTCTTGCAATTGATACATTTTGATTTGTCTGGTATGCTGCCCGTGACATCTTTGGGAGGATGTTCTTACTACATGACGTTTATAGATGACTTCTCTCGCAAGACCTGGATATATTTCTTAAAGAAGAAGGACGAAGCATTCATGTGGTTCCATACTTTCAAAGCCTTGGTGGAAAATCAAACAGGGAAGAAGATCAAGATTTTGAGGATCGATAATGGCACTGAATATGAGACGAATGAGTTCAATAACTTTTGCAGAGAAGCTGGCACTAAGAGGGAGACCACAACCGTGTATACTCCTGAGCAAAATGGTGTTGCTGAAAGAAAGAACCGGACCATTGTGGAAGTTGCACGTGCCATGCTATGTGACCAAGGTCTTCCGAAGTTTCTATGGGGAGAAGCTGCGAACATTGCTGTGTACATTCAAAATCGATGCCCACATTCCGCCCTAGACTCCAAAACTCCCGAAGAGGTTTTCTTTGGTAAGAAACCCGATGTTTCTCATTTTAGAGTTTTTGGTTGTCCCGTTTATTTTCCTGTGCCGAAGGAGAAGAGAAGCAAGCTGGATGCTTCTGGGAAGAAGGGAATGTTTGTGGGCTACTGTGAAACTTCGAAGGCTTATAGAGTCTATGTGCCTGGTCAAAGAGAAGTGGAGATTTGCCACGACGTTACCTTTGATGAAGATGCTTCCCTCAGGAAAGTGATAAATCTTCCGAGCTCTGAGGAAGATCATGATGTAAGATCTGAGAATTAGGAAGAACCGAAGGATGAGATGATGCCCGATGTTGAAGGACCGATGGACCCCATTGATCCACCTCCTTCAATGAAGAGAAGACTCACATGGCTCCAGGATACTCTCGAAGATGCCTGGAGACATATGGCCCCATGGGGGACATTCCGTGAAAGAAGGAAGGCGAATAGATACCAAGGGTATCTAGCAGTCATCAGTACAATCGTACAATTTGAGCCTGGATCTTTTGAAGAAGCTGTAAAGCATCAAGTATGGAAGGATGCTATGCACGAAGAGTACGAGTCCATTATGAAGAATGATGTCTGGGATGTGGTTCCAAGACCGGAGGACAAAGCTATTGTAACCTCGAAATGTCTCTATAAGATCAAGCATGGATCTAATGGTAGTGCTGAAAAATTCAAGGCAAGATTCGTTGCCCGTGGCTTCTCTTAAAAGGAAGGCATAGACTATGATGATATATTTGCACCTGTGGCTCGATATACCACCATCCGATCTATTATTTCCCTTGCTGCTACGCAAAGATGGAATCTTCATCAAATGGATGTGAAGACCGCTTTTCTGCATGGTTTGATAAAGGAAGAGATGTATGTGGAGCAACCTCTGGGGTTCGAAGTCCAGGATAGAGACTCTCATGTTTGCAAGTTGAAGAAAGCCCTCTATGGGTTGAAGCAAGCCCCCAGGGCTTGGTACGAGAGGATAGATAACTACTCGATGAAGTTGGGCTTCACTCGAAGTAATGTTGATCCGAACCTTTACTTCAAGGTTGATAGAGAAAAGCCTCTCATTCTAGTTCTCCATGTGGATAATCTCTTCTCGATAGGTGCTGACCCTCTCATTCATCAGTGTAAGAGGGAGCTCGCTTCTGAGTTCGAGATGAAGGGCATAGGACTGATGCATTACTTCCTAGGCCTGGAGGTCTGGCAGAGACCTGGCGATATTTTCCTCTCTCAAGGAAAATACATTGTGAAGCTGATGGAAAGATTTGGAATGGTGGATTGTAAGTCCGTGTCGACACCGATGGAGCTCAACTTTAAGAAGTTGAGTGGAAACGTTGTTGGGCCCGTGCTAGCAAATCCTACCGAGTATCGTTAACTCGTAGGGGCCTTGATGTTCTTAGTGAACACCCCTCCGGACGTATGTTTTGCAGTGAACACTTTGAGTCAACACATGGTTGATCCTCATCACATTCACTGGGTTGGTGCCAAGAATCTATTGAGATATCTTTGGGGCACGATAAACCATGGGCTAAGATACACTGCTGGAAATTTGAGACTCCATGCATATACTGATGCTGATTGGGCTGGCAGTGTGGTGGATCGCAAGAGCACATCTGGATGTTGCTTCACACTTGGGTCTGCTTCGATATCTTGGATGTGCAGGAAGCAAAAGTCAGTGGCTTTGAGCACGCTGAGGCCGAGTACATTACAACGAGTATGTCTTGTTATGAAGCTCTTTGGTTGCGAAAGCTCTTCAGTGAGTTGTTCGGGCATGTGCTAGATAACATCGTTATCCTTTGTGATAACCAGAGTAGGATTCATTTGTCAGATAATCTTGTGTTCCGCAATCAATCCAAGCATATTTATATCAAGTACCACTTTATCCGGGATATGGTGAGACATCGTAAGGCTTGATCATATAGGAACTGATGAGCAGGACGCGGATATTCTCACATATCCCTTGGGGAAGGTCAAGTTCCTAAGCTTCCGTGAGAATCTTGGAATCGTGGAATGACCCTATGCTGAGAGTCCTGTTGGACAATGAGCTCTGGGAGCTCCAGGGGGCTTTGGGGATAGCTTCTTAGAGCTATAAGCAACCACATGGCTAGGCTTGCCGAACCTTGTTGGTGCGCTTTTGCCGCACCATTATGATATTGAGTTGGTTCACCCATGGAATCTCGAGCTCATGGGAAGTACCTCTCATCTTGGCCAATGAGGTGGGAAAAGATAGAGACCAGTAGCAAGACCAATGGATGCATCAGAGATTGTCGTACTCTCTATGTCTAGGATGGTACGTGTCCAACCACTTGATCTGGGATCAATTCTAGTGAGGTTTCAAACCTCCAATTGACTTCGGGTCAGTAAAACGAACTTCGGGTTGGTATGAGACTCCTTTGAGCCCTATAGAGGTTTCGGACCTCTGAGCTGATTTTGTTAGCCGGGAGTGATGTCTTTGTGACTCACCTTTTGTTCTGAAATAAAGAAGCCAACAAAGCAAGTTACGGCGGGATGACGCACTATGTTTGGATGGCACAGGTGGATGGAGTTCTCCCTAGTTGAGAGGGAGTGTTAATTTTGGGCAACTAGGTCCAAACTCCATGTTGTGATGCTCGGATGACGATGCCAATATTTTTATTGGATTTCTCTTTCGAAGAGGTGCAAGATCGTTCTAAAGATCATCTTGATCGAATGAGCAGAACATTTATTTTGAATTAATTCCACTTATGTGCAAGGTCAGCCAGAACTTTAATGTAGGCTTGGAGCCCGAACAAATGTGTCACACACCCTCACAGATGGATATATATTGGTCAATGTTGGAGGTCATTTTCACCATCACTCATCACATACTTCTCTCTTGTATCTGATTAGTTCGATCACACATTTGGAGGCTTCTCTTCTCTCACATGTGGGAAAACAACAGCTAGGGTTTTTTGATCTGATCTAGGGTTTCAGCGCAGCTTTGACCAGCGTTGACTTTGGTCAACGCTTGGTGAACTTGACCGCAAACTCTCCTAAAACTTCGATCTCTGCAGTCTGCATTTTTTGGCACAAAAATCGAGGCTGGACGTTGACCTTTGACCTTGCTGCGTTGACTTTCTGTTGCTGTTGTTCAGCGTTGACTGGATAGCCTTGACTTTTGTTGACTGTTGTAGAGTTGTCTTAAGGGTTGTGTGACACTTCTGGTTGGCTGACCGCAAGGAGACTTTGCTAGTTGAAGCATCCTGTTGACCGCCATAACACACCACAACGCATATATTTTGTTGATCAAGTTAAGTGTATTTTTGGCTTGTCTTCCGTCGTTTTATTGGTATGTTCTATCAGCATTTTACTTTCATGTTTTTGTGATTGCTATTTGATATCGAGTTTAAAGTAAAGTTGCATCAAGCATAGAACATCTACGAAAATTTACACTTCCACACAGTAATCTTTGATGCAAGCCAAGGCAGTCAGTGCCTATGGTTATTTCCGACACAAAATTGGCAAAAAGAAGTACAATGCAAAGCCTCATAAAGGAGAACTAGGAGGAACTTCTGGCGGTACTGTAAAGAAGCCTGCACGACTATGGATATGATAATCAATATGTTCAACTTGGATTTCCAGTGCTTAGAGGTGGTCATGGGAGTACCTCAGCTGGCGTCGAAGACTCTCCAGAGCATCCAGAGTTTCGTTCTACATGTGTTGAATATCATTTATGTAAGCAATAAGTTCATTTCTCTCTTCATACCTCTGCTTCTGCATGTTGTCCAAATTGAGTTGTATATGTTGGAGTTGGGCTGCAATCGTGTCTAGGATGACCAAGGCTTCCACTTGGCCCGAAGAGTGAACGGGAGAGACCGCCATCGTTGCCACAAATTGCTGGCTCTCCGTAGACTCTGAGTCAGAACTCGGTTCCCCATTCGGTCTTCATTTGTCCATGTCACGCCCGAAACCACCTTTGCAGGTTTTGCCTCTCTGCCGTGGCGTCCAACCAATCTTCCCTCCCCTCACTACTGCCGAGTTGTAAGGCCCTTCTACCGCACAAGGTACCCCACCCCAATTCACTTGGCTAGTGCGAATACCAGCACCTCTGTCACCACCTCCAATGACAAGCAGCCTGCGAGCACACACAACAATCCCCAAAGCCAAGTTCCCTTCCCTTCTTGCTGTGGATAGAATCAAACATGAAAGCGTGCACCAGGGAGTCAGGGCCCCTGAGCGCCACCTGAGCCCAAGCCAACACCGCTCCCTTGCCTCATCCACGTACGCCAAAAGCCACACCACCACATAGGACCATTCACTAGCCAAGATGAACGTCGAAATGGTCTTCCTCCCCACCACCAGCAGAGCAAGAGCGGTGCCAAACGTGTCACGAGTCGCAGCAAGAGCCAAATTACTAGGATCCCATGGTTGAACACAACACCAGACCCAATTCCTTGTCCTACCTTCCTTTCAATTCACTCCCTATGCATGAGGCTCAAGCCATGGCTTGAGAGCAGACGCCGCGACACAAGGTGGTCTCTCCCACCTCAAACTCACCATTGCCCAAACGTTGCGGAATGCACACTGAACGCCCATCACCTTGGATAATCACTCGAACCCAACGCAATGGTGCACTAACCAATGTACCATTACCTCGATCGTGTGAGAGCTATTTATGCTCAGTACTGGTACATGTCTATAGGTCGAACCCACCTGCATTCACCACCTCCATTTGGCGAGTTGATGTGACACCCCCATCGAGGAACGTAACTTATACTTAATCAATCTTAATTGTTCAATTTTTACTCAATCATTAATATTATCTTTTTTCCCTCGGGGAAAAATAAATAAATAAAAAATCGAACTTTCCATTAATAATGAGAAGTTACATTGTTTATGCATTTAAGCATTCCATATGAAAGGTTGATCACCAATAAGGCAGCAAACCAAATTGACCATAAAAACTAAGAAAACAGTAAACGGTCCCAAACATCAACACTATAAATAGTAACTGGATATAAAAAACCAAAATAATGGCCTCCCCATAGGGGAAAACAACCCAAAAATAACCACACAACCAGTCTCAAAATAATTGTTGTCCAATGGAACCAGTAAGAGTTTAAATATTTACGGCCTTTATGTACAATAATTAACAGACAATCCAAAAAACTTAAAAAACATAGGCCTTTGATTAGTAAGGTTGGGTGTCCGACATACAGACAAAACCATCCTTTTGTTCAGTTATACTCCACGAGTCCAAAACCTGTTGAGAGCCAGCTTTAGAAAGCTTGTCAGCCAAGGAGTTGTGTTCCCTGTAAATGTGGCATACAGTAATAAAATCAAAAGATAACTTTAAAACATTTATTTCTTCAAGAATCAGAACCAAAATATAATTTTGACATCTCTGGCAGTTGTTGAACCTGTTAATAACATTCATTGAGTCTCTCCAAAGATCTGAATAGAACCAATACCCAAATGGATGAGCCAGCATAGGAGTTTTAAAGTGACAAGTTCTGTAAAGTTATTTATACCAGTACCAATACCCACAAAAGCTTTAGTTTGCCAATTGTGATTTAGATGGACCACCACCCCTGCACCACATCTGTGTTGATCATCCGAGGCACCGTCAAAGTATGCCTAGGGGATGTCGTGATTAATCTGTTCTGTGGAGATGTTTCGAGGGTGTATGACCTGATCTGTTGAGGGGATTAGAGAAAAAATTGAAACACATTCAACAGTAACCACCGAGGGAGAGATAAGAGATCCATTAAAAATACCCATGTTTCTAGCCAGCCAAACTCCCCAAGCAATAATTATAGGGATATTCTTGACATTTTCATCAGAGACAAAGTGCCACCAGCCATGCCAAACATCCACACATGTATTCCCATTCCATCTAGATTGAATACCTAACAGGGATAATGTATGTTCCCAATTTTTTTGTGAGAATCTACATTTTAGGAACAGGTTTTCAATTGTTTCTTCAACTTCCTTTCAAAGCATACACCAATCAGGCTCAAGAATATTCCTCTTTTGTAAAAAATCCCAAGTAGGCACTTTATTTTTAAGGATGCACCAGAAAAACAGTCCTGATTTGGTCAGACGTCTCAGCTCCCATATTTGCTTATACCACCAAACCTGTTCATCCCAACCCCGACCTTTCATAAAAAATAGACAACCGACCTTTAGAGAGTATAAGCTAGACTGTGCATGAATCCATCAGAGTGAGTCTCAGAAGTCTTTTAACCTAACCTTTGAATGAAGAAGCTCTTGGATATAGGAATGCCATTCCTACCACCATTGTTGAGCAATCTGGATTTCCCCACCCTGTTTCCACCCCCGCTGCCACATGGTGGTGGCCTCCAGATTTCCAATCTGAGATAGAAAGTAGAGCGCTTTTGAGTTTAGTTCCTCCACTAAATCCCTTGAGAGGGCATAATTTTCATTGCACCCCACCCAAGGATCCATGCCAATTCTGCAATTTTCCCCATTGCCAACGTGCCATGTCGAACCTTCTTCCACCAGTCTTAAGGAGGCAATGGTAGCCTTCCAAATAATTGAAGCATTTGTTGATGTTTTCCTTTGTATCCTGATCGAGTCATCCATAGAGATAAGGTCAATATATTTTCGTTTGACAACAACAGTCCAAAGGTTGTCTTCAGTCAAGAGCCTCCAGCCCAGATTTGCTGTAAGGGATGTAGCGAACGAATGAAGATCCTTTATACCCCATCCCCCCCATTCCTTAGGTCTAGCAATTTTTTTCCAAGGCATCCATGGGATGACATGTTCCTCCTTTTTTCCAGCCCATAAGAAACAACCACATATCTTCCTTACCTTAAGAAGGATGACTTTCAGAACCCAGGACAGTGATATCCAATACACCAGAATGGCCATTAAGACAGACTTAATGAACACCAACCTTCAAGCTCTAGAGAGCCACTTATAACTCCAGAGGTTTAATCTTTTCTCTATTTTTGACACCAGCGATAACCAATCCTGTTTCCTATATGTGTCCGGCTTCAAATAAAACCCCAAATACTCGAGATAGCCCCCAGGGGTTGACAATCAAAAGGAAAAAAATATTTGATCCTTCCCAGCTCTGACCTTATCATATCTGCAAAAACTAAGGAATATTTTTGCACATTTATAGACATGCTAGTGGTTTTCAGAAAAAGATCCAAGGAGGCTCTTAGCTGGCCGACATCCTCCCTCTTCCCACTGCTAAAAAGAAGGATGTCATCCACAAAAAGTAAGTGAGTAATGAACATATTTGTGGCAACCTCAATACCTTTCAGGTCTCCTCTTCTCTTATCTGAAATAAGAAGTTGACTAAGACCTTCAGCTGTCAGCAGAAATAAAAGAGGAGATAAAGGGCATCCTTGTTTGAGCCGTCAATATTATCATTAATATTAATATTAATATTATTATTAGCCTTATGATACTATAACATTATATTAAAAGGGAATTACATGTTACCTTTCCTACTTGGCACTCAATCATGCCACTTCACTCCTCTCTCTCCTTGATGGCACTCGTACCTCTCTCTCACTTAATGATATGTTATCCTCTCGCTTTCTCTCTCTTAATGGATTTGTTGCACTCCTCTTACACTCTCTTATGCGCATTAAAGTCTCGTCATAAAAGATTCCTCATACGCACTCTTCAATGCATATGTTACACTCTCTCCTTCAAGGCACACACACTCCTTTTTATGGCATGAGTTACAAAGGCAAGCATACCTCCTTTATGGCATGAGTTACAAAGGCAAGCGTAACTCCTTAATGGCATGAGTTACAAAGGCATGTGTACCCCCTAAATGGCATATGTAACTCTCCCTCAAGGCATGCGATTTACTCCTCCTTCATGGCTCGAACTCCTAGCTCCTCCTATATATATGTGCTTCTCATCTTCACTTCTTACTGACTTGTGCATTGTGAAAGGAGATTTCAAACTTGTGAAAGAGAGAGTTGGAGAGACTAGAGAAGGATTGAGAGAGTGAGAGAGAGAGACTTGGAGAGTAAGAGTAGAACTTGGTGAGCCAAAGTGATTCTATGTTTGCATCAACTGTTGCTATCAAAGATCTTTTTGCTACAACTAGTTCAGATTTGGGTGAACTTCTTCGTTCCCTTGATCTCTCATTGTATTCTATTTCTCTGTTGAACAATTGATTTCTAATAGAAGAAGAATCTAGTTGGGTTTCCCCCTTGTGAGTTTTCCCTTGGTCATTGAACCTAAATTCTCCGTGTCTCATTGTGTTCTTGGTTGTCTTCTATTTTTTCGTATGATTTATATGGTGTATGTTTTATCTACAATTACTTAACTGATATTGTAGCTGGAAGAAGCTTCATTTTTTTAAGTAATTGTTCCAACATAAAATGCCGAAGTTTTAATAGGGTTAGGATTGAAGGATTTATAAAGGTGACACAATAGGAGAAGGAAGGAAAGGTATAATTTAACACTTCTGTTTCCATTTTGATTCTTCCCACTTCAACAACTTTCTTTTGGTGTCTACTAGTTGTTCGAGTGTCTTCTGTTCATACTCCAAAAACGTGCCATTAGAGTTTAAGTGGTGTATACCCTAGCTATTCCCCTTAACTGATGTAAGTTGTCTCTAGAATTCTTGTACTTTTTCATGGCCCAATCAATAGTTGAATTCTTCACTCTTTCAAGAGTATCATAAAACTGGTAAACAACACTCCCTTCCCTACTTTCATGAAACAATCTTCTTTCATTAGCTAGCAGTTTAGTAAACTTAGGGTCTTAAAGCCAATATGGGTTGAATTTGAAAGGCCTTAGCAAGCTTGTTATCCATTTTTCCTATTTGCAAGAGGATTGGAACATGATTCAAATTTCAATATGCCCTCTCCATTACCCAAAAAATTTTCCCTTCGGTTCTAGTACTACTTTCAAGAATTTGTCCAATCTTTTGGATATACCTTCTCCTCCTACACTAGCATTCCTCCATGTGGGGACTGCTCTCAATGGATCCATATCATGAAGTGTACAACCTTCTATCTTGGGAAGGAGGAAGTTAGCTTAGGGGTCTGCTTTACCTATAACCCCCCCATGGTTTCCCTCACTTAAGAATAAAGTCCATATCATGGGTTCCAATCATTGTTAACGAAACCAGATCGAAACCAGTGGAACCAGTTTGTTCGACTGGTTTGGGGGTCAAACCAATCTGGATTGAGATGTAGAGCCAAAAATGGTTGGTTTGGTACCAAACCAATTTTTTTCACCGAATTGGCCGGTTTTGTACTGAACCAACTTGTTTCGTACAATGTGACCAAGGACGGTTCCAAACACAACTATTTAAAAAAAAAAAAAAAAAAAAAAAAAAATTGAGTGGGGCAACCTTATATTCAAGCATATGGCCCTACTATTGCTATGTAATTAATGGTAGTGTTAAACTCTTGAAGTAAAAGGATGAAAATGAAAGATAATATTTCATTTTCATCATTTTACTTCAATTTAACATTATCATTAATTGACTCAAGATGTTTGAGAGTGGTTTTGACTTCATTGGATTTCATATGGAGAAAGTAGAATTTTAGATCTCAATCAAAATCCATCAGACTTACTAGTTTTCAAGATTGGAGCGATTGCAATGTTTCAATTGGATTTTGTTGTGTACGAAGGTATGAAACTGGCATTTAATCAAGAGCACCAAGCCATCTATGTACCTTGTTGTTAGTGGCATTGATAGTGAATTGGAGTGTGTTTGTAGATAGTTTTATAACAAAAATGAATAGTAATGCAAAAATATAACAAGGAGGGGTCAATAATAAATAGTGATCCCCGAAATACATAAGGTCGTATAGCTCAATGATAGTGAGTGCATTAGTATCATGATCAAATATAAAATGTTCTTGCATAATGTCCGTAAGATACAAAAACTACTTGTGAAGCAAAAAACAAAAAGATAAAAACTGAAGCCTGCTATCTATTCACACGTGTTGTGCGGTATAATCTAGTTGAGGATAGTATCTATGGATCGACTGTAAGTGTGAGAAGATACTGTGCTTCCACGGTTCTCAAAGATCCTCCAACAATCCCGAACCAATTCTAAAGCCTCTTTGGAGAGACCATTGACTATTTGGTTGAATTCCCTGTATATATGACGACAAGAGAAACATGAGAACATAAATTTTAACCACAAAACATCATCCAATATAAGTGTTAATAGGAAATTCCTGCAAGATTGAGTGCCATTCAAATTGATCACAAGCTTGGAATCTCCAGAAATTTGAATATGTAAAGCACCCTTATCAATAACAAAGGCAAGAAGGTTCTGACAAGCAAGAAGTTTAGCATAATTATTCAATCCAACACCTAAAGATGTTATTAGAGAGATGAAATCTAAAATTGGCCCTACAGTTACCACCCGAATAAACTAATGCACTGTCGAAATATGCCCATGGTTTTGTTATGTCAGGATGTTTAGCCACAATTTTGCGAACTTTGTCGGCGTCTTTCTCCTGCAGAAAATCACTAAGGTATCACCATTGCTTTAGCGACAATGTTTCTTGGAGAAGAGACACAGTGTTGAAAGATGGCCCGAGTACAGGCGATCCAAATGCCCCAACGTATGATTAATGGGAGAGCTTTGAAAGTGTGGGAGGACGGTAGAGAGAGCTAGTGAAGCCAAGCAGATTCAACAAATGGTCCACGCCAGGGCCCAATTTGTGCTTCTGCGGTCCTGCAGAGATCCTAGATTTGCATATCGAAAGGACAATAAAAAAAAATGTGAGATATTGATTCACCATCTGCTTGATAGAGAGCACACCATCCAAGGCCAATAGAGAAGCGCCTTTGAAAAACAATCTTACCCTTTGGTGGGCATATGAATTTCCAAACGATCCTCCACCACCATTGAGAAGCAGTCAGATGATGCTAAAAAAATGAAGTTATATCCAACTTTTGGGGAGTATAGCCCACTCTTATCTCTGGCCCAAATGAGTTCATCATCCTTGCCCGTTACACGAACATGACTTGACTATAAGGCACTTATATAATTATTCCAATATTTCATGAAAGGATCCAAAATTTCTAGCTCGACTGCAAATTTCTAACCTTGACACCAGATAGAAGTGGAAGTCGAGTCAACAATGTGAGCCAACTTTGAATAACCTCTATCCCGAAGAAAGTCAATTAATGGGGAAGGGAGAAGATGATGACAGTGACAACCAAGCCAAGGATCCTATCCAAGATGAACCTGCAAATAAGAGCCGCCTTTCTAGACAATACCATTTCGAATGGTTTCAAAAGTATTTAAAATAGCTCTCCACATAACAAAGATGTTGTGTCGGGGTTTGTCCGACCTGTGCACCCATTCCTCTACTATAAGAGGTGAAATGTATTTATCAATTACAACCATATTCCAAAGGCTCTAGGTGGTAAGAAGGTGCCATCCACATTTAATAGCTAGAGCATGAGAAAATAGGAAGATGTTCTTAAGGCCTCAACAACCAAGGGCCTTTGGTTTAGCAATTTTATCCCACCCCATGCAAGGAAGGGTAACCACAGAGTTTGAGCCAAACCACAAAAATTTGTAATATACACGCCTTATGCAATACACCTTTTGGAATCCATGCAAGGGATAATTTCAATACACATGTATCACTACAAGAACACATTTGGTTAAAACTAGTTGACCTGCCCAAGAAAGCCATCTGTGACACCATATTTTAATACGTTTCCCAACCTTAGAGATCAACCAGTGCCAGTCCACCATTTTATAAGTATTAGGATTCAGGTGAAAGCACAAATATTTTAGGCCATCGTCAAGGTGAGAGATTTCCATCGAAAGTAATACATTGATTTGTTGAATCTCCTCCTCCAAATTTGAAATAAGAAGGGAGAATTTACGAAAATTGATGGACATACCAATGGCCTTCCCAAATAATGAAAGAATGTTCTTCAAAAGCACCACCTCACGAGGATCTCCATTACAAAAAATGAGAATATCATCAACGAATAATAAGTGTGATATAGCCAGAGCTCGAGTTACCAAGCACCCATGGAAATCCCCATTTTGTTTAGCTTCCTCCAATAGCCTGTTAAGACCATCAACAACCAACATAAATAATAATGGAGAAAGGGGGCATCCCTCACGAAGACCCCTTTGAGCATGAAATAAAGGAAATGTTGCACCATTAATTGATACAATAAAGGAGATTGTTTGAATACAACTCATAACCCATGTGATGAAATCAAGACTGAAACCCACATGAGTTAAAAGTAATCGGAGATAGATCCAATTGACCTGGTCATAAGCCTTTGATAACTCAAGTTTAACGATAACCCCTTTAAGATTCATCATCTTAAGGCTGTGCAAACCTTCATGTGCCACCCCAATCGCTTCATGAATGTGCCTACATTCAAGGAAACCAAATTTTTCTTTAGAAATAGAGGTAAAGAGGATCAATTTTAGACGAAGAGCAATCACCTTCGTGATAACTTTATAAATGACATTGCATAAAGATATGGGCCTAAAATCATTAAAAGAAGCAGGGGATTCCACTTTAGGATTCAAAGCTATAATTATGGAGTTTATTGCAGGGAGCATATGGCGGTTCCTACATGACTCCTCAACCACCGCCAAGAGGTCATGCCCCAAAATTTCATAAAGGCCCAGGAAGAATTTGATTCCCCAACCATCTAGGCTACGACTTTTGTTTTTTTGGAAGCTGTGGAGAACAATTTTTAATTCATATTCAGTTACTTTGGCCATTAGTTCACGATTCTTCTCCTCATTTAGAAAGCGAGGGAAGGAGAGAGTTGTGGGAATGATTAAGCCATTGTGGCCTCCTCTTGTGCTTTAAAAATATCTTCAAAGTGACGGACACCCAATAGGGCAAAGTTCGAGAACGAAGAAACATCCCTACTTGATTGATCTTTTAATGACAAAATCGCGTTTTCCATCCTACGACCTTTGGCAAATGCTTGGAATAATTTAGTGTTATCCCCATATTCCAACCATATAGCTATGCTCTTCAATCGCCATTCGGCCTCATGATTTTCCAAAATTGTTTTTCTTCTGTTTTCCAATTGAAAGAGTAGGTCTCTAGAGTCAATAGATTCATAACCCTCAGCCTCTTGAGATGCAATTTCCTAAAGATTATCATCAATCACCCTAAGTTCCGAAGAATCCGCCTGTTTCTTTGCCACAACCCACTCCTTTGTTTTCTACTTTATATTCTTAAGGTTTTGCACAAACGGTTTACCAGTCGAAATCCCCGAAAGTGGCGAATAAGAAGACAACTGCTCTTTTACCATCTCCATAAAGGAGGCATCCTTTAACCAAGAGGAATTCATCTTGAAAGGGGCATGCCGACTTACAAGTGGCACCTTTAATTTTAAGGAAGGTGGGGGAATGGTCAGATGCCCCATTAGTGTTGACCTTATGTTTTATGGAAAAATATTGATCCACAATAGCTTCTGAGACGAGGAACTGGTCTAGCCTCATGGCTATATGGTCCGTACCCGACCGCATATTTGTTTAAGTGGACAGAGCTTCAGTGGCTCCACGTTAATAAGGGATCGATTGACTAAGCAATCATGAAAAAAATCATACAATGGATCACTATGTGCTTTGTCCTCCCAAGATTCAGAGCCGCCTGTTGTCACTCAAATTGTACAGGGGGATGTGACAACGAATCAGGGCAGGGGCTGTCACTCAAATTGTACAGGGGGATGCAACAACGACTCAGGGCAGGGGCTGTCACTCTGATCCCTGCCCTCTCCGTTCTAGCTATCTCCCTACAACAAGCTATGGGGGGTAGTCCCTATGAAATGTGTGGATGAAAGACTTGTCGAGAACCGACTAGGCCGAGAGACACAACTGAATGGCCTAGCAACCTGGTTAATGATGATTCACAATTTTGATTGTTAGCACGTTTTGATTAGATTATTTGAAAGAACAATGCCTTATGGAATCAAATTACTTGCAAGATTAGTTACCAAGTCACTGGATGAACAATTGTTGCTTAGGATGCACGCTATCCTATATGAAATACGACACCTAAAACTAAGTGAAATGCAAGATCTTGGTAAATTTAAGATTAACTGCCTATCTAAATGAGTCCTTTCTCTTAGCTGTTTTGAAATCAGTCTCAAGTGTAGGTTGTGTAGAGAAACTCAACGTTAAGTCCCTATATTAATAGTGTAGTCCCTTATTATGTTAGTGTATCCCCCCTTATGGTTATTGTTATACCCCTGTAACCCCCATATTGTTATTATTGTGCCCTTACATTATTATTGTTAGGTCGACTAGGGTTACATTGTGGCCCCACTAGGATTACATTGTGGCCCCATGGGCTCCTATATATAGAAAGGAGGTTTTGTGAATTGTATCATCCAAGAATTGTTCATTCATGTAATGTATCGGAGGTTTCCCCCTCGAAGTGGCTTATTTCTAAGGCGTTGATATCTCATTTCTTCTATTTTTGGAGTTGGTTACACAACATTTGGTATCAGAGGTTTGGATTCTAGGGTTTCGCTGCTCCAAAAAGGTCATCGTGGCATTTTCGCTATAACTTTTTTTCTACGAAGTTTCAGAAGCTGAAATTTTTAGGGTGCGAAGCTGAAATCCTGAGGAAGATTGTCTAAAAATTTCAGAGCTTAGTTCTAATATTTTTGGAGATATGATCTCAGGAAGTTAGGTCTTTTCGTGATCCCAAATTTCATCTCAAAGAGGTGATCGTGGAAAACGCTATAACTCTCGAGCCGACTGAGATTTTGTAAAAAGTGACTGGAAGCACAGAGAGTAGTTTCGTCTATAAATTTCGTGTAGAGCCAAAGGGGCAAAAAGTGACATGTGAAAAGTCGTAAAATTTCGCTCTACTGCACTAGTCCATAATTAGGTCATTGTGGGAGATTGGGCATAACTTTGCCTTGAGGAATCCAAATCAAGTTAGACCTATGGAATTTTAAAGAAGCTTCAAAGGACTACTACAGGGCCAAATTTTAGATATTGAGGATAAGTCAATTTCAATATCGAGCTCCTCAAAATCAAGAAAAGGGTGTGTATTTGGTTTTTAAAATTGCATAACGTTTGTTTGAAAAAGAAGTTTGAAGTGATTCCAAGGGAATATTTTAGAATTTTTATCAGTATTGGGTTCTATAATGCCTCCAAAAAATAATTCCATGCCCATTAAGCCCTCAATAAGCTATACTATGACGATGAAGAGAAAAATTTATGAGATATCAAAATTACGGCATTTAAGTGCAACAAATTTCGATCTTACGAAGAGCTAACGAAGAATGACATAGATGGTTTAAAAGCGTAAATGGAGGCTAAGTTGGATGGTTTGAAGGATCAAATAATAGCTAATATGGATGATAAATTGGTGGAAGATCACATCGAGCATCAACAACAAGTTCTCCAACTCTCAAAGGATAACCTAACTTTGGTGCAGAATCTAATGAAACAAAAGGAAGATCAACATCACATCAAAAGAAGTTCAGAAGCAATCACAGAAACAAGAACTCGACAAGTATGATCAATTTCAAGAAATAATCAAGCGTTGAGGACAACACTTGTTTGAAGGAGAGGGGCATGTTAAGTCCCTATATTAATAGTGTAGTCCCTTATTATGTTAGTGTATCCCCCCTTATGGTTATTGTTATACCCCTGTAACCCCCATATTGTTATTATTGTGCCCTTACATTATTATTGTTAGGTCGGCTAGGGTTACATTGTGGCCCCACTAGGATTACATTGTGGCCCTATGGACTCCTATATATAGAAAGGAGGTTCTATCATTTGTATCATCCAAGAATTTTTCATTCATGTAATGTATTGGAGGTTGCCCCCTCGAAGTGGCTTATTTCTAAGGCATTGATATCTCTTTTCTTCTATTTTTGGAGTTGGTTTCACAACACTCAGGGAAGGATAACAAAGCCTATATTTATTATTAACGATAACTCCCCTGGATTTCTAAGCTCCTGATGCCTTTGACGCTGCAAAGACTGTGACTTTGAAGACTGCAAGGTCACCGTGTTAACCACAAGTGAGGGTCTAAACTTTGCAAGTTGGGCAAGAGAGATGGTGCTATCGTCTTTCAACCAAGCTTATGCTTGGAGGTAAATTAATTAATGAAATGCTACTTCTAGAATGCAAGTGCAAAATGAGTGATTAGCTTTAGGTAGAATCGTTAAATATTTTAAGTACTTCAAAAGCAAATGATATTCGATTAAGAGCAAGGAAAGTACTTTAGCAATTATAAGGACAATCTTCACCAAAAGCAGTGCTAAATGAACCAATCAGATGGCACCATAAAATGTTGCGAAAGGCAATTTCAAGATTAGCAATCCCACAATGGACAATCACTTGATCAAATAACAATAAATGTAAGATGCACAAGTCCAATGCTTCTCTTAACAATGTTAAAGTGCCAATTAGATAATGCCAATCCTTCAACAACATATCAATTCAATTAGCAATTCTTGAGATATCAATGGTGATCGATCAAGTGCTTTAAGAGTGAGCTAACTTCAATGTTGTAGGATTATGATTCTAGACGTGAGGCTCACTTGCAAAACAGTATGTTAGTACATTTGTTACAAAAGTAAACTCACAAGAAATGTGAATTCAACTTTGACAATGAAAAGCAATGTAACTACTTATCAATAACAAACAAAAATATTCCTTTAGAACCAATGTCACAAGAATGCTAACTATCATTTAGAAAACACAATATTAATGCTTTTCAATGCCAATGAGAAGAAGAGGGCAAGACTAGAAATGTATGCAATTAGAACTACTCAACAATGTTACCATTAAAAGAACAAGAGTAGACTTATGAGGGCGGCAAGCTAATCTTATTCAAGAAATGACAATGCAATGGATGCAAGAATGCAACGGCTAGCAATGAGATGCAATGCTTACAACGGTGAGAGAAGTAGCCCAATTAACACCCAAACAATTACCAAAGGTGCAGAAAAGGTGCAAGGTGTGAATGCCCATTGAAATGAGACGACTGCTATCTATTTTTGTATCACTGTTATGTCAATGATCAGAACTTGCGGCTCTTATATCAGACATTAATTAGAATGACAGTCCTCCCAAAAATCACAAGGGATGCCAAGTAATGCAAGCCCAACTAATGCAAATGATAGGCCAGCGATCCAAATGCCACAAGATATACAAAAGAGAGCACCGGACTTTTAAAATATACTACTGTAAACAAATATCAGTATACTGTATCCTCTGTTGATGCATATCAATCTATTTGTTTAGTGAAAAGCCATTACCAAATGCAAGAAACAAGAGCATGACCAATTTTGATGCTATAAGTACTGTAACAAACTTCAGTGGTGCCACTGTTGTGTGATATCAGACATCTGTAACTTTTATATCAGACTTCTAACAGTCAAGTCGGTCACGCTAATTAGTCATAAGATTACTTGCAAATTAGCCCATACAATTGATTATTCAGCCTTTAAGTCAATGTGTGAAGTTATTTTAAGTACTTAGGCTTATGAGAATCAGTTATTAGGTTGAGATCTGATGTGATTATACCACTGTCATGACATTCTTCAGATCTGATTATATTTATGACGGTCAAATAAAATCAAGTTACCAGGATTCGGATCCGGATCCAGATACGGCAAGGATACGTCACGTACAAACAATATAATAATATTAATAATAGACACAAAATATATACTTCTCTATAACCCTTTTTTGGTTTTAAGCACTTAAAAAAACTATATTATGCACTAGTGCAGAGTGAGACCTACAAATTGTTTGATAATTTTAAGAATCTTTTACTAACAAAAGTCCTAGAAATTTCAAAGATGTAATGGCTATCATAATTTTATATGAATGCAAACTTAAGATATATTTTACGGTTATCAGGACAAAACTATAGATATATATATATATATATATATATATATATATATATATATATAATTTTGAAATTTTATAAATTTTATATATCATTTTAAATTTTTGACTTCCTGGATAAGCCTCCCATCGCCCGAAGCTACACTCACGTATAAATGTTATTTACTCTTAAAGTCCTGCGCCATTAATACCCACTTATTGCTTGTAGCGTTAATGTTTCAGAGTCTGCGATTAAGAGGAGAAATCGCAGAATAGCAAATGGAGTTTGTGTAATGTTAGGGTAATTGTGTTGTGGATTTTGAGCACACTATCATGGGATGCAGCAACACAAGTGGTGACGCTGGGAAATTGGACGCTACGCATACAGAACGGGGGAGTGTCCGCCATGCACATGGCTGCAGCTTATCTTAACACTGTCGTCATTTTCGATAGGACAAACTTTGGTCCTTCACAGCTGTTGCTCGACAAAGGTCAATGTCGCAACAATCCACAAGACCAAAGTCTCACGCACAATTGTTGGGTTCATTCCATTGAATACGACGTGGCTACCAACATGATCAAGCCTCTCATGATTATCACCGATACCTTGTGTTCATCCGGTGCGTTCATTGCCAACGGGACACTGGTTCAGACGAGCGATTGGAAAGGGGTTAGGCGAATTCACTATTTTTCCCCTTGCTCGAATCGGAATTGCGACTGGAATGAAACTCAGTATCTCGCCGACAACATATGGTAAAAGTCGAACCAGATTCTCCCTGATAATCGCGTAATTGTCATTGGAGGCATCGCCTCTAACAACTATGAATTCTTTCCAAAAAAGCTCGATGATATCTTTGCCACTATAACGACAATGAATTGAATAAAATTTAAAACCACGGAATTCGTTTCCAGATTTCAGGATCCATTTCCAGATTTCGAGATCTGTTTCCAATTGACAAAGATACGCCACGTGCCGGTTCTTGGACATATTTAGGCGGATCTGGATCATATTCGTGGATCCTGGACCCTAGAGGGCCAAATCCGGTAATTTAGAAATAAAGAGAGTAGAGGCAGGTGAATCAAACCCTTTAGGCCTTTGACCTTTTTCCAAGCCAAGTTTGAGAAGTTGAGGTACCAAGAATGCTATGGGTAAGGTTAGATGGGTCCCTGAAACACCTGCAACCATAGAGATTAGTATAATGCCAAACATACGTCAACAGATACCACTATCAACAAGGGACTGAATTGTTGTGGCTACTATTAAAGCGTATTAGATCACTGCAACTCGAAAATTGCAAGGAACAAGAATTAGTGGATCATCTGAGCCACTTGTAGACCCTTTCCAATGACTGATGCATTAATTGTAGAGTCAAAATACCAACACTGTGACCACAAATCAGTGGTGTAATCTTCCTAGAAATCAACGTCAAGTCTGCAATGACAAATAGTTAGCCCACAAAAGATTATAATATCAAAATTTCAATGTGAAACCAATACCAATGCCTCGATAAATTTTGCTAGGCCTTTTTAGGGTTGCGACTCCCTTTGTAAGGCTACGGTTGTCAACATACATTGAGGCCAAAATCAAACCTCTTTAGGGTTGCGTTAGGCCTAGAAGGCCTTATTTATGCCCGCAACTAGGGTTTTCTAGCCTTCTCAAGATGCCAAAAGTAGCCCTGAAACCCTAGTCGTCTAGGGTTTTTAAGGGCTGGAAACTTCTAAAAATTACTCCTTTCTTTGATCCCTTGAGAGATTTCACCTGTACAAGTGAAGAAAAAAATTCCCAAAAAAAAAACCCCGATATATATATAAAAAATTCAAAAATTTCCCAAAACCCCAAGTAGTACAAATATAGAACAAGGGTTAGATTAATTTACAAATATTTACAAAATTAAATATTAGGCTCTCATTAGCAAATTAAATCTTTGTAGCCCAGGATCAAATAATTTTTTTGAGAAATAAATTTCATGGATGAATAATTTCAAAAAAATAGACTAACCAAAACCCTCTTGCAAACTAATTCATCACAATGAAAGCTTGAAGCTCAAACAACTCTCGAAAGTCCGTGAACTTGGAGCCCAAGGCTAGCGCACCTGTAAATCTCTATTCAATCTTAAAATAAACTGTTAGATCATATAGTAAATCGGATCACTTAAGATAACTCGTACCAATAGAATGTTTTTATCACCGGCAAATGAATTAACAATAGTAATATTCAACACAATATTGAGTATAAACACATAAACTAGCACATACGACAAATCAACGGATAGAAGAACACCGTGAACTGAAACCCCAAAGGCTTTCTATTATGAGAAAAATAATTCTAGCAGAGCAGAGGCTCAGTATATCATTAGAAAATTGCTTCACCCAAAGATGGGAAATAGAAGCTAGATAGCTTCCTCATATAGAGAAAACCCCTCCAAGTGGAAAATAACGACTAGTTGGCTTTATCCTCGTCAAAATAATCTCCATCGTCGATAATAACCTGATTCTTTTCAATCTCCATCGTCGATTTTTTATTTTTGAGGAAAATTTTGAATCTCTTAAAAACCATTTTTTATTAATAAAACAATTAATATTTTGGATCAATTTCCTCAAAATTTTGACTTTGACTTCACCACCAAGGTCCAAGGGCTCAAATTTTCCCCTTGTGGAGAACCTCCAAAAACTGATTCCTTTTGAGTCGCGAATTTTTTATTATTTTCCACTAGTGAAATTAATTTCTCTATAATTATTGACTCAAAATTAATTACTGCCAGAAAATTAATTAATCGACTCTAGAGGGGATTTAATTATTTTTCACCCTCAAAATATTTTAGCCATGGTGTCTGAAAACAAGGGGCCATGTACTAAAATATTTTTTACATCAAAATATTAGACCAGACCCTCAAGACATTACCCAATTCTGCAACACAATATGATCTAGTATGAAACCAAGTGTGTTTATAATAAAATAATTTAGACATGGTGTTCTAATTACAAGGGACTATGCACTAAAATTGTTCCTAAACACACTTTTACAATAGACTCGATAAACACTAGACTCACCTAAGACCTTGTCAACGAATTCCACCCTAGCATTAGGGCTTAAGCTGGAAGAAAAACTTTGCCGATTATGTGTGTTTACAAACACACATAATTCGGGGAGGTTAGAAAACTTCCTAGGATAAAATCCTTTGACAAAAATCATTTGCTTACCTAGGTGGTGTTACATAATTAAACGATCATACTAGCATCATTTACACTAGACTTTGCAGAAATTGGGTTTGCAATGATGAATTCATGTTGACTGATGACTTCAATCTTTGAAAAAATTTCTCCACTTCCTGGTACACTGCTTTCTCTGATCATTGACAGAGTGTGGTCAACAACGCCCATGGAGACATTTAGATCGCCCCCAATTATGAGAGATGACTAATTTAAGAGTGTCTTACTGAAGAAAGATTCCCAAACTGGTTTCATGTTTTGAGTAGGACCATATACAGTGAGCAAGGAAAAGGGACAAGACAATTCCTCTAAGAAAAGTTCTATACAAAGTCCCGCCACAGTGCTCCATGCATCAAGGAATTTAAAACTTTGACGAATCCATCCAACCACCAAAGCCCACGAGCATCCAATAACATCTATATCCTGGAAACTCCACCCGTACAAGAGTTTTTAAAGATAATGAATAGCAGTAGGCCCAAAACCTAGGGTCTCTAGGAGAAAAATAACTCAAGGGGATTCAAATTCAATAAGGTGTTTTAGGGGGAGTCATTTGGAGAGACTCATGAGACCCCCACAATTGAACGAGAGGATTTTCATAAGGGCACATTTAGCGAGGTTGCAACTGCTCCAAGGGCCCCCTGAATTGAAGCTTGTTGTCCCGCAGCTACATCCACCTTTGGCACGCTCTTTAGCTTTGGTGATATTGGACTTCCTTCCCCTACCCCTAGAATTTGGGCATGTGATTTGATTTTGGCCTAACCCTGGATCAGGGGATTTTTGAACATGGCCATTGGATTAGGGTTGTAGGTTGGATGAATAAGAATCATCATCCAAAAAGGAGAGAGAATTTGAGGGGGTGGTAACAGGAGTGTTGGAAAATCAGAAAGGCAGAAATATTTTCTTTTTGTTGACAATTACTTGTGATTTCTTTGAGTTATTATTATCTTTTCTTATGTTCTTCTTTTATCTTAGTTCACCAAGCAATTACCAAGACTAAAACACGAAGATCATGGACACCAGAAGTAGGCACACAACCAGGCAAACCCCTGTATAGGGGAAAACCCAGTCAAGAACTTTTCCTTCAGTACATTCATATGATAGTGAGACAACCAAGACCTTAACAAACATTCCTCCTCCACTAAGTCAGCCCTTCTTACTTGTAAGTATCCTTTTCTTAGTCTTCCAAATGTCAGCCTTTCAAAGTGCAGCTGCAATCCAAAACTTTGGTGATATTGGACTTCCTTCCCCGACCCCTAGAATTTGGGCACGTGATTTGAATTTGGCCTAACCTTGGATCAGGGGGTTTTTGAAAGTGGCCATTGGATTAGGGTTGTAGGTTGGATGAATAAGAATCATCACCCGAAAAGGAGAGAGAATTTGAGGGAGTGGTAACAGGAGTGTTGGAAAATCATAAAGGGAGAAAGATTTTTTTTTGTTGATAATTACTTATGATTTCTTTGAGTTATTATTATCTTTTCTTATGTTCTTCTTTTATCTTAGTTCACCAAGCAATTACCAAGACCAAAACACAAAGATCAAGGACACCAAAAGTAGGCACACAGCCAGGGAAAAACCCCAATATAGGGGAAAACCCAGTCAAGAACTCTTCCTTCAGTACATTCATATGACAGTGAGATAACCAAGACCTTAACAAACATTCCTCCTCCACCAAGTCAACCTTTTTTCCTTGTAAGTATCCTTTTCTTAGTCTTCCAAATGTCGGCCCTTCAAAGTGTAGCTACAATCCAAAACTTTGATCCAGCAACAGATTTTTCGACCCAACTACTGCAAAATTTCGGCCTTCCAACAAAACTCCAGAACTTCGCACATGTGAGATAATAGAGAGAGAAAATCGAATCCTTGACCTTGAAAAATACTTTCTTTTTTTCCCTTAGACTTGTCCTCCTCTTCCTTGGAACTTCACCCTTTTCTAGTTGCAATTTACTGCAAATCAAACTTGCTTGACTGCTTTTGCAAACGAGGTCATGTTGCTCCAAATATAGGCTTCTTGTGAGGTCGAATTACACTGTTTGAGACCGACTTGTTCTTCCTTGAGGCCGACTTGGTGGAGGAGGCCTAGAAGACCTAAAATACAACAAAATAAATTTCTTCTTTGACAAATAAATCCCAAGAAGGGTTCTTTACAATATGACCTGGACAAGGACACTTGACGTAAACCCTAGAGGTCTTCAATGGAGACCTTGACCTAAAAACAATTGACCCAATCATGAAACTCATGCTTTAAAAGTCAATTTATTTAATAATAAAATTATTTTTCTTTCTTTTGATAAATATATTTCATTATGACTCAAGTACAATTATGAAGACCGACACCAGTTACATTCTTCAACACACCCTCTTAACTAGGGAGGTATTCATAATTACCTATATCTATAGAGGTACATGGAAGATCTCCAAAATGAACTACGAAGAGTTTTGGCACACTCAGTGCCACGAGATTAGATTCCTAACCAGGGTAATCTATCCGGGTGGGACTAAGATGGACTAAAGTTTTAGCCAGTCTAAGTACCATCAAGCTTACTAACTAACCATCAAGCCAAGGATCTAGGTGCGTATCCAACGCCACAGCTCCAATACCAACGCCACCCTCCCTCTTCGGGATGTAGACATCTAACACACATAGGCCGGCCAAATGTCCTCCCAAGCATCCGCCATTAGATGCTTCAACTCTCCCTAAGAAACTAGATATATCCATTTGTCCAAGCATTCTTCCGGAGTGTTCAACCTATTTATGGAGAGACAAACACAAATCCCAATCAACAATAAATTATTGAATATATATACAAGTAAACACAAACCTTCAGGGTCTTCAATCATCCTGATGCCACTTATATCAAGTTATTCATATGCAACAAGTTGGAAGCTTTTCTTCTTTCATTTCTTTAACAACACCAAGACAACCTCAATACATTATAGTACTTTCATTTATTCTCCAATTTCTTCTCCAAGGTATCCATCATGACTGTCATAATATGCATTCCCTCTCAACTGGGGAGATATACCCTTCCTTCTATCCAGGCTCCCTCTCAACTTAAGGAGATCATCTATAACATTGGAGAGTCTTTCATGGCTCCATTCCTTCTCACAGTATCAAGGTCATCTTGATCATCATCATCTTTATAGCTTTCAGTCATTATCTTGAAGATTGTGTACCTACAAAACTTTAATAGCAAGTACAATCAAATAAATATATATGAAGTTAACATTATCAAAGTTATGTAAATATAATGGAAGCATCAAAACAATCAAATACTTTAGATATCAAATACCTAAACCTAGATTGGTTCATAATAAGTAAAAGACACATACTAGACTTCAACTTCTTGCTAGGTTTGTTGTCATAAACCCTAGATCACATGATTAAAACTTACAATAACTCAATCAAGATATTAGTCTCATTATATCTAAGGCCTCAATATTACTTTCAGAGATATGACATACTCTACTATGATATATTGCAAACCCTAAAATTCATCTTTGAGACATAAATCCTTAGATATCAACAATTCAATCAAATACAATTCTACAATGCATCATAGGGTTCAATAATTTTCAGAATTTACATGATAGGCTCCACTAGGGATTGTTGCAAACTCTAGATTTTATCAACAAAACTAAATCATATCGAAAACAATATCATTATATCCTAGAATATCAATCTTCTACTAAGGCTTTGTTACAAAACTTAGAATTCACAAACTATGAGCATCAACAATTAGGTTAGCATACTCATATATATATATATAGGATTTCATGCATTAACATTTCTCATCAATAAACCTAAGACACAAATTTCAAAGTTAGAAATACAATGAATTTTTCTCTAGGCTAGGGTTTTGATCAAACATACAAACATACACCTAGGGTTTCATTCCTAGGAGCTTACTGTAGATATTATAAGGGTTTTGCTCATAAACCCTAATTCATCAAACCCTAAAGATATAGGACTTCAATACATAACATAACAAACCCTAAAGGACTAGGGTTTCCATTATAATAATACCAAAACCCTAAACATCAAAAGATAGTATTTTCTAGATTTCATCAATAACCCTCAGTAGACTAGGGTTTCATAATGACATACCCTTAGGTTAGGGTTTTATAGCAAACCCTTTTAGGGTTCCACAAGAATAATAATATAATGAGGGTAGATTCAATCTAATGATTAATCACCCTAATAAGAATCTTTATGATTTAAAAACCTAGAGATAACGATGTTAGTAATGTAAAGCAAATTTTAAAAGAAAGAATGACCGTACCTTTTGTATGAAGGAACTTTATAACAAAGTTTATAGTTTACTGTTTAATACATACCTTGAGTTGTTCCCTAACGAACCTTGTATGACATCAATTCTTGAAGGGAAAAACTTGTTCCATGCTTCAAGTCTATCCTTTGAAGTCTCCTCCATAACCCTTGAGTATTCAACAAGCTTTCCTAACACGGAAAATATAAAAGTTTATTAGCATATAATCCAAACATATCTTGATAATGGAGGAAACCAAACATGAAAAGATAATACAAGGCGTAAGATACTTATCTTTGGTAAAATGTTGAGGGCTCCCTCTTAATCCAATCTTGAGGGATACCTATAACTTTCTCAAAACAACAACTCAAAAATGTTCTAACAAGGCATGTTAGAGCTACAAGTTCTAGAAATCAAAACATAAAGGAAAACAATTCAAAACTTAGAATAGAAGGATATGTAAGGGATAAAGTCCCTAAGAGTCCCTAGCAAATAAGTCTTTTGACTTTAGATTCTTCCATCTTATTCTTTTGGTGGACCTTCATCGACAATATTTGCTTGATCCCTATCTCTCTTCTTATTCCTTGGATTCTCGAGACAATGGCTTTTATAATGACCCATCTTGTGACAATTGTAACATTCAATCTTAGATGGGGTTATTTTCTTCTTTGGTCCTTTGAACTTCTTGAAGGTTCCCTTATTCTTGTGATGAGTGGAATAGGCATTTGAGACGTTCTCCTGGGATCCTGGACCAAAAAATGGAGGGTTATCAATAAGAAATCCGATAGGGAGACTGGTCTTGACGGACCCAAGCCCCATGCTAGACCAATCGAGCCTAAACTCCAACTTGTCGAGATATGTTGGGTGTCCTTCCCGCAGCTAGGATTCGGTTGAACAACTGACACCATGGCATCCGTAACATCAAGGGAATTTTCACGAGCCTTATCCTTAACAGAGAGGTAGCATCAAGGGAATTTTCACGACCCTTATCCTTAACAAAGAGGTAGCATCAAGGCAATTTTCATGAGCCATATCCTTAACAGAGAGATGTGGAGAGTGACTATTTGATGTAAACAACAAGGACCCCACGAAGCCAGAGGGTGTTCTCAAGCGGCTTAAAAAAGTCACAAATATTACAAAGCAAGGGGAATCCTTGAGCTCGTAATCAACAAGCTCCTTATCTTCCATACAATAAAACAAAATAGAGCACAAAATAGAATAATGATGCCAAAGACCCCAACCCTTAAACCATAGCGACCTCGTCCAGTTGCTCATGGAGTCCAACTTTGGACAATGAAATTGAATGCAATAGATAATCGAGCATCAAAGTTCCTAGGCGATAGCAGGAGAAAAATGAAGAAAAAACCTTAGTAAACCAAAGGTGCTAAGCCCTCGAATCCTTGCAGAGAGCCGACATATATAGGTATTTGTTGTAGCATAATTTTTTTTGACAATAGGAGGCTATCTAGAGCTTCTTTGTTGACGTGTTTTTTGTTCAAAACTGTATTTCATTAAGTGGTATTTTGGTTATATGCACTCTTATTTGCTATATAAATGAGAAATTTTGCATATTTGTGTACATGTTTTGGATTAATATGGATGCACATGAATATATATGTGTTTTTCTTTAAAATTTGAATATTTTATGTGTTTTTGGTCGATTGGTTTTTTTACCAGTTCTAGTCCGGTTCCGACTGGTTCCTGGTTCAAAGGGTTTTTCGGTTTGGTCACCAGTTCGGTTCTAATAATGTTGGTTCCAATGTGGTCCTACTACAGTCCTTCCACACCAACTTCCTTCCCATCCTCTATATGCTTCTTTATAGAGTGGAGATGATACTTTTGGCCTTTACTGGAATGTAATCTTCATGAGAAGCACTTGATGTGCTCTGGCTATCTACACTCAAGAAATCCAACTGTTGCTTGCTAAAGTTAGGTATAACTCCTATGACCATATTTGAGATATGATCCCTTTCCTTGTTCCCTTTCTATTCAATCCCGATATTCTTCAAATGACCGCATCTCATCCCAAGAAATGTGGGCTTTTGAAGGGGTGGGTTTGGAGGGTGAATCATCTTCTTTCTCATCCATTTGAGAAATCTTTCCTTCAAAGTCTATCAGGGATAGTATATGTGTTATGTTTTTCTTGTACCCACTCCAGAGTCCAGGCCTTCCATTGGGCCTGAATGATGTCCACAATGGCAAGAGATCTCCTACCTGCCCCTTTAAACCCTCTTCATTATAGCAGCCAAACATCATTTCATCTTCTTACCTAGTGTCAAATTGGGCGTGTTTCTATTTCGGGGGACTATATGACCCAACCTAAGTAACGTTATGGAGGATTCTAACCTATGTTGCACTGGCTGGGGGGACGGGGGGACGAGGGGGACGAGTTTCCGGGACGGCTAGAGCGCACCCCCAAGCGGGTTGCGGACGGCAAGTGTGGCAACTATTTATTATATGTATTATTGATTAAAAAATTAAAATTAAAATTAAATTAAACATGAATCAAAATAAATAAAATACTAAAATGATAGATCTAGAGATGAATACTAATAGTCTAATAATATCTAATCGTCATTGAGAATTATGCATCACAAAAACAAATTTCGTCATCATTGCATAACTTAAGAAGTATTATTAGTTTCATACAACTTACAACCTACAATCCACCACTGTCTAATATCTAGATTCTACATAATCATTCTATGATCATTGATGCATGATGAATCATTTCAAAATTTAAATAGCAGCAAAAGCATAAAAGTAAAGAGTACTAAAATTTAATAAAGATGTAAACATGAACAATTCATTAAAATTTAAATATAAATCCTAAATTAAGACTCTAAAAGTAGAAAACAATGGATTATTAATTTATAAATTATAGTCATAGACTATAGTTCAAGAACCAAAATGACAAAAATTAAAATTTAAAAATAATATAGTCACTAGTGTAGTTGCCAAATGGTAAAACTTTAAACCGTAAATGTTTTAAGTTTGATAGGTATATGCATTGGCCCTTTAGGTTAGGGTAAATGTAATTTAGGAATTTACATTTTTTTAATTTAAAATTTTGTTCTAATTTTTTTTTTTTAATAAAAATGAAATATTTTAATATTTTTAACTTATGATTTGAAATTTTATTGAGGACGTCCAGAAGTCCCCGATTTATCAAGGGACGTTTTGGAAGTCCCCGAATTTTTGAGGGACGGCTAGGGGACGGCCTTGAAGTCCCCAAGTCCCCGATGGAGTCCCCGGCAAATCTGGAACGTTTCCGACGAGTTCCAAAGTCCTCGGAACGCCGGAACGAAGGGAATGGCATGAAATTATGGCGAGGACGAGTCCCCGTGCAACATAGATATATATATAGGTCAACGTTGGAGGACATTTTCACTCATCCATCATCACACATTCTCTCTCCTCATCTGATTGGTTCGATCATCAATTGGAGTCTCTTCTTCTCCACACATGGGAAACGCAGCAAAAGGAATTTATGTTTTCGACCTAAGGTTTTCAGCGCAGAGTTGACCAGCGTTGACTTTGGTCAACGCATGGTCAAACTGACCCCAATCTTGGTCAAAATTCTGATTTTTGCAGTCTGCATTTATTGGCACAGAAATCGAGGTTGACCTTTGACTTTGACCGAGCTACGTTGAATTTTTGTTGATGTTGTTTTGCATTGACCGTTCACTGTGACAGCGTTGACTTTGGGTTGACTGATATTGTTGTCCAAGAGGGTTGTGTGACACTTCTGGTTGGCTGACTGTATTGAGACTTTGTTGGTTGAAGCACCCTATTGACCGCCATAACGCACCACAACACATATATTTTGCTGATGAAGTTAAGTGTAATTTTTGGCTTGTCTTATGTCGATCTACTAGTATGTTCTATTAGCATTTTACTTTCTTGTTTATGTGATTGTTGTTTGATATTGGGGATAAAGTAAAGTTGCATCAAGTATAGAACATCAATGAAAATTTACATGGTATCAAAGCTGAAGTGAAGACAAAGCCCAAGTTTGTAGCAATCACCGAAGAAGAGCATGGGTACCTCAAACTATAATGGCTTTAAAGCTAATGACAAACTCACTGGGAAGGAAGACTTCCATGCCTAGAAGATGACTTTGGATCTTATGTTGGAAGACCAAGATGTCATGGACTATGTGCAGGGTAAAATCCAAGAGCCTCCATCCACTGCACCTGCTGCCACCAAGTCTAAATATAAGAAGGGGGAAATCAAAGCAAAGCTGATGATCAAGGACTCAATTCATAAGAGTTTGGTAGCCTACATATCTGAGCTACACACATCCAAGGAGATGTACGATAAGTTGGTCAACATGTTCAAGGCCAACAATGCAAATCAAGTCCTTTTCTTCAAGAACCAACTGAAGAATCTGAAGAAAGGCAGGGATGAATCCGTTCAATCATATTTTCTAAAATTGGTTAAAATAAAAAATAATCTTCTGGCCATTGGAGAGACAATAGCTGATCGAGAAATGGTTCTCACTGCACTTGGAGGTCTCTCCTCCGAATGGCATGTATTCAATACTACCATTCTCAGTAACAATGTGATACCTGATTTTGACGAAGTACTATCGAGATGCGTACAAGAATGAAGGAATATGAAAATGAAGGAAATGTTGCCTTCACTGCTCGTGCTAAGAAGAAGAACTTTGGTGGTCCAAGGAACAAAGGAAGAGCAGGGGCCCAAGGAAAGACAGGCAAATGTTACACATGTCACGAGACCAGCCACTATGCTAGAGAATGCCCTTTCAAGAGGGATTCTCCTGATGATGATGACAACAACAACAACCGGAGGAATGGCAATCAAAGGAACAACAGGTTCAAAGGAAAGAGGAAGGCTCCCTCTGGTGGAAATGGGCAACCATTCAAAAGGTCGAGAAATTCTAGGTATGAGGAATCTAATGTTGTTGATGATAAAATAAATGAATTCATTCTTGTATCTGCCCTCTCTGCTACATCTCCACCCGACACTATGGATGTCTGGTTGATAGATAGTGGTGCCTCAAGGCACATCACTGGGTTCAAGGAAGCACTTTTTGATATGGTTGAGAAGGATGTTAACCTGAAAAATTATCCTTGGAGATAATGCCACATATCCCGTGAAAGGGACAGGGACTGTGACCCTCCACTTGTCTCAAGGTCAAGTCCTCCACATGCAAGATGTACTATATCTACCTGATTTGAAAAAGAACCTTGTGTCTATTTCGGCCATAGAAGACAAAGGTTTCAATGTGGCATTCATTGATGGGAAGGTGCATATCTGGAAGAAGAGTTTCAAGGAAGCTATCACGATTGGATTTAGAGTTGATACACTCTACTAGGTTGGAGGAAGTCCACTGGGAGCAATGACATGTGATACAATCCGACAGACTAAACTATGGCACCGGAGGTTTGAACTTTGAACACCTTCATTACAAAGCCCTTCTCGAAGCAAGGAAAGTGGTGACGGGGATGCCCAAGTTCACAAATGATCATGAAGGTGTATGTCAGGGCCGTGCCGAAGGAAAGCATACAAGGGGACCTTTCCCCTCAAGTGTCACAAAGACATCTGATGTCTTGCAACTGATACATTCTGATCTGTCTGGTATGTTGCCCGTGACATCCTTGGGAGGATGTTCTTATTATATGACGTTCATAGATGAATTTTCTTGCAAAACTTGGATATACTTCTTGAAGAAGAAGGATGAGGCTTTCATGTGGTTCTGTACCTTCAAAGCCTTGGTGGAAAATCTAACAAGGAAGAAGATCAAGATATTGAGGACCGATAATGGCACTGAATATGAGACGAACGAGTTCAAGAACTTTTGCAGAGAAGCCGGCATCAAGAGGGAGACCACAACTGTCTATACTCCTGAGCAGAAGGGCGTTGCTGAAAGAAAGAATAGGACCATTATAGAAGTTGCCCATGCCATGCTATGTGACCAAGGTCTTCCGAAGTTTCTGTGGGGCGAAGCTGCGAACACTTCTGTGTACATACAAAATCGATGCCTGAATTCCGCTCTAAACTCCAAAACTCCCAAAGAGGTTTTCTCTGGTAAGAAACCTGACGTCTCACATTTTAGAGTTTTTGGATGTCCTGTTTATTTTAATGTACCGAAGGAGAAGAGAAGCAAGCTAGATGCTTCTGGAAAGAAGGGAATGTTTGTGGGCTATAGCGAAACTTCGAAGGCCTATAGAGTCTATGTGCCTGGTCAAGGGGAAGTGGAGATATGCCATGATGTTACCTTTGACAAAGATGCTTCCCTGAGGAAGGCAATCAATCTTTCGAGATTGGAGGAAGATCATGAAGCAAGGCCTGGACATCAAGAAGAACCGAAGGATGAGACAATGCCCAATGTTGAAGGACCGATGGACCCTATTGATCCACCTCCTCCAATGAGGAAAAGACCATCATGGCTCAGGGACACTCTCGAGGATGCCGAGAATCATCTGGCCCCAACGGGAGCAATTCCGTGAAAGCAAGAAGCCGAATAGATACCAAGGGTATCTAGCAGCCATGAGTACAATCATACAATTTAAGCCTGGATCTTTTGAGGAAGCCATAAAGCATCAAGTCTAGAAGGATGCTATGCATGAAGAATATGAGTCCATTATGAAGAATGATGTTTGGGATGTGGTTCCGAGACCGGAGGACAAAGCAGTTGTCACCTCGAAATGGCTCTATAAGATCAAGCATGGATCTAATGGTAGTGCTGAAAAGTTCAAGGCAAGATTTGTTGCCCGTAGCTTCTCTCAAAAGGAAGGTGTAGACTATGATGAAATATTTGCATCTATGGCTCGATATACCACCATCCGATCTATCATAGCCCTTGCTACTACGCAAGGATGGAATCTTCATCAGATGGATGTGAAGACCGCATTTTTGCATGGTGCGATAAAGGAAGAGGTGTATGTGGAGCAAACTCTGGGTTTGAAGTCCAGGATCGAGACACCCATGTTTGCAGGTTGAAGAAAGCCCTCTATGGGTTGAAGCAAGCACCCAGAGCTTGGTACGAGAGGATAGATAGCTACCTGATGAAGTCGGGCTTCACCCGTAATAATGTTGATCCGAACCTTTACTTCAAGGTTGATAGAGAAAAGCCTCTCATTCTGGTGTTGTATGTGGACGACCTCTTCCTGACAGGTGTTGACCCTCTCATTCATCAGCGTGAGAGGGAGCTCGCTGCTGAGTTCGAGATGAAGGACCTAGGACTAATCATTACTTCCTAGGCCTAGAGGTCTGGCAGAGACCTGGCGAGATGTTCCTTTCTCAAGGAAAATATATTGTGAAGCTTCTGGAAAGATTTGGAACGGTGGACTGTAAGTACGTGTCGACACCGATGGAGCTCAACTTTAAGAAGTTGAGTGGCAGCGCTGCTGGGCCCGTGTTAGCAAATCCTACTAAGTATCGCCAACTCGTAGGGGCCCTGATGCTCTTAGTGAACACCCGTTCGGACATATGTTTTGCAGTGAACACTTTGAGTCAACATATGGTTGAACCTCATCACATTCACTGGGTTGGTGCCAAGAATCTGTTGAGATATCTTCGGGGCACGATAAACCATGGGTTGATACACTGCCAGGAGCATGACACTCCATGGATATACTGATGTTGATTGGGCTGGTAGTGTGGTGGATCGTAAGAGCACATCGGGATGCTGCTTCACACTTGGGTCTGCTTCGATATCATGGATGAGCAGGAAGCAGAAGTCGGTGGCTTTGAGCACCGCAAAGGCCGTATACATTGCAGCAAGTATGGCCTATTGTGAAGCAGTTTGGTTGTGAAAGCTCTTCAGTGATTTGTTCGAGCATGTGCTAGATACCACTGTGATACTCTGTGATAACCATAGTGGGATTCGGTTGTCCGAGAATTCTGTGTTCCACGATCGATCCAAGCATATTGATATCAGGTAACACTTTATCCGGGATATGGTACAGCAAGGCATCGTAAGGCTCGATCATATAGGAACTGATGACCAAGTCGCAGACATTCTCACAAAGCCCCTGGGGAAGGTCAATTTCCTAACCTTCCGTGAGAATCTTGGAATCGTGGAACAACCCTATGCTGAGGGTCATGTTGGACGATGAGCTCTGGAAGCTTTGGGGGGCTTTGGGGATAGCTTCTTGGAGCTATAAGCACTCACGGGGCGAGGCTAGGCTTGTTGAACCTTGTGGTGCTTCTACCCCACCATTATGATGTTGAGTTGGTTCACCTTCATGACACAGGTTTCTCAGTGAATCCTACCCATTAAGTCCCTGGACTCATGGGGAAGTACCTCTCGCTTGGCCAACAGGTGGGAAAAGATAGAGACCAGTAGCAAAGGACCGATGGACGGATTTCCGAGATTGTCGTACTCTTTATATCTAGGATGGCATGGTCCAACCACTTGATCTGGGATCAATTATAGTGACGTTTCATACCTCCAACTGACTTCGGCTCAAGTAAACCAACTTCAGGTTGGTATGAGACTCTTTTTGAGTCCTATAGAGGTTTTGGACCTCTAGGCTGAATCTGTCAGCCGGGAATGATGTCTTTGTGACTGAACCACTTTTGTTCTGAAATAAAGAAGCCAGCTAAGCAAGTTACGGCGGGATGACGCACAATGTTTGGATGGCACAGGTGGATGGAGTTCTCCCTAGTTGAGAGGGAGTGTTAATTTTGGAAAACCAGGTCCAAACTCCATGTTGTGATGCTCAGATGAAGATGCCAATATTTATATTGGATTCCTCTTTCAGAGAGGTACAAGATCGATCTAAAGATCGTCTTGATCCGATGAGCAGAACATTTATTTTGAATTTATTCAAAATATGTGCAAGGTCGGCCAGAATTGAAAAGTAGACTTGAAGCCCTAGCAATTGTGTCACACACCCTCACTAATGGATATATATATATATATATATATATATATATATATATATATATATATATATATATATATAGGTCAATGTTGGAGGACATTTTCACTCATCCATCATCACACATTCTCTCTCCTCATCTGATCGGTTTGATCATCACTTGGAGTCTCTTCTCCACACGTGGGAAACACAGCAAAAGGAATTTATGTTTTTGACCTAGGGTTTTCAACGCAGAGTTGACCAGTGTTGACTTTGGTCAATGCATGGTCAAACTGACTCCAATCTTGGTCAAAATTCCGATTTCTGCAGTGCGCATTTATTGGCACAAAAATCGAGGTTGATCGTTGACATTGACCAGGTTGTGTTGACTTTTTGTTTATGTTGTTTTACGTTGACCGTTGACTGTGACAGCGTTGACTTTGAGTTGACTGATATTGTTGTCCGAGAGGGTTGTGTGACACTTCTGGTTGGCTGACCGTATTGAGACTTTGTTGGTTGAAGCATCCTATTGACCGTCATAACGCACCACAACACCTATATTTTGCTGATCAAGTTAAGTGTAATTTTTGGCTTGTCTTCTGTCGATCTACTTGTATGTTCTATCAGCATTTTACTTTCTTGTTTATGTGATTGTTGTTTGATATTGAGAATAAAAGTAAAGTTGCATCAAGCATAGTACATCTACGAAAATTTACATGTCACCAAGTCTTAATGACAATGAAGAATTCCAAATGGTGGCGTAGCATTATATTAGTAGCTCAATGGGTCAAGACCCTTGGTAGTTTTTACTAACAACTTGGATGCCAAATTCTTAACTTTGCAATCGAAAGGATGTCACAACAGACTTTAAGGAATAAAACCTCCTGCAAGACACAACCTATAATGAAGAACTTCGTCCCAAAAGAAAGAGAAATGCCACTTTTTGAAGTATAGTTGGCCTCATCAAAGGATAAACACAAGCAACTTTATCCTAGATAAGCCACTTCAAAAGAGGATGACTTGCTAATTATCCTATAAATACAATCTTTCAATATATATTATTGTACTCATATTATCAATTGCATCTGACCCAAGCAATTGAGTGGAGGAGTGTTAGCCTTCTCATCGAGAATCAATTCCCACTCATGACATCTTTAGCTCTTCATGAATAAGATATTTTATCAACCTTGAACCCTAAAGAATCTAATTTACCTTAGCTACCATCGTTAGAATGACAGAAAGTGCCCGATGGGTTTCCGCGAGAGAATTATACTTCGAAAAATCATCGTACTCGTACAATCCATTAACAATAGTAGTTTAGATTTGTGTTCCTCTCACAAGACACAAACTATTATTATTTTTCAGTTGCATTTAAACAACTAGTGAGACTACACAAGGATACATTTTATTGTATATCTTGTATTAAATGTCTATCCAAATATTAATTACTTTGCAATATATTTCAAAATAAGCACAATACTTCCCCGATCGGGGTGAGTGTTGGTGAACTGGCAACGGTGGGATCTGTGCCATGAACAAAGGTATCATGAACCATAATGGAGGGTGGTAGAATGGCGGCCCTCATTTAATTCGTTGCATGTGAAAGGTGGCAAGAAATAAGTATGATATCGATAGATGGCATAAGGTTCGATTAGAGGGAACGTCTTTGGGGTATGATTCTAAGAACCCAATCGGGTCTGGTGTAGCTGTTAGCCACCTCTCTGAAGTTTCAAGGGTGTGCACAAAAGGTTTGCTCCAGCCTGGCTACGTTCCTCAGTCTGCAAGCGACGATTGAGAGTATGTTCTTCTCGCTCATCCTAAACTCTCCCTTATCACTGTTTTCCCCTTCTTCTTAACTCACCGAATGGTTTTTTCTAAGATGGAAATGCGGGAAAGTCATGAAGACTCCCTGGAAATTTGGGGGGCAAGGATGTATTATTTGGGCAATTGGACGGTCTATCTATGTAGTTTGTTTGTTTCTTATGGTATTATGCTATTGTTGAAGTCTATGCATACCCAAAATGTACATGGGATTCTGGCTAGCGTTATTCATATAAAAGTTTTTCATTCAATTGTTCTCTCTGTATTAAATCATATGCCTGGACTATCATGAGGCAATTCGAAGAGGAATTCCCACGGTTTGATAATAACCCCTATCTCAAGGGGGCTCTATGAACAAAGGGTCACTGTTGGTGGCCCGCTTCGTCAAGGTCGAGTTAACTCAGTGAGAAAAGCTCGATTGCATGGGTTTCTCGTTTATTCTCCTTTTGTATTATGTTATCTTACTATTACAGGGTTGCTCTTCTCCCGGTGTTGTAATTTTTCCACGCCAGGTCATCTCCCTGCAAGCTGGTCTCCAGTCCGGACAGAGTCCTGGGCAGCAGTGTTGCAGTTACCAAGGTATCGGGCTCAAGGGCACCCATGTGGATTGTTGTCTAGAACCATGGCACAACCCTCCTACATAGTGGCAACACGAGTCGAGGAGGTCAAGGCAAGAACCGGAACAGTGGAGCAAGACAGGGGGGTCGACAACCCCAACCAAGGTAGAGTCAGGGACATGGGCGTCGCAGTATCTCAGGCCTAACCTGTGAGGCCGCACAGGCTTTCCAAGTTAACACATCTCCACAGGTTCGACAATTGATCTCTGGGTGGGAGTCAGATTTAAATCGACAAGCAAAGAATATTGATCTAGACATGGAGGAATGGCAGACCCTAGGTCCAAGACCCAGGCCATTTTAGAGGCAAGTATACCCAGTTTCAGCAGACAGTGTCCTTATACTAGATGATGAAAATATTGTGGCAAAAGCACTGATGGCTTTCTTTGTCGGCTAATCCAAAGTCAGATCCAGCAACAAAATGCTCACCTCAGTCGCATAGAGAAACACATACCCTCCCTCCCTCGGACCAAACTACCGGGATCCAGTGGTAAAGATTCAGTTCCCATAGACTCATCTGATGAGTAATCTGATAATCTGCATGGTTCTTTTTAAATTTTGAGATATTAATATGATGGCTCTACAGATTTTGATGTTCAGTTACATAGTTAATACGAAGATTAAAAACAATGAGACATATATAGCGCTACTAGACAATCTTAGACTTTTTAAGTTTTGAATAGCTTATAATGCAGTCATATGGCCAACAGACCTGGTTTCCCAACGGGCAGATTGAGGCCATCTGATCCCAATGGATTTGGATGTAAAAATTGTCTGTTGATTTTTATGAAAATGTAATAGAAAGGTTCTGCCAAGCATTACAAAAAAAAGCACAATACTAATGGAAACAACTTAAATCACTACAACAAGGAAAGTGGTTATCCATACTAGAGCTTGGATATAGGCAAATATTTTCATCCCAAAACACAATCATTAATACATTGATTTCCATTCATTGTGTTAACGGCAATCTTGCAACTAAACTCCTACTATTAGTTTGAAATATATATATATATATATATATAGCAAAATGGTTGACACAAACTTATTATTGATGGTATTCTTGTTAAAGTAAGTTTACTCAATTTCCTTCATTGAGAGTAATTGTCGAAACTAGAAAGTGAAGAAGATGGAAACGAAGACAAACTACGAAATGGGAGTCAAATGCAAGAATTTGTAGTTAAAACAAACACAAAATGGCCATGCATTAACAAGGTGGTGTTAGCTTATTTAGATTTAAAATATCACTAGCAGTGTGTCGTCTTAAACGTTGTTAAACATTGTTTACCACCTGAGGAAATTTGAGTCAGCACTAATCTAGAAACATTTTAAAAATATGCCTCAAATTTCCCGTGCGATTCCAAACATTTATTGTCCAACATATTCTTATCCAACGGAAGAATGTTGTTTCCCATATTCCTCCATATATAATGTCAACCATGAAGATGCTGCCTACTGAATACAGCGGATTAGAGTAACCATACGGAAAACCACAATGAGCAGAAATACGGTCGAATAACAATCCTGGAGAATTTTGATTGAGTTTTACTAAGTAGAATGGGAGAAAGCATCGAGAAATGCCCCTACGATTAAGGACTCCAGGGGCGACAGTCAACAAACACTGGACATTGCAGAACCAACCATGTTTAGTTAAACTAATCACTTGCTTGACAAAGAGTCGGGACTCAGCATACCTCACCTCCTTTACAGAGTTCATATACGTCACTTTCTTTGTGCCCGAAACTAAATTATGATTACTTTAGGTAGCATCCAAGTACAAGATTAAACCAAATTACTGCAACAGAAAAAGCAGAGCATAATCAAAACCTGTTAATCGGAATGAAAATTGAACTGGGAACCACAACAGCAAAATCCAGATGATAGCTTTTATATCTGTGCGTCAGCTGCATCTCCAACAAAGGGTACCCTTGGAGTCCTTCCGAGGATGCAAGACACCAGAGCATACAGAAATCCCAGTACGAGGAGAAGGAACACAGCATTGTACGACATCACCAAAATATTAAATCCCAGCCCGCGCCTTGGATTCAATATACGTTGAATTATCAGGGGCAGGACCAGGAGAACATCCAGCACTACGGCTTGCATTGCATTAAATCTCACGTAACGACTGAAACTAGGGTTTCTCACCACGGCCGAATAGAGGGCGAAGAAGGCTATGAAGGAAGCATAGGGAACGGCTTGATAAGCTTGGAGAATGGGAAACAGGGGTTCGAATAGAATCTCTGCTTTAGGGTATTGCATGAAGAAGTAGCGGCCGTACTGTAAGCCGTTGAAGAACGGCAGGACGTACCCTAAAGCTGCCACGACCCGGTCTGTTGCAGGGACCACGGACTGCATTGTGATTCTGTGCATTCTTGGCGTCCTCGTGGATTTCAAATTCTTCTTCTTCTTGGTCCGCCCATCCCCGATGCCACCCAAGGTTGCAATTAAAGGTGCGGATGTTGGCGTTATACTTCTTCCTCTGGCTGAGAATGTAGTGGGAGAAGGAAATGAATTCTTATAAAGTTGGAGGGACGCTGCGGCAGCAGGATAACAGAGAATGGTATTCATTTTCGATTCATCCAAAATCCAGTGGCGTTGCCGGGTTTAGCGATCACAGCTACAAGTAACAGAAAGGTAATGCATGAAGAGAACAGCACTCTCAATGTAATTAAAGCTCAGCCTTGCATTGAAAATTAAGCCCGCTGAACTCCTGTTCGGCATTTAAGCGAGAGGGAAAAGGGCGTGGGATTTATTGGCTGAAAATGTTGAATATTACGATTAAATGTTTATTTCTTTCGTACTAATATTTTTGAGGCTAGAAAATATGTTACCATAGATAAAATGGTTTCTTTCATTTAAATTAAAATTTTGAATTTGTAAAATTAATTTGAGTGTAAATGTTTTGAATTAAAACTTTTGGTTTTTGTGATTTATAATTCATAATATTTACAGAGATTTTTGGTCATTATTAAATGTAAAAAAATTTGTTGATGTTTTAGGAACTAGATTTTGTTGAGATTTTTGGAACCAACTATTATAGTTAATTTTAAGTTTAAATTGTTTAATTTATAAAATTCAAGTGTTTTATTAGATGTTGAATTTATAAATGTATTCAAAAATACATTTTAAATAACAAAAATCATTTTATTTTTTTAAATTATTTTATAACTTGTAATAAAAAAGTTCTATTTCATTTGTAACCTTAAAGTACACTATATATTAATTATATTTATTTCTTTATATTTGATTAATAAAGTAAATTAAAATGTTAAAAAAAATTATATTAATAATTATTTTTATTGGTGCAAAGATAAATTTCAAAATAAATGTGATTTAATATTTTTATATTTAATAAAATAATATATAATTATGTTAACCAAATCATACCTATCATGTTGGAAAAAATAACATTTCAAGAACTTTTATTCAATATGTGGTTTTTTTTTTTTTTTTTTTTTGAAACCATAGTAAACACTTATCACTAGGATGCAAGTTGATTTATTATTGTTATTCAAGAAAAACCACACCACTTGGAATTACTTGTTGGTAGTCCCTAACTGGGCCTCTTGCTAGATGTCCTTAGGTTTTGGGTTGTTAACCTCTTTCCTTACACCTAAAAAAACGAGCTCTTAACTAAATGTAAACAACTTTAAGACATGCTCTAAGCAAAACAATTAATTTCGTCTTTTACATTATAATTTGCAATTTTTAAAAATATATATGAATTCCAATATTTAATAAAAAATAATACAACATAAACAATATATTTCACATTTGAATAGGAGGAGCGCGCACATGGAAGGTTGGTGGAGGGGCATGTGCTTAACAAATGGTGGAGGGATGCTGCCATTTGGCTTCCCAATGTCAACACTTTGATGCTTTCGATGATGCTCTGGGAAAGGTGTTGGTGTCGGGTGTTTCTTCTCCTCTTTCAACGGTTTTGGGTTTTAGTGTGCTCATTTCCTTTATGCCAAAAGACGTGTCTTCCTGTCGGGTGTAGGTGTTAACACAAAGGAGGTTCTTGGGACTATTGTGTTGTAAACTCTCTGGTTTTCTTGTGGGTGGTTACGGTTTCCTACTATCCCGGGTTTTCTGTTCACAGTGATTGTTGTTTTTTTGGCCTTTGTGCTTACTTGGGTGGTTACGGTCAGGGTTTCTCAGTTGACTTGTTTTCATTGTGCTTTGACGGTAGTACCGAACTTGGTGTTTGGTTATTGGGTCTCTAGGTCAACAAAATGGTCAAACCAAGTGAGTTTGTCCACCTGGCACTGCAAGAGGAGGGTATTCTATCAGTTTCGGGGATGGAGCCAACAAAGCAAAATTTGGCTAAGGTGGCTCTTCAACCTAGGTCTCCTACTAGCAGGGGGCGTGGATAAACTGAGGTGGAGTCCGGTGGAGGGTTTTAGTTTGTCGATTGGTGATGACTCCGTCATGCCAAGACAGTTCTCTGCACCTAACAAAAAATTGTGAGAGGGTCAACATGAAGCGATTTTGCCGAAAGCTGAAACGGTCGGTTTCACTGAATGTCCTCATGTAAGTTCAATTTCTCCGTCAAACTCGATTACCTTTATTTTTCTGTATGGGGGCTTGGAGAATATTGTGTATGGTGCAGGTTTTGGCACGAAGAAGGGTTTAAAAGCTTGTTTTATTCCCGGGGACAAAGTGTATAAATTATACAAACAATGTGTATACCAATGGATTCAATTTGATCATGCAATATGTTAAAGCAAGATATTGAATCCTTCCACAAATTAATTTTGGAAAATAAACACGATCACCAATCACACCAAGTAAAAGAAAGAAGAAAATCAATCCACAACACAAATATTTTCTCGGGGAAAGCTTGCTGCTCAAAACCCCTCTATCTTCTATTGTATATTCACCAAGGAATCATGAAACAATTACAATGCACTCTTCTCACAAGAGTCTGTTACACTCTCACAACTGTCTCACACAGATTCGGACAAAATCGACCAACACTTAGCCTATTTTCAGCCTCTGCTCAGCCTTCCTTGCTTGTGCAATTCATGTGGAATGCAATCCTTATTCTTTAGGAATTTCAGCCTTCCAAAACTGCGCAATGCTCATGGGCAATCCTATTGGTGTTTTACTGCATACGGGCAGCCTACTAATAATACAACCAATAGTTAACATCCCTTTAACCTTTGTCTCAACTAGGTCTCCACTGGAACTGACATGCATGCAGCTATTAATAGTAAATCATCAGTTACATGACAAATCACTGCATGTGAATTAAATCTTATTTAATTCACTTGACCTCTCACTAGTGCAACAAACAGTTACAACTAGTTAAACTGATTTTAACTCAATTAATTGAGTTAACTGATTTCTCATGCATTAAACTAATGCACTAACTGCAACTTGGACTCAATAACTAATAGAATCACTTTGCATGTCTCACCAACCACCCTCAACTCGAAATTCGTGAGCTACTGAATTTATCACACTTAATTAACTATTACAAGTGTTTATGATATAAGATTACAATTTATTGTCCAATTTAATTAAGGGAAAAATAAAGTAAACACACATTTCTTGTTGACTTTTCAACACTCCCTCTCAACAATAAAGGGATTATCAGCTACCCCGATCCTGCCTCAATGGTATTCGAATTTTCTCCTAGCGAGCGCCTTCGTCAGAATATCTGCATCTTGATCTTCCGTGGGAATGTAATGAAGTGACAAAATATGTCTCTGAACACAACCTCTGAGATGGTGGTACCAGATGTCTATATGCTTGGACCTATCATGGAATACTGGATTAACTGAGAGTTTAATGCAACTCTGGTTATCATAATGTATCGTTGTCGGATCCATCTGATGACCAAACAAACCAACCAAAATCTTCCTCATCCAGATGGCCTCACATGCAGCATGACTCACTGCCATGTATTCGGCCTCGGCTGAATAGAGTGCCACAAATCTCTGCTTCCTGTTGTACCAAGAAACTGATGTCGATCCTATGCTGAAGATCCCTCCTGATGTGCTCCTTTTGTCTAATGGACTGCTTGCCCAATCTGCATCGATGAAGCCTTGAAGCTTCACTCCCTCTGTCTGTCTGTACCATAATCCATACTCTGTATTACCCTTGAGATATCTCAAGACATGCTTCCCAGGCTTCCAAAAGAGCTTGGTCGTCTTAACCATAGCTTGTCTCAGTTGGTTAATTGCGTAGAAAATGTCTGGTCTGGTGTTCACCAAGTACATGAGTGAACCCACAAGCTGCATGTAAACAGTAGCGTCCACTACCTCACTTGAAGTAGCATCCTCCTTCCTCTAGTTTCTTGGAAGAGGAGTCTCCATGGGTTTACAGCTCTCCATGTGAAACTTTCTCATAATCTCTTTGGCATACTTGCCTTGAGAAACAAATAGCTCACCATCACGCTGCCATATTTCCAAACCAAGGAAATAGTGAAGGAGTCCCATGTCCTTCATCTCAAACTCTCTTGCAAGATCCTCTTTGCAAGAAATTGTGAGTTGCTCATCACCTGTCAAAATAAGATCATCAACATAAAGTACAATAATCAAAAGCTTACCATCAACCACAATCTGGTACAGGTTCGCATTTGCTTCACTCTTCATGAAACCCAACCCGGTGAAATGGCTGTCAATCCTAGTGCTCCAAGGACGAGGTGCTTGCTTCAGCCCATACAATGCTCTCTTGAGTTTGCACACATGCGACTTACTTTCAAAGGTCTCAAAACCTTCTGGTTGCTCTATGTACACTTATTCCTCGATAACTCCATTAAGAAACACAGTCTTCACATCCATCTGATGTATCTGCCACGCCATCTGTGTTGAGAGTGCAATGATAGATCTAATCGATGAGTATCTCGCAACCGGTGCGAAAGTCTCCTCATAGTCAATCTCCTCAACTTGTGAGAATCCCCAGGCTACAAATCTAGCCTTGTACTTCTCCACACTCCCATTTGTCATCTGCTTCACCTTATAGATCCATTTAGATCCAACTAGTGATTTTCCGACTAGTCTTGGGACAACTTCCCATGCACTGTTCTTGACAATGGAGTCATACTCCTCAACCATGGCGTCAACCCAAATTGGTCGATGCACTGCTTCCTCAAAAGATGATGGTTTTGTCACAATACACTTGCTCATAAGAGCCATGTATCCAGTAAACCTATCTGGAGACTGTCTATGCCTGCGCAGTGATGTAGGTGATCCTACATGTTCTGTCGCATCAAGTCTCAATATATCAGTTTCTATGGTGCGCCTTCTACCATGTCTGGTGGATGGCTCTGCATGAGTGGTTTCTACCACTCCATGGTCATTCGCATGTGGTTGCTCCACATCTTAAGGTTCATATTTTGGAACCAAGAGTTCCTCATCTGCATGCAAATCAAGGTCCCTCTCAAGGGACAATCACATGACTTTCTCCTCATCAAATTTTATATCCGGTCTCACAATAGTCATCCTGTTGTTTGGAAAATACACCCGATATTTGTGGGGAGTATCAGTGTACCCCACAAATATCCCAATCTTAGTTGTTGGTTCTAGCTTCTTCCTGGAATATTTGGTGACATGGAAATAGACAAATGAGCCAAAAAAGTTTAAAATATAAAACATCGGGCTTCTTACCAAAAAAAGCCTCCTCTGGTGTACTCATGCCGAGTATCCGATGAGGACTACGGTTCTACACAAATACGGTTGTGTTGCATGCCTATGCCCACAGATGCAATGGTAGGCCCTGATCATGCAACATCGCTCGTGCCACACACACAATTGTTCTGTTCTTTCTTACTGCAACCCCATTTTGTTGTGGGTTATGAGGGGCAATCAACTCTCTCTGAATTCCTTCTTTGCTACAGAAGTTATTGAATTCATTAGAGATGTACTCACCACCATTGTCGCTCCTCAGAGCCTTCACATGCTTCCCCGTATCTTTCTCCACTAGTTCTTTGAACTCACAAAATTTTGAGAACGTTTGATCTTTCTTCTACATGAAGTAGATCCAACACTTTCTATAAAATTCATCAACAAATATCACATAATACATGTGCTTTCATGTCAAAGTTGTAGAGAATGGTCCACACACATCTGAGTGAACTCTCTCAAGGATTCCTGTTGCTCGGTTCTCCTTCTTATGAAAAGTGACCTTTGCATACTTCCCCACGGTACATCCCTCGCATGTGTCTATCTGCACAAAAGTACCCTTTAGAAGCCCCATAGAAATCTGCTACATGACCTTCAAAGTTCTGTGGTGTAGATGGCCCAATCTCCTGTGCCATAACTCACCCTCATCCCGAATCACCACTTTGTTTACTTTACCCATCAATGTTGCGCAGCCATCTACATCATGTTTGTAGAGATTCTTCACACAAATCCCAATCTTCTTGGCTTGTCCTGTGGCTTTGTGACGAAGGAATTATTTCCCTTCACTGAAAACCCCATCATAACCTCTATCCTCCAACATAACAACTGAAACTAAATTCTTTTTCAAGCCTGGTGCATGCATGACAACATTTAATAAGAAGGGTTTACCTGACTGTCTCTGGAAAGTAACTATACCAATCCCGGTAGCACTATACCTCCCGTCATCACCCATTTCAATATGCATCTGGAGATCCTTCTACTCCAAGCTACTAAAAAGTTATTTGTCTCCTATCATGTGGAAATATGCACCACTATTCAAGTACCACACTAATCCCATCGCATTAGACACCATGCATGTGATAAGCGAGAAGTCCAACTCAAATTGCAAGGCCAAAGCCTCACCAACTGTAGATCTTGATGCCTTCTTGTTCTTCTTCTTCTGTTGACAATTAGTGGCATAGTGTCCATGCTCGTGACAATGAAAACACTTCACTCTGGACATGTCACACTTCTTGCCTTCTTTGCAGGTTTTAGATTTGGAATAGGATTTCTTTCCCTTCCCCTTCCTCGCCTTACCAGGCAAGGCACAATTTTCCTCATCATCTATCTTAGATGAGGATCCATCCATAGTATTCCTCCTAAATTCTTCTTGTACCAAATATGACCGAATTCACTCCCAATTTGGTAGCTTCTCCTTCCCATTGACAGAGTCCTGATAACTATGCCAACCCTTGGGAAGGCCCATAAGAGCTAGGCTCACAAAGTCATCATCTTCTACAGTAATTCCGACACTCCCAAGCTCATCTCTACATTGGACAAACTTGGTTAAATATTTCGAAATAGTGTCGCCTTTCTCCATTTTGATTTTTCTGAGCTTGTCCTTCAGTGCCAATTTTATGTGGTCACTGCTACTCTAAAACAGATCTATCAAAGCCTTCCACATTGCATATGAAGTCACTTTTCCATGGAGACTTGAGACAATGTGGTCTCGTACTCCCTCTAATAAGATCCTCCTCGCCTTTGCAACCTTCTTTTTCAAAGCATCAAGAAGAATGGCATATTTTTCTACGAGTTTGGGAATGTCATTATCAATGAATTCTTTCAACCTGTTGTCCTCCAGAACTGCCTCCATCCTGTCTTTCCACGCAATATAATTAGAACTGCCCTCAAGTGCATATTCCAATCTCAAGCCATTGAAAGCCATCTTGATCTGCCTATCGCACCAAAGAATATTTCTGAAAAATTAAATGCTATTCAACACAAACTCAATTTCTTCTCCACTATAGTGATTTCCTACACTTTGATACCATGTAGAAATTATACAAATAATATGTACACCAATGGATTCAATCTGATCATGCGATATGCTAAAGCAAGATACTGAATCGTTCTACAAATTAATTGCGGAAAATAAACATGATCGCCAATCACACCAAGTAAAACAAAGATGCAAATCAATCCACAACATAGATATTTTCCCGGGAAAAGCTTGCTACTCAAACCCCTCTATCTTCTATTGTATATCCGTCAAGGAATCATGAAACAATTACAATTCACTCTTCTCACAAGAGTCTGTTGCACTCTCACAACTGTCTCACACTAATCTGGACAAAATTGACGAACACTTAGCCAATTTTCAACCTCTGCTCAGCCTGCCTTGCTTGCGCAGTTTAATTCACTTGACCTCTCACTAGTGAAACAAACAGTTACAACTAGTTAAACTGATTTTAACTCAATTAATTGAGTTAACTGATTTCTCATGCATTAAATTAATGCACTAAATACATTGGACTCAATGACTTATAAAATCACTCTGCATGCCTCACCAACCACCCTCAACTCGAAATTCATGATCTAATTGAGTTTATCACACTCGATTAACTATTACAAGTGTTTATGAGATAAGATTACAAATTATTGTACAAATCAATTAAGGGAAAATTAAATTAGACACACATTTCTTGTTGACTTTTCAACACAAAGTTGAGGCGTTGGGGAAGCCTAGTCCGAGTGCTTGGTCAGGGGGTCTTGAAAAATCGCTTTTGGGTGTCGGGCTTGGATCATTTTCGCTTTCTATGGAGTGTGAGTGGGTTGGTGAAGGTTTAAATGGGGCAGGATGGGGGACTCAGGAGGGCCTTGGTAGCATTTTCTATGGGGAGGTGTCAGGGGATATAGATGCGCAACTGGTGGTATCAAGGGGGTTCCTGGGGAAAAAAGCGATAGGCAAGTGACAGAGAAGGGGGTTAATCTCTCAGAGAAGTTTGAAGGGGCACAAGTAGGATCCATGCCTTTTTGTGATGGAATTGTAGCAGGTTTGGAGTTGGGAAGAGGGGTTTTGGGTCCAAAAGAAACAGAGGAAGCATCGAACGATGGATTTCACCCTATAAAATTCTCGATATAATCAGGAGGTCATGTGAGGACTAAACGCAAAAAAAGAAGGTGATAAAGGAAAGCCCAAAATGCCCTAATTTGGTTATTAGGGTTGATATTCATATTGGCAATGTGATGGTTGCTTCAGAATCCATTCTAGTGGGTAGAGCGTGAGGAAAATTCTTCTCGACGGAGTATGTATTTGAATGGATTGAGTGCAATTGGGGAGCGGCACAAAATAAAAAAGTGGAAATTATAAATTTGTCGAAGGGTTGGTTTATGCTCATGTTCCATAATTGTGAAACCTTGGATTGGGTTATGGAGCAAAACTGGTGTTTTAGCATAGCTCAAATTATTTTTAAATGGTGGACACTGATGTTTGATTCGACTAACCAGGAAAAACTGGATGAAATCCCAGTGTGGGTTTGCCTTCCTACACCGCCCCCACATTTCTGGACTATGGATGTGTTTCGAGCTATTGGGAATGGCCTTGGTACCTTTTTGGATGCGGATATTTCGTTCTTGGAAACAAGAGCATGGAACATTGCCCTCATTTTGGTTCGCTTCGCCCATCGAGAGGGATTGATTGTGAAAATCTTGTTACATCTGGAAGGCCATTCATATTTATGATTAATAGATTACAAACACCTTTCGTTCTGGTGCCATCAGTGTCACAAACATGGTCACTCGGCCAGGGATTGTCCCCTTGGTCTCAATTGAAGGCGCAAACAAAAGGGTGAGAATAAGAATGGCTCTTGAGCTCGAGTGGAACAGGTGGCCCATGAGGTAGTTGGGGGCAATCTAGTTCAAGAGGAGGAAGTGAACATTCAGGAGGAGGAGGGGGCGTTGTCGATGGAAGGTTTGGAGGTCCCTATTCAACAGCAGGAGATCAAACCTAAGGTTGATATTAATCAAGTGCAGGACGTCAAAGCTCCTGTTGATCCAACATCGGATTTGGAGGGTATTGCTCGTTGCTTCTCACCTTCTATTGTAAATTATCTTGATCATTTAATTGATGCTATGAAGTTGCCCGATCCTTCGAGGCAAAATAGAAATGAGTCTTTGTGCATTAGTAACCTCTCACTGGCTATGGATAGCATTATAACTACAATTCTGAAACTCAATATTGACACTATCCCTTATAACCTGAAACCCCGGGAAAAAAAAAATTGATGGAGGTTGAGACCTACAATGGTTTGGGGAAGAACCATAAACTGATATCTCCAAAGCTCAAATTAGGGCCATGTTGAATATTACAGATGGAAGTAAACTTTCCCTAAAAGGGGCGCTTAGAGCAGCGCAGACCTCTGTCACTATTTCTAAATGATTTTGTTGTCTTTTAATTGAAGAGGACTAGCTAGTGTCCCTAAAAAAATAACTTTAAAATGTCTTCTCCTAAACTATCACCTTGATGTGTTATTTCTTCAAGAGACCTTGGGCAAGGGTGATCAGGTCACAGATACAATTCTAAAAATTATTTCGGGCTGGACTTTTGTGACTGCTGATGTTAGAGGGAGATCGGGTGGGTTGGCGGTTGGTTTAAAAAACAATGTCATAAAGCTTAATAATTCATGGACATCAGATATGCTTATTGGCGTAGAGGTATTTTTTATGGAATTCAGCACTTAAATCACCATTGTGAACGTATATGGGCCTTGTTTGGAGTGGGTGGCTTTCTCAAACAACCTTCTAACAAAATAATTTATGCAAGACCCAAATTTGGTGGTGGGTGGAGACTTTAATTTATCTCTGGGGATGTTAGAAACCTGGGGGCCTATGGCTCGTGTTGATCCATTAGCTTATTTTTTCTTAAAAAAACTAAGGGATGGTCACCTTATTGATTCAAACCTTATTAAAATCTCTCCAACATGGAGAAATAAGAGAGTGGGGGAGGCTCGGGTGGCAAAAATATTGGATAGATTTATGTTGAATGAAGATCTTTCTAGCCAGATCCTAGGGTTTAGACAATGGGTGGGCTCTGGGGGGAATCATATTACTCCCCTATCTTGTTGGAGTTGGCTTGACCCAATAAGAAACTAGGTTACCCTTTCAAGTTTAATGTGGGATGGCTAAAGGGAGAAAAATATAATAGGTTGGTTATTGAAACATGGAGGCCTACGGATCATGCTGAAAATTCCTCCCATGCTTAGTCTTTTTTAAACAACCTGAAAACCCTAAAAAATGTGACAACCCTTTGGGCAAAAGAGAAGACAAAAAAAAGATACAATGGATCTTCGGGCCATAGGGGAGGAGTTAGAACTATTGGAAATTTAGGGGACTGAAGGATATGTGGACAAGGAGAAGAGGGGCTAGATCAAGTCTTTGGAAATGAGGAGGAGGAAAATATTGTTGGATAATGAAGAACAATGGCGTTTAAAGAGTCGTGCAATATGGCCCTGAGTTAGGGGTGAAAACACAAATTTATTTCAAAACTATGATAAGGGGAGGAAAAACACAAATACTATCTGAGAACTAGGAAAGCCTTGGGGTTGTGTTGCCAAATCATTTAATGAATTAGCTAATATGGGTAAAAATAAATTCAAGTCCCTTTTTGGTGTTCAGAAGGGTGCCATGATTGGGGAAGTGATTAGAGTGGCACAATTGTTTCCCAAGTTTGTTGATGAGGGGGACAATGAACAACTTATGGCTCCTATTTCGATTAAAGAAGTTGAACATTTCCTAAAAGCTATGCAGAAAGACAGAAGTCTCGGGCCGGATGGTTGGACTGGAATTTTTTCAACATTTTCTTGAATTGATGGGGGGTGCCATTAATGATGTAGTGGAAGAGTCTAGAATAAATGGAACCATTCATGATCCCATCAACTCAACGTTCTTGGCCCTCATTCCCAAATCTGATACCCCTTCGTCCTTTGATGATTTCAGGCATGTTTCATTGTGTAATTGTATATACAAAATTACCACAAAAATGATTGCAATCAGACTAAAACCTTTATTGTCTTGTAATATCTCTAAAGAACAATTTGGCTTTCTGGATGGCAGGCAGATTCATGAAGCCATTGGGGTGGCCCAAGAAACTATCCATAGCATTAAGCTATCAAGAAAGAAATGCATGATAGTTAAAATTGATCTATCAAAATCTTATGACTGAATCAATTGGTTATATTTGAGACTTTTGTTGACTCACTTGGGCTTCATAATTGACTTTGTAAATTGAATCATGGGTTGTATTACAAATGTGTCCTTTGCAGTTCTTATTAATGGGGTTGCGTCCCCTTTTTTCCATAGCCAAAGAGGAGTCAGACAAGGGTGCCCTCTCTCCCTGCTCTTGTTTCTTTTAGCTGTCGAAGGTCTAAGTTAACTTATGCTTTTAGCTAAGAGAAGAGGAGAGCTAAAAGGTATAGAAGTTGCAACAAACTTGTACATCTCCCATTTGTTATTTGTGGACGATATATTACTGTTTAATAATGGAAGTTGGGAGGAGATGCTTCAAATTAAAAGTATTTTGGACATGTTCATGAAGGCGACAATAATGGTTATAAACATCGAGAAATCATCCTTGACATATGAGGGTATATGAAGACTAGAACTTGCTTGGGTTTCAAATGTCATCCCTTTTGCTCAATTCACGATGGGGGAAAGACTAAAATATATGGGCTTCTATTTGAAACGTGACCCTTACAAAAAACAAGATTGGTCTTGGTTATTATCAAAAATTGAGAAGCATATTAATCTATGGAGCTAAAAATGGCTTTCCAAGGCTGGGAGGCTGGTGCTAAAAAATTAGGCGTTGTTGGCAATTCCGATGTATTGGATTTCCCTTTCTTAGGTTCCTAAAGGCATGTTAAACAAAATCAGGAGCATATGCAGTGGTTTTTTATGGGCTGGAAAGAAAGAAAAAATGGTTTTACCTTGGGTGGCTTGGAATAAAATTGCAATATCAAAGGAATGGGGTGGTTGGGGAATAAAGAATTTAGGTCCATTTGCTATTTCCCTAGCGACAAAATTAGGATGGAGATTTTTGACGAAGGACAATCTTTGGACAGTTGTGGTTAAAAGGAAATACATAGATCCGAGTCCTATGGAAGAATGGATTCGACAACCTGGAAAAGGATTCACAAAATCATCAGTTATAATGAAGGTTGCTATGCTATCATTTGAACTAGTGGAAGAAGGCCTGGCCTGGCAGGTTGTCAATGGGGAAAAATGAAGGATTGGGATGGATCCTTAGGTTGGATGCAATGAGTTGTTTGTCCTCTCCAAAGAACTGGTTGATAATCTACATCAAAAAGGGGTATTTTTCTTATACCAAATCACAAATCAGTATGATACTACTATTTGGAAACATGCTTGGAAATCTATTGATCATCTCCGACTTGGTCAACAATGGAGGCAGGAATGGTTTGTCTACACTCAAGAATTAACTCGCACAAGGATCTGGTTAAAAGAATACCTCGACACAATCTGATGGGTCCATGCAAAGTCAAGTCAATATTCGCCAAAAGTGGGCTATGAATACTTAATGAAGAGAAGGGGGTGGAGTGATTTGGAATGGTGGTGTAAGCCGTTATGGAAGTTGGACTGCCCTGCAAAAGCTAGACTTTTCTTTCGGTGCATCCTAAGGAAAAAAGTGCCCACATGGGATTCACTACATAAGAGATTTTTACTTGGGCCTGGTTGGTGTATTTTATGCAAGGATGTAGATGAATCCTATGATCATCTCTTCCTGGATTGTCGTTTCACAAAAAAAGTTTGGGATTTTACATTGTCCCTTATCAATAACGGATCTGGTTGGAACAAAGAAAATTGTGGGGAGGCTTGGCATCGATGGTGGCTGGCTAATAATGATGCAAATATCAGAAGCATTCCTCTAATCATCTCGTGGGGAATTTGGCTGGCTCCGAATAAAGTATTTTTTTTCAGGACATTACTACTTCCCCATCAATAGTTGTTTCTGAATGTGCTTCGATCTTCTCACTTCTTCCTTCCTCTTATCATAACAAAATGCCTAAACACGTCTACATTGAAAAAATAAACTATGAAATCTCATGGGCATATTTTGATGGGGCATCAAACAACTAATCAAGACGTGGGGTTGGCATGGTTATTCATAAAAATCTGAACTGTTCTTTGGCTGCCTTTGTGAGTATTGGTAGTGGCACAAACAACTATTATGAACTCTTTGCTCTAAAAATTCTTTTATGTTGGCTCATCCATCTGCGTATTGATTCGGTTCAAATCTTTGGCGATTCTATGAATGCCATAAATTGGTTCAACAATGCACAAAGATGTCAAAATATTGTGTTACTTCCTATCCTTGAAGAGATACATGCTCTAAAATTGTCTTTTGTACTTATTTATGTATGTCATGTTTACAGGGAACGAAACGGGGCAATCGACAGTCTTTCTAAGGATGACATACAACAGGATATGGAGGTGTGGTACATAACGAAGAAAGATGATGGTTTTGTCCATGTGTCGGACATTAGACCTTATTAAACTAGGTCTATCATGATTTATCTTTTTTTATATTTTCTCTAGCACACGATTTTTTTTTCTTTTTTTCTTTTTCTTTTTCAGGAGTATCTATGTACATAATTTTTGGAAAACTTATATATATTTTTTTGTATAATATGAGACAGATCCTATATACTTGATGGCAATATTTGGGCTTTTTTCCCATATGAGAGGCCTAGTTGTTTGTGGATATCACGTATCGATGATTGATTTTTTTGTGATTTGTTGTGAGACTTCTGAGTGTTAGAGTTTGCTATACTGTGTTTTCCAGTAGTTTTTTGTTAATAGGTAACACTATGGCCCTCAAAGGGGACGAAAATCTAAACGAAATGTTGTGACATATATGATATAACTTTTTATCAAATAAATAAAAAGTTCGATTTTTTTCTTCTTCTTCTTATATTTGAATATGAAATAATATTTTGTGATATCTAAAAACACACACACACACACATAATTTTACTTTTAAATCAGATATTTAAAACATAGGCTTTAATATTATATTTTATAGTGGATTGAGTATCCAATGTTTTTTCCTATAGCAATGTGTGTGTCTTGTTATTTATTAGCCCTAATTAGATTATAGGTATTATCAATGCATTAATGTTATAAGAATGAAAATAATGTTTATTATTTATGTTTTAATAAATTTATATAGTAATAAAAACATGTTTGAATCATACTATACAATCATTGTTGTATTAATATAAAATATAGACTCAATACTATATTTTACCTTAATTCAATGTTTGTTTACACTATATATTTTCTTAATTTGTAAGCATTTTATAGATGATTGAGTATTCAATGTTTTTCCTATAGGAACTCTATCTTGTTATTTATTGGCTAATCACATTATAGGTATTATTAATGCATTAATGCATGAAAATAATGCTTATTATTTATATTTTTAATAAATATATGTAATTTTATATGTTTTGAATTTATGTATATTTGAAAAAATCTCTCATTTTTTCTCAATGAATTATTAGTCTTTCCTTCATTAAGGATTATATGATTCTCCTAGTAGTCAAAATGTGTTGACTTTGCATGTTTTTGTTGTATGTTTACAATTTAACCAAAGTTTTAGGAAAATGCTTAATATTTATAGTTTCTCGTAAATTCAAAAATGATTTTCTAGAATACTTATTTTTAATTTTCGATTAGCTGAGCGAGCTCCGATGGGACATAATTCCCCTGGATGAGGGAATTTTATTTTTTAGTATTTGTCAGTGCCTCAGAATTCATAAAAAATAAAACTAATTTGGCAAGTGGTGATTCCGTCGATGAGTGTATTGACACTGACATTGTTATGCTACTATTATGCCCAACGATGTCAGAACTAACGCAACCGTATCTCCTTTACATAGGTGGGGGGCGATGGTGCTAAACAAATCTCCAATTAATATAATTATGTTTGATTGTGTGGAGCTTTCACTTTGTGGAGGAAGCTTCCTCCACACAGTGAAAGCTCTGCACAAATACTCATGGAGTCTGGCCATACAAGACAAAAGATTTTTGTTTAGGGGTTGTTAGGGAGTAAGCCACTTTACACAATGCCAACGATGCGAGTAGTTGCTTGGATTTGTTAGACATTCTGCAACGATTTGCATTCGATACAATTTACAAAGTTTCCTTTGGGGTGGATCCTGTGTGGTTGGACACACGTTTTGATGAGTCAAAGCTAGTAGGAGTGCTCGATGTGGAAACAAAGCTTAGTGTTGGAAGATCATTGGCACAAATTCAGACTATTTTTTCATATTTACGTGGTTAAATGATTATTCAAAATTCAATATAATTAAATAACTGCTTTTCATTGATTCCAACAGCGCTCAACACAATACATAAAAATGTATCTTTGCGCCACCATTGTATAAGGGCCTATATTTCGGTATCCAGAATCCACTTACGTTTTCTATAAACTATAACTAAAACCTCAGACCATCGTCTAAAATTCAAATGTGAGCAATTAAAAAATGCATAAAACTACCATTTTTAGTCCCTGCCGCTTGCAGCATGGGACTATAGTAATCAAATTGTTAGTCCTGGCATTAGTTAGTTTTATTAGTCCCTATCTCTTGCGGCATGGGACTATAGTAATCGAATTGTTAGTCTTGGTATTAGTCAGTGTTAAAATTAACTTATAGTTTCGTTTGTTTTTTATGTAATATGGTTGCTAAACCTATCAAAAAATATGCTTAATGATTTTCATGGTATTGGCATCTTCCCGAGGCAAATAGGCACAATAGTTAGGGGTAAAAGGTATTATGTGATCATTTATTTTATTTTATTTTTTTATTATTTTTTTATTATTATTATTTTATTTTTATTTTTATTTCTTATTTTTTTCTTTTTTCTTCTGAAAATTTTCTCTCGATAAAGTAATTCTATCATTAATTCTAAAATGTTCTCACACATTTTATGCGAAGAAAAAATATTGTCCACCAAACTATATTGTACGCCTGCCTACCTGCCACCGCTTCTACTTGTCTTCCAACACTTATGCCTGCCACCGCTTCTGCCTGTCTTCCAACACTTCTGCCTGCCTGTTTCCACCACTTATGCCTACATGTAACAAGTGCTATAACTTCTCTCTACTTGTTACCTAGCAATTTTCTCCTGGGTCAAAAACTAGGCGTGATTATTGTGTCTCTTGCTTTGTTTGATGTGGTTCCCAGTGATATGGTCTAATATGAGGTTATCTGGTTGCAGTTGCTTTAATGTTGTGGGTGATCTCTGCTAAATTGATGCTCATATAGAAGCATGAGACAACGCAAACCTTTTCTTGTTGAAGCATAAGCCCGACGCTGGTATATAAGCAGGAGCCATAGAAGTAGGAGACAACACGAACCTTTGCTTGTTGAAGCATAAGCCCATCTCGGGAATGAATAACGGTAACACATATCTACTTGAGGGACAGAGGGACAGAGGCCTCGTGGTGCCTACTGCCTACCCTTTCGCTTTGGAAACCATGGAGTGGTTTAATAAGTTCGTAGAGATAGGAACACAGAGCAGACACACTAAGAGAGACGAAAGAAAGCTAAGGGAGTACAGTGACGTATGGATACTAAGTGTTGTATCAACCCCAGAGTCTAAGCTTTTATGATGACCTCTTCCTCAGTCTAATTTATCCCTTTCACTATGTCACACGACATGGGGGCTTCGAGATATTTAAGCAAGAACCTGATTGCTAAGGTCTGATTCCTAAGGTAACATTTTCATTGATTAGATAGACGCATAAGCACCCATATCAACGCCGAAAAAATGCTTGTTGAATTACCTAACTACTAGTTGTATACAAAAACATTAAGAAAATACATATTAAAAACGAAATTATAACCACGGAAATTTGAAATGGTAACCACATAAATAGAAATTCAAAAGGCATATTTCATTTTCATCTACTAGTTGTATACACAAGCCAATGTAGGTTGCGAAATTGGATAACAAAGATGCACCAATATATAGCACAAATATATATTTAAAGAGTAGAATTTATAGCAACTGAAAAGCTAACTGAATTGAATTTTTAGATCCAAAATTATGTTTTGAGTAACAATCTGCTAGTGCTTGCATCACCTACACCTGCATTAATCTACGACTAATCCACGACCTCCTTTTACTTTCCTTATTCTTTCACATGTACTCGAGTGGCTTTGCGAGTAAAAAAATTGGTATGGAATTTTAGGGGGAGTGAGAAGTTTTATGTGGATTATAGTCCTCATCGAATTTATTTCGAGGTACTATGGGATGCGCATGACTAGCTATACCACGATGGGAAGGCTGCAACCTTTTTATTTAAGAAGATCAGAGATACCTCGTCTCCTTTTCATGGATCCGACCATTTCAATCCCTCATATTTGTCTTATGATATTCTTGTCCATGCCTGGAAGCAATATGAAATTGATAATAAGTAGGTCATGGGTCATATTACTGTCGCATTTATGGGAAAAAATAGTTGGTGTGCTCGAATATTGAAATCATTTAGGCTAGCGACATTCCACCTGCCTCCAGCTAGAGATACCACCTGCCTACATATTTCATGCAACCCAACTTAGCACTTAACCTACAACCTATTGGCCTAGAGGTTGTGTCGAAGAGATACCGCAAGGTCAATGACCAGGAAGGCAAGCTACGTACAAGGAAACAACACTGCGCAAAGGAATAGAAAGACCTCTAATGCCTTAACCTTAAAGTTAGCCACCTGAAGAAATGGCTGGAAGATAGATGCATTAGATCCCCCATGAGCCCAAGGCCAAGGAAAATGAAAGATAACGACAAATTATTATGTGTAGGAACTGCTTGTTGGCCTATCTATAAGCTTGAACAACGTACCACCCATGTTAAATACGTCATAATTAACATGTGAGCCCTTACCTACTCGGAGAGTAGGTAAGTATCAACAGAATAAACTGAAGACCCAGAGACAGTACTATAGCGGGGTGGTCATTCAAGTGTTTTACTGGTATAGGTTATTCCTCCCTTTCAATCAAAGTTGATTTTTTGCTTTCTGTCTGTTTTGTGAGGCCAATGGATATCCTTAAGAAAGCCATGTATATCGTAATTGTTGTCTCCCCAAGTGATGCAAATCAAGAAGGATGTTCATGATGAGGAAAACTCGGAAATCTTGCAGACTTATTTCCCGCCTATGGACGATCATTTGCTCGATATTATTCTGGTCTCCCAAGTTCAGTTGCCCACCAGAAATAGCACGATCAACTTTATGTTCACAAGGGATTTCCTATAAACTGATTTTCACAACACTATAGGTTTATCAAGGCCAAGTGCATACGCAGAGATGAGAAAAATAAATTTTTAAATAGATAAAACTAGAATAGATAAACCATAATGGTTGTTGAGTAAAATTGTTTTCCATCTAATTTTGTCCATCTCCTTTGCTTCAACGGTGAGGGCACGTGTAATACATGCAAATTTGTAGATTTTAATAATATCGCATTTTTTTTATATATCCAGGCTAAATACTGATGGTTGATTCGTTCAACATCTAAAAATGACACATAAGGAGACCGAGAAAATTCAACTAGTTTAAAACTAAAGAGTAGGTCCTGAAAGCGTTGAGGAACTACGGTTTGCCCATACGATGTGCATGTTAATTTCTATGAAATATTCCACGCGAAGTTTGATGCGACAGGGCCTGCTCTTTGGCAATTTAATGCGACTCGCAACTAGTAGTGTCTCAATTAGTTGAATAATGAATGCCAACCGTGTCTGAGATCCTACAATTATGAAAATGTTTTTATAGGTGAGACTACCATTTTTCACTTCTTACATATGTTCTTGTTACTAGGAGGTTCCGTAAACTTACTGATTCGTTAGCTAATGACATCACAACGAATTCGGGAAAAACTAGAACTGAGTTTTTTTCTTAATTCTCTCTTTGGGCTTAAGAGAAGCCGAGCCCAAACCCAATGTGGTGATAGGATCATAATCTCGACATCCTATAGGGCATACCTCAATGTTGAGATAAATAATGAAACCTAATGTGACTTCCTGCATTCATAGATAAAATAACTGTAATGAGAAATTTAAAAATATTGAACGATCGAAGTGCGAAGCATTATAGTTGAAAACATTTCATAAAGGCCCCCGATATATTAATTAAAGTGCTACCATTCTAATAAAGGGATCCAATAGCTCTAATTGACCCGAGCTCAAATCACCTAAGGGGCTTCGGTAGCTTGGGATCCACTCACGTAAATACATCCTATTAGTGGTTATGTTATGGGCAGGTAACTTGGGAGCCCAAAAAAAACCACTTCAAATGCTTATGGGAAAACATGGTCATTAACATAAACAACCGGCACATTCACGGGTTCTCCCAATCAATCTGCTCGAATTTTCATCTATGAGTGTATCCCTATGGTATTTTTGGAGGCGCCCAAGCCCGCTTCCCGCTCAAAGCAGGGACTAGCTTCCATGTAGCCAATATTGTTTAAATCATGAGACCGCGAGACTCTTTTATTAAACCGAAAAGGATTATAGAAAATGGAATTTTTTTTTTAATTTCATCTAATGCCTTTGGTTTGGTTATTGAACTGTGCGAGTATGGACCTGCTCCACATGATAATATTCAACGATTTTTATGGTATATTTATTAATTTAATCATTATAGATGATGGTGTCTTTCAACTAATTTATTTAAAATAAAGAAGGGTGTCCTTTAACTCATTTTGCATTTATGGTGTTTCAAAGTGGGAATATTGGAATCAACGATGACAAATTTTGATTGAGCAACAGTTGTATTTTCTCCAATACCTGTAACATAGATTCTAGATTCATAGCTCGTTGCATACTGCCTAACATTATAAGAAGTGAAGGCAGGGGCATGAGTCAACACTAGGGAAGCAAAGTTAGCATCTGCGCTCATTGAAGTTTATTTAGAACCACCAACAACATTAGTCACAAAGCTAGAAGTGAAAGCAAAAATAACAAAGACATATAGACTAAAGTAAGTATCCCTAGTGTTGGTTTACATTTAGTCATATATATATATATATATATATATAACTAACATTCTTAACATTTTATCATTAAAAATATGGTCTACATTATACATGTGCATTCTTTACTTTTTATGTTTCAAAGTTATCAAATTTATGTGAAACATTTTCTAACATGAATCATATCCCATAATATATAAAAAAATTGAAGACAAAAGAAAAAATTAAAAGTGGACAACATTGTAATGTGGCCATCCTTCTATTTTTATTTTTAATATAAATTATAATAATAATTATTATAAATAAATAAAATTTTAGCTTGAATTTCTTTTGAAAAATATTGTGAGTGTGAAATAATTCATATTTCATTCTGAATCCATTTTCAATGCAAAGGAGTAAATTCACTACTTCATCATTTTCAATGCAAGGGAGTAAATTCATTACTTTATCAATTTTTTATGAAGAATATGTCATATTAAATTGAATTCATTATCATTACATGTCAAGAAAATTTATAAAAATAATTAAATGATTGGTAAGTATTACATTAAAATTATTATTTGAACCAAATTAAATCTTTTTCATATTAGATTTTGAAATGATCATGGTATTAAGTAATATTGGAAGATAAAACTTTATCACACAATACATATGAAATCATTAACATTATTACTAGCAGTTGCCCCAAAAGGTGCAAAGAGAGGCCGATAGGATTATTAAATTGTGATAATTTCAAAAACATATATATTTGAATTCATCATTTCAATATTATTAAGCTTTCAAGGGAAAATATATCACTAAAAACATATCTTAATAGATCTATCACTCTTGGCCAAAAGACGTCTTACAAGGAAGGATTGCATGCAATACTATGTGAAATATAACATATCTCACCAAAATCGTGTATCTAAAAACCACATACTGTAGACCCAACAACTTTGACTCTATAATTGAGTCAAGTTCATATCTATGTGTGTGTAAGTACATCTTAACTCTGATGTATCTAGAATCAAATCCCTTGAGGTGCAATTATCTTCTCAAGTTTTATACTTTAATAAAGACTTGCAAAGTGAAAGATTTGATCCTTCTCAATGCATTACAAATCTAGAATTAAGATACATTTATACTTGTAATTTTATAGTTATATTTCTAATAACATTGAATAATCATTATTTTCCTAATATAAACTTGATTTATGAAATATAATTTTTCCAACACAAAATTGATAAAAATGCTATCTATCTATCTATTCATTTTTCCATTTTCTCTTGAAAATAAAGTGCCCAACCATATTATTTTATTTAAAATAATACCACCAAAAACCATTACCACATATAATATAAATTAATATTACCATATGCCATCAAAACTATTACAACATATAATATAAATTAATATTACCATAGAACAAAACAAACATAAGAGACAATCCTTCATTTCATATTACAACTTACATGTTCTTTAAAAAGAATTTAGGTTTGATTGCTTGAAAATAACTTCAAACAAAGTTCCCATGGAACAAGTCCAACTCTTCAATGGTTGGAGGATTTGGGGAACAGATCATTAGCATCATAATTGCAATGTATTCATTATGACAAGATAATTCCAAATTATTAAATAATTCCATGGCTAAGTCAAAATTGTTAATCACAAAAACAATAAAGATTATGATAATTGGACATTGATGTTTCTGATGGTTGCAAAATTAATTTAAACATAATTATAAAAATTGATTGTGATTTAATTTTAGATAAGTGAGAGTTTATTAACGAAAATTTAAAAATAATTATAAAAATTAATTGTAATTTAATTGTAGATTAATGAAATTTATAAGCTAAAAATTTGAAGACTTACTTGAAATTTTAAAAAGACTTACTTGATATTCCCAAAGCCACCAGTAAAAAGAGTAATGAGTTCTTTACCCTGTCCTTCTGACTAACAAACCAGGAAAATCGTCATGAAAAGGAGCGATTTAATAAAAGCTTCAAAAATATGAAAAGGAGCTATTCAGTTGATATGAGTTTTTCTGACTAACAAACCACAAACCAGGAAAAACTTCAAGAATATGAAAAGAGCTATTCAAGGGCAATGATTTTGTTTGAGAAAAAAGAGTTGAATACTTAAGTGTGAAACTTGGAAAGGTAAAGGTTATTATGTAATTTACATCTAAAAATAAATATTTTATTGTCAATTTATACATGTTATTTGCATCAATAATTAAATAATTTGTTAATTCATAATTTAATCATTAGTGTGCTCACCTTGTTGTCCCTGAGTACAGCATGAGCATGACCATGTAATAATATGAAAAATGCATCCAACTCTTTCATTATTTCACACATGTAAATTTGTCTAGGTTTGGATGACCATGTAATAATATGAAAAATGCATCCAACTCTTTCATTATTTCACACATGTAAATTTGTCTAGGTTTGGAAAGACGGATCCACGCATCAAATAAGAATAAAACATTGACACATCTAGAATATTTTCTTGGCATTGAAACATCTAAAATCCTTTGTTTCCATTTGAAACATCTAAAATATTTTCTTGCAATCTGTTTTATTAAAGTTTTACTCCCATCCAAGCCTGTTAATTGTTTCCTACTCGAATGATATACACAACTTACAACTTTCTTGGTTTTCAAATTTCACCATAAAAGTTGCCAATATAGTTATGCCCTACAACTTCGTTTGAAAAGAATCCCAATACAACATTATCACATCTAAAATATTTTTTTTTCCATTGATATGTCTAAACTATTTACTTGCCATCTATTTTGTTAAAATTTTTAAATTTTTACTCCAATTATTTCCTGCTCGAATGATATATAAAACTTACAACATTTTTAATTTTCAAATTTCACCATAGAAGTTGCCAATATAGTTATGTCCTTCCACTTCCTTTGAAAAAAATCCCCTGAAACTCAATTTTTTTCTAATTTTAATTTCACCATAGAAATTGGTTCTATTGCTAATATAGTTATGTCCTTCAGCTTTGTTTGAAAAGAATCCTCGAAAACTCAATTTTTTTTTCCTAATTTTAATTTCACATAATTGATAGGAAGTCTGTGAACCAAATCCATACACATAAAAAATACAGAGAAGAATATGAACTTACCAGCATCATTTCAACTGCCTTTTGAAGCCCTACAAGACGAGGAAGGCGCTGCATGCCTATGCAAAACATGATTATCCAATTAGTTGATCTAAATATTCAAAATTCCGGTTGAAGAATTTAAAATACAATAAACAAACATGGCATGTCAGAAAAACAACACGGATGCCTTACAAAATGGTGCAAAGAAGGAATAAATTCGTTTGTGAGTTATTCTTGCTTACATCTTGCAAGGAAAAATAATCGACTGCTGAATGTAGAGTCTAGACTCTAGACGAAAGGGTGTTTCTAGCTAAAGACAAGGCACCTTGGATGTGCACGGAATATCAAGGCATTCATCAAACCTGACTAAACACAATAAAACTTACAATACCTATATTAAATATCAAAAGGATCAGCGTCAAGTTATTGTCTCCAGATGGGCCAGTAAGGAATTGTAAATGCAATAACATTAACTGATAGGTTAAATTAAGTGTGCACATGTACAAGAAGATGTCATTCAGCTTAAAAACATACTATTAAAGTTTCAAGTCTTAAGAATAGTTATCAACATGTTAAAGGCTTTGAAGTAGAATTTGCTGAGAGTCTTCTCTCATTTACCAATACCCCTACACAACTTGGATGGCAAGTCAGCTGTTGAAGGCCATGCAGTAAATCTTGGCATGAAATAAATACATGCCGTCTACATATTCATTAGACTTCACTAGTGTGAAATAATCTAGGTACTGGATTTCAAGTCGGCTGTTGGGGCTCTGTTGTCCTTGCCTCTTATTTTATGGGAAAAAAAATAGTAATAATGAAAATTAATAATAATAATAATAAACACAAAACTCTTAAATCTAAATTGTAGAAACATTAATTCCTTGGTTGCAAATTTTATGTGTAGAAATTGTTGATACAATATCCTATTTCCAACAACTCTTCGGATTTTCTTAAGCCCTGGAAACAAATCATTAGCTATTTTCCAGATAATCCCTAGTAAGATTAAAATTGGCTATACCACAGTATGAAGTCATCCCTGCTAAGACACAGAAATGTACATTGAGAAATCTTACCTCCAAATCCTTGAATAATCCCAAGTTAAAGTTCTGGCAAACCAAGCTGTGCTTTTGGGGTTGAAATACTAATATGACAAGACTGCATAAATTAAATAATCCATCATAACTCGAACATGTAAGTTACCAAAATTCCCCTTACAAAACATAAAATAACAAGAGATGGACAATCATTGCCACATACCATTGCTAATTCTAATCCATCACCAAGTGCCAACCCTTTAATAGCAGCTATGAAAGGTTTCTTGGCATCTATAACAACGCCAAAAAAGTTCAATTAGGCAAAAAGGTCAGAGCCAGAAAAATGTTCCATCCTAAAAACAACATAGAATCCTTTTCCAAACTTTTAGGGGTGCCTAAACATCCATTAGAATAGTAATTTTTTTAAGTTAACAATATCAACATATTCAGCTACGTATTACAATGATCCTAGGTTCAAGTTTGAATAACAGGAAAACGCGTAGAATCCTTTTCCAATATATTGAGGAGTTCTTAACTATGCTATAAGAAAGCTACTTTTAACTGTACCATCAAATCCAACTATACATTACAGTAAGCCTAGGTATCCATATTTTGTCACATTCCTAGAAAAGCTCAAAATGTCAAGGGTATGATAATGTTTCTCTTTATAGTATTCAAATAACATATGAAAAATAAAGATCCAGCAAAATTCCTTTTACAAGAGTTGGTAATGTTTTTTGAAATGACATGTCAAAGTAATAACAACATTTCTCCATCTTATACATTCTTTGTGGATTTGATAACTGCTAACATTGTTAAGATACATTATCCCCACTACAGCCATACATATCGCCTACAACTTGCAACTGAAGTGAAAACAAAAGAAGCAACATATATAACAAACACCTACCTTCAATAGTATTGTCATTAGATCAACAGAAACTCTACCCAAAAGCGACAAGTTCCCTTCTAGATACACAGTTACAGAGAATTGAATATGAGAAAACATGAGAACCTTTGAAACAATCTGTAATAGCATTTCAATTCTGTACCAAAACTTAGTTTGGCATACCAGTCTGTTGTACTTCCTGGAGAACGTTGATGTCAAAACCATCTGAGAATCTGCCTCCATTACCTGACAATGCCAAAACAGAGACAGAGACATGAAAGTCATCTTGATTTTTTAACAACAGGATTTATAACACCATTGAACATTTAGTACAATCTCCATCCCTTGTGCAAACTGCATTCATGTCACTATCACTATTATAATCAAACAATCCCTCAAAATTAGATTGCAACCGACAACGTCAAGACATACATACCAGTGACAACAATGGCCTTCACATCATTTCTCCTCATTGCTTCGTCATATTTTTCTTTCAGGCCTGCAAGGACTGTACATAAAACCAATTGAATGGTTACTACAAAATCACAGATATTAAGTTAAATGATAACACATATACTAATCCATTACTTACACCAAGATATCAACACACAAATACATATGTCATTAAGCCCTCTTTTTCAATGAACATAAAATTATGATGTATCCAACTACTTAGTACTTACTGGACAATAATATGATGAATTTGGTAAGGTTGACCTATGATTTGGAATTGTGATGTGCAAGGTTCACCAATAGAGTATATTCTTGAAATTTATTACAACAATATTATGATGATTCTGATAACACTGATCTACAATATAGAATCTGCATTACGAGATTCACTAATGGATAGAGCTCTTTCTTGAATTAATTATCACAGTTAATGGTTCAACCAATTCAATTTGTAATATGTATTTATTCTAGATATCGCTCTAACTTTTAAGCTATTCATTCCATTCCAACGGTAAGTATTTCTCGTAATCAACTATGCTTTTATTGCAAGACTTGAATATCCTTTCTTCCCATAAGCTTATCATCATATTTCATTACTCATTTTCACAATTGTACCACTGATTTGTACCACTGGTTTCAGAGGTTTTTGAAAACTATTAAGTTTCTCCCATTTGAAAATGCTGGAGGAAATTGGAAAATGTTGGAGGAAACTGAACACCCACTTGAAAATGCTGGAGGAAACTGAACAAACCACTGGTTCCAGAGGTCCTTGAAAAGTATTAAGTTTCTCCCACTTGAAAATGTTGGAGGAAACTGAACAAGTTAAGTGAGGACAACTATAAGTAGAATAATTTCTTCTTCTCGAAGAAACGAAACTTCGTTTTGAGGTGATAAACATATACAATTGATAAATATAGTAGGTAATTTCTTCTTCTCCAAGAGACAAATATAGTAGGTAATTTCTTCTCCAAAAAACTAAAACAATTGACAAATATAGTAGGTAATTTCTTTTAAAAAAAACTTGGTTTTGAGGTGATAAACATATACAATTGACAAATATAATAGGTAATCAGCTTATAATGCCATGATCTGCAATTCAGCTTATAATGCCATGATCAGCTTATAATGCTGAGATCAGCTCCACATAGAATGATATCTGAAATGGTTCAGTGCTCACAGCAGCCTAAATGAATGATCTGACACTCATCTCATCAAAGGAAACAACCCTTGTAGTTATCATTCTCAAAGAAAACTGACTACAATTCAGAAAAATTCATGAGGCCCATCATACAAATGTCTACTGCTTTTAGGATATATTCCATCAGGACTACAGTTGAAAAAAAGTCATGAAGCCCATCATAAAATGTCTATTTCTTTTAGGATATAGTCCATCAACATAATTCCCACTGTGCAAACTTCTTTCTTCCTTCTGGTTCTTTTATCATATGCATATTCTCTTGGGAAAATTATGGCTCTTAGATGACCCTGTGTTAGAAGCATCCCCTATTTTGTGTGTTGCTTCAACTGTCTTCAAATTTCCATCTACATTCTTCATTGTTCAAGTCAAAGTCATGACCATGATAAACTGAGCTAGAGGAAGACACCTCTTTGGCCCAAATGGCATAAATTTTCAATAAAGCGAGGAACATAATGATACCCAAAAGAATTAAACTTAATACAATTGCAACTAAGATTCCACCAACTGCTCCCTTTTTTAGTTGATTCCTTCTATATCTTGAAGATTCCAGAGAAGCTTTTGAGCAGGTATCAAATGGTTTTCCGTAGAGTTTGGGATTTCCCACAAAAGAGATGCAACGCCATTTGGAAGCACTCAATGGCAGTTGTCCTTGGAGAAAATTATTGGATAAGTTCAACTCATCCAAACTTATCCCCAATCTCATCAGGAACTTGACTGCTAAGTTGGTAATTGGAAATATTGAGAACCTCGAGCATCATTAAATCCCCAAGTGAAGAAGGAATATTTCTAGACAAAATATTTCCACTCAAGTATAGCATGACTTGTAGATTACTAATTTTTCCAATCTCCATTGGGATTGAGCATGTCAAAGAATTGTCTGAGAGCTTCAAGTCATAAATCTTTTCACAATTTTTTTTATAGAAGAAGGGATTCATCCTCGGAAAGTTTGTTCTTTTGCAACAAACAATGAGACAATTTGTATTACAATAAAGGCTTCATCAAATGTATTGTGGGTGTTACCGGCCGCTGTCTCTCTGGCAAACATACTGTACTTTTCTTGTCTGCATTCATTGGAAAGAATTATCATTTAAAAAATCATAACAACTCAACATCGTTGGAAGGTGTTGGGGCTTCCCATGATTCATGTCATATAATTCAACTGAATACATCGAAAATTTCTACGTTTTATCTACTGTTTAGCTTACGTCATTGCGGTGTGTACATTCCGACAAATAGTTGGATTTTGTCTAGCTGTGTTTTTATTTCGGGGACGACAATATTCAATCAGTTTTTGAGGGATCCGGATTGATGATCGATTCTCACCAGAACTCATAGCATTCGTCGTGGTTTCGATGAGGAATTTCATGACCTTGCTGTTCAGATTGTCGACAGGGTCTCGAGAGGGGTATGGATAGGCTGCGTCGTTTGTTAATATCGCCTCCTCTGTGGCCGCATCCTTGAAATCAACCACAATGTCTGCAATCTCTGAAGGAACCAACATGAATTATTTCAAGCTTACAGACGCTTGAATCCTTGAAATCCACCATAATGTCTACAAATATCGGAAGGAGCCAACAGGAATTATTTCAAGCTTACAGGCCCCTGTAAGTATGACGAGTGGGAGCCTACAAAGGTCATGCTTAGGGCGAATTTGTAGAAGCTAGTGTTGTTGGCATTTACTATTTTGAATCTGTATTTTCCTCTCTTGACCTTCATGTAAGGCCATGCCTTGCCGTTCACTATCAAACACATCACACACAATCAATCAAACACAGAGAACCTCTATAAAATTGAATTCAGTCATGCACACAGATTGACTGGATAAATTGAAATATTAATTAGCAGGGAACAAATGGAATTCAGTCATGCCATAGATTGTATAAATTGATATATTGCTTACCGGGGAACAAATGTAAATAGCAAACTGACCTGCCACTGGGATGGATAGAGGGCTTGTTTCCCGTGGAGTTCATATAAATAGACCCGTCTGTAGTAAAGCTTCGGTTGAATACACCCATCTGTAGTAAACCTCTGGTTGAATACGATGAGATTACTGTCATATTCGGGGTCAGAGGGGAGGCCCAAGTGCTTTCCACCTTGGGATTTCGAATCACATAGGCACCAATTAACCTTGCCAGGAGATTAACTCTAGTGAACCCCAGGGTGTGATCATGGTACCATGTTACCAGAGATTTCCACCGAAGACCCGATGCTATCCTAAATTCCACCGAAGACGCGATGCTGCCGCCGAGCTGGTTGGGGAGGCCCCCTTCCACTGACTCAAAAGCATACCAGTGGAGTTCTTAGACCTGGAAACACTGGATTCGACCTCAAAAAACTCAGATAAGTGGCACAAAAGGTTGGCCGACCTCAACAAAATCAGATAAGAGGTGCAACAGATTGGCTGTTGTGGATGCAATCATGCACTATAAAATTAGTGTTCATTACGATTAATGTTATGAAGAATTCAAACGGACCTGTTGAAACTTAGGCGTAAAAAATAAATGGTGCACGCAGATGCAAACTGACATGCTGAAACTTAGGCATAAAAATAAATGTATGTGAAGTCGAGAACAGAAAGGTGGGTTTAAAATTTGTGCACAGATGTCACCAGGAGATAAGAAGTGTTGATGACAACCAAAATTGCACTGATTCAAAAGAAAATTGCACAGATCGGAACAGTTGTTAGGCAACAGCTGTCAGCCAGAGATTAAAACTGTCGGGGAACACGTGTCAGCGAGATATTAAAAATGTTGACGATGAAAAACTGGTTCTCTTTCAAAAGAGAAGGCCTATCGGCCTAATTATTTATTTAGTTTTTTAATTTATATGAAATCATTAATATTAGTTCCAAAATTATTATTTTTTATACAATTAATAAAATATATTAATAATATTTAAAAAAAATCAATATAATTATTCAAAATCTACCATTGGATGAATTGGTTACACCGTTTGATAAGAGAGAATTGGATCTTTTGTTGAGCATTTATTAAATAAAATTTTCATCTGACATAACTACTTTAAAAACTATTGAGGTGAACCATTATAGTGGCTGCCACGAGCTATTCAACTTTCTCACTTGATCAAAAGCTTGTGGTCTCTTATATTCTATCTACACATAATTTGTTACATTCTACCTTTTCAATATTGAACTCCCACTTGATCAAGATCTTGTAGTCTCTTACATTCTACCTACACATAATTTTTGTTAATTTCTACATTAGTGTATGTCAAGTCAAAAGCTTGCAATCTCTTACATTCTACCTACACGTAATTTGCTAATTTCTACATTATTGTATGTCAAGGTCTAATGGAGAAGGGTTGGTGTCATATGAACTTTCAAATGCCAAGGCTCTTATCTTAAACTTTTTTGCAAGTGAATCACAATTTTAAGTGCGCTGCAAGTGAATACTTTCTTACACCATTTGTGCAATCAATGCATCAATTAAGGTTATGGTTAATTTATACATTATTGTATGTCAAGGTCACGTCAAGGTCTAATGGAGAAGGATTGGTGAATATGAACTTTCGAATGCCAAGGCTCTTATCTTAAACTTTTCTGCAAGTAAATCACAATTTTGAGTGTGCTGCATGTGAATAATTTCTTGCACCATTTATGCAATCAATGCATCAATTAAGGTTTTGATAATTGTGAATCACAATTTTAAGTGTACTACACTCCATATTAGTCATTTCACTTAGATAAAGTAATTCAGTTAGAGGGAGTAATTTCGTAGGTCACATTTTCATTTTGTTCAGGTCATGTTTTCATTTATCAGTGTTGGTTGTTGTAGGTCCATCACTTTCTTCTTCGTCTTCTTCAAATGACAATGTCATCTTGATTTACTATAAACTTTGATATGAAATGTAAAGTATAAATATTCAGACAATAGAAACCATGGACTCTACATTGAGGAGAAGAAAGAATAGATATAAATATACAAAGATACAAAAATATTTATTTTATAATAAAGTTACATGAATCTATCGCAATTAATATTAAACACTTATTATGTATGTGAATACAAGTGCACTTCAATTACCGATTTTGTTAATAATAAAAAAAGGAAGATTAATCTAATAACCAAATAATTTCGAAATTATAAAATCCTCTTCAAAAACCTTATCCTCAATTTATTTCCATTATCAATAAATTTTGACAACTAATACTTTTATTATTCTATTATTTATGTTTTATATAAATTAATATCAAATTATGTGTGAAACAAATATTTTATTAAATAATTAATATCAACTTAGAATTAATTAGAATTCATATTAATGGCGTGTGAGAAGTTATATAATTACTAGTTAATCTTACGCTGCATCTTTCTTTTACTCATCTAAGGATATATATATATATATATATATATATATATATATATATATATATATATATATATATAATCTTACCATTTCTGATGCTTATGAAGGTGATTGCCAATTAAAGAATGGTTTAACATTATATTAATACAATTGCTTTTTATGCACATAATATTCCAATAAATAACTAAATCATCAAAGGTTTTTGTTTTTTGTTTTGTTTTTCACTTCATCTGATCATATAACTTTTTAAAATTACAGTAATACCTAGATTATCAAATACGTAAATTTAACCATTAGAACCTCTATTGAAGGGCCCCCATTAAGATATATAGCTCAAAAACTAAAACCTAGCCCTTTCTGCAAACTTTTTTTTTTTTTTTCACAGCACAAGATGGAAAAGCATTGAAAAATAAATGAGGCAATATAGTTGAATCATTAGACAACTCTAGTATAAATTTTCCATTTGTGATTACGACTATTGAGTGCTTGCGGCACCGGATTCACAACCTACAATGAACAAAATCTGTGACTCAATTATGAAATCATTTACAATAGATCTCATGCTATTCCAAAATTTTTGTGGAAACATGAAGTGCTTGAATGTAAGGAAATAAATGTTATAGTAAAAATGTACACATTAACATTGTATAACCGCACCATGTCCCTATGTTACAACATACAAATAAACATATCATGAAATAATGGCTTTCGTTAAGTTGAAAATATTGACATCTCAACAAATAATAAAATGTTGGAGGAATTGGTGCGATTTCAAAATTTCAATGTTGTAATATCTTCATTGTCATACTAAAAATGATTTGGTTTATGCAAATTAAGCAGACGGATCAAAGCCCAAAAAGTAAAGAACACTCCATTCTAACACCGTTAATACCAAAAAGGTGCCCTGAGGATGAGGGCAGAGTGAGGACGATAAGCCCTTTTTAAGGACAGGTCCGAACATCTACCATTAGTAAGCTAAAATACATAACCACAGGCGAAAAATGAACAGAACTACTTAGTGCCTACTAATACTACCGCCAAAAAAAGCATAACGATTTCGATGATAAATACATGAAGATTTCGACCATTAGTTAATATGAATATTTAGCAAAGGGCACAATGCGATCCAGAGATTAACAATGGCTAGCCCCAGTGTCGTTTCAGCGCATACTCGACGACCAACACTGAGAGACACATGCCTTAGATTGTTGCCCCTTACATCCACCTCTTCCCCGCCCTCCGACAGTACAAACCTCTCAGGACATAACTCATGTGGAGATTCCCAAATGTTGGGGTCGTGAGTAAGCGACCACATATTCTCCATCGCAGTCACGCCCCGCGAGAATGCACATTTCATCGGCCATATTGACATATTCAGTAGAGAGACAGGCCAATGATAGCAGTGGTCCAGGTGGATGCATTTGCAACGCTTCTTTGACCACCATATGGATGCATTCGCACCACCTCTTTCACCACCGCTTGGAGGTATGATAGCTTTGGGATGTTTGAATCGTTCAAGCTTCTGTCATGCCCCACTACAACATCTAACTCTGCTTGTGATTTCTTATGAACTTCACAGTTCAACACCAATTCTGCCATGGTCCACTATGTCAGCAGAGCCATCGTGTGTTTGTGCCATGAAAATTCATCTCCGATGCACACAAAACCCCAAAGTTAGTTAATATCCATCCCCAAATGCAAGAGACTACATAAGGACCCACTTAATGTTCAATTCAAGTGAAATACAATGAGCATAGAATGGAAATAAGGACCCAGAGAACAACGTCGATCATATCCTCCTTGTCGACCTTATCCTCTCCTTGCAACAACTGCAGAACATCAACAAAAGATTGATCGTCACTTTCTCTACGCGTAGTGGAGAAGAAGCTCCTAATTTATTTCATCCCTTTTTGAATTTGCTGCCAAGAAGCTTGCATTAATTCTGAATAATTTTAAGGATAACAACATCGACAAGGAAGAGGCTCATCGCTAACTACCCCACCTACTAACTTCCCAGCCACACCCACTTATTAGATAGTGTTCTACAGGGCATGAGCCACAGAGGAATTTCATAACACAGGATAAATGTGAAAGAGGGGCTCCAGTTTGCTACACTAGGTTTTGTAATTCGATTATTTCGCTTTAGATTTGATTATCCATTCTGAATTGTAATTGTATTATCGATATTCAATCCCATGGTTGAGGATATTTCAATCATCTAGTACCAAAATCAATGGCATACAACCACATAAGTGGCATGGGAGGGAGTTGTTCTTAGAGGGAACACCTTACAACGTAATTTTGAGCTAATTAATTAGGAAAGAGTTAAATTAGCAACTTAATTGCTAATTATGGGCCAATTACCTAAACTCCTTAGTAAGGAATTGATTTTTTAAGTCCCTTAGTTTAGCTCCGTAATGAATAGCTAGGAGATTTTATTAAAATAATTGCCTTGCATTGCAATTATTAATGCAAAATTACATGAATAGTGATATCTAAAGGAAGCTTATAATTATTATCCACACTTACGCAACATATAACTGTTGTGCAGAGGCTTTCATTGTGCAAAGGTGTGGGGTAGCCTCCACACAATGAAAGCCTCTACATAATTTTCACTTGTGCAAATGTGATTATTTAAATCCAACAATGTATACTTAACTGTACAAAACATTCACAACAAGCAAATATACATATATAAATTACTCTGATGCATTCTAATGCAATTGCAGTTGCAAACAAATACCAATTGCAATTCCATGTCGACTATAGCTACCGATTATTGTGAAAACATTTATCCAATCACATTTTACATGAAATTATATTTACGCTATGGGAAATACTATACCAAACCAAGCATACAGTAAATTTAAAGGTACACAACTCTACATTTTGGTGTGTGAGATGAACAAAAGTGAAAAGTAGCTAGATGCATAAGGAAATTGTAGGCTCAACCCACCAAACACACTTTCTATCTTTCTACAAAAACAACAAACATTTCATAGTGTTGTTCGAGGATCCTCCATTTGTTGGTACATTGTTCGTGCGAATATTTTTTCTAGGACAAACTTGGCTGCACTTGAGGCCACGTAGTATGTGATCAATATGAAATTATTAATGCCACTAGAGACAAAGCTCATGGGCATCGTAAATTGGGTAATGGAACTCACAAAAAATGACTTTGTGGGATCCAGTAATGTCACAAAATAAGTGGAAAGCATTGATGCAACAAAAAACTGCAGTTTACAATTAACCCGTGTACCTGTGGGTTATGGGCCCACATAAACTGTTGGAAGCATTTTAACAGCAAACTCCTTTAACGGAACTTCGCAACCGCAATATAATATATATTGCATATCACCAAAAACCCCTATCGTAGATCTATCTGCTCCTATTCTAACCCGCATCGCATACAAAGATTCTTTTCGCAAATCACCACATATACATTTCGAAATTTCACAACTTAAATTTCCAACATTCACAATAACACTTATCGCTTGCAAAGTGTGAAATATCGCTGAGCCAACACGTGTCTTCCCAATTTCGCATCACAGTTATTCCATTTTATTTTCGAATTCTCAATAGTAAACGCTATTTAGTGCGATGTGCGATATCACTCGGACCTCGGCCGACACATGTCTCATCCTCATCGCATTGTGAGTTAAATATTTTAACTTGCGAAGTCTTCACTTGTAAACACAACAATCACCAATGCGATGTTGCACAGTCTCTTTCGCTGCGACTTAAACTCTCCACTGTTGATATTTTCTTAGATCCAACGGTTCTCCCGTTCGCTCGTTCAGTCGCCCTTCAATATGATAACTATCTGTGGAATTCACATTTAAATAAATATGTCTCTGTCATACTTTATCTATGATGAAGTTCATAGAAACTTCTTCCTCTCACCCAATTGATCTATTCATTTAAATAAAGTACACACATATATGAAACACACAATTTCATTAATACATAGAACTCGAGTTGTAGGCTAAGGCCTCACAACCTGAATCACACTAAGGCCCTTGAGGCTACATTGCGTACTCTCCATCCCTATCTCATAAAACACACTCGCTTATAAAAGAAATTACAAAGGGAGTGGATCATTGAAGATGCATGAGTTTCTCCCAAAAACGCTCAACCAAATGCCTAAATCTCTTTATTCGCATACATGGCAGATAATTACAAGATAATCAAGTCTTCTAGAGACTTATCAATTCCATCAATTTATCTTTGTTTGAACATAATTTTCCCCAGTTTAAAAGTGATTGACCACGTTTCACCCTTCATAGTGTTGAGTTTAAATTATGGCATGATGCTCCTACATCAGACTCCCGAGGTACAAAACTTTCTATGACCTCCTGGTCATATGCCTTCTTCATCCCTTAGAAATTCTACCCACATCCTCTGTGGAATTGCCTTTATGATCTTTCCGTGAGATGCAACAAAGCCTCTGTAGTAACAAGTCCTCCCTGCTACACAATACCTCGCCAAGCTTCTCTCCTCTGCGCTCAGTCTTTCGACATATCTTTGGTTCTCTCTTCTCTGGAACCATTTGAGCACTCTTGGCTTTGTTGGAAATGTTGTCATTGATGGCAAAGGAGATGAAAAAGGAGGAACACCTAAAACATCATTCAAGGGGCAGAAAGGTAGCAGAGACATCAGAGGAAACAGAGACAAAGAGAGATATTAAAAGAAAGGAAAAGGAGGCAGACAAAGAGCAGAGAGCTGAAGAGCTGGAGAGACAGAGTAGGTTGCAGAAGAGCCACTTGATTCAAATATCTGGCCATGACAAGCAGTCTTGCAAGTGAATTCATTTGTTCTTGAATGGGTGTGTATAGGTTGATTAATTTTTGTGTGGGACAGAAGAATAAATGTCAATTATGGGCTGTCGATGTTATGGTTGAACAAATGCATGAGTTGTAGTCATCAATGACATGTAAATGACATAGAGTCCACTGTAAAAGTTGATATTACAGCCATCGATTGAATAAGGAGCTTGAAGGAAATTACAGGCTCTATTGTGAAATTATGGGCTGTGAAGTTCTGAATTTTGAATTCCATATAAGAGACCCTATTGTAATGGAGGACTGGCTTAATTTGATGTCTATAATCGGGGATTTATAATTTGGAGGATCTGCAGTAAACCCAAAAGCAGAATGATGGCACAGTAATCTTGCGAGACAAGCTTATTACACATACTGTATTAAAATAGTGATGGCACAATTTTATGAATTTGAGGAATTATGCGATGAAACGTCTTAACCTTGCAAAGATCCTTAATTGTTTTAACCCTGTTTGATAAGGAAATCTATTTCGGATGTTCATTTCAGTGTTGGAGAACCGGGAGCAGAGGAATGAATTAAATTTTTGGCGTTGAGTTATTGATGGGTAAATGAATCTATTAAAAAGGAGTAATGGAGTTCCGCACTTCTCTGATGGATAACTGGAAACTGCAACTGAATATTGGGAATTGAGCTTGAATTTCTACCCTCCTAATAGATGGAGGATATCTATAGTGCGAATGAGGGACCCTGGGATAGAGTCGGGGATAAGGCCCTGCATTAAGGAATCATTAATCGAGCGCAGAGGTTTGGTGATAAACCTATGCGTGAATGGAGTTGTGCGTTATGATAGCAGAAGCGTCGTGTTGAAGTGTTGACAAAGCAAGGGATAACATATGAGAAGGAGCGACAAAGAATAATTGAAGAATTGTATGAAAACGAAGTTAAGAAGACATATTGGGATCGTGAACAAATTAAAGAAGGAACGAAACCTCGAGTGCAACTGAACATAACCACGAGCGTTGTGAACAGTGACAGTGGGTTTGGAACACCAGACGGTTTTCATCGCACCGCTTTTGTATGGTAAGCTGTATTTACAATTCGAACGCGATATATGCCAGGAGCTGACATGTGGTCTTAAGCGGTTTGGAGATACCACTCTCATCGCGAGTTAAAAGCCCATGCATCTAAGTCACGCAAGATTTGATTGAGGACGTCGAATCATCTGAAGCAGTGCGACGTGCTATCTGCCGTTGGATGTGGAAGGGTCGTTAGTGTGGGGCCCAGTTCTAATTTATATTGATCGGGATTGTTCAAACCACGGTTGCGAGTTTAACCGAGGTATGTATGATGTAGTTGAGTTTTGTTATAACGCTTCCAAAATTGAAGAAGGCCGTAATATATATATGGATATATTGTAGTGCACATATAATGGTTGTATATGCGAAGTTGGCGCAATATGAATTGTGTGAAAAGGTCAAAGGACAGTTGCAATTGAAATGTTATATGAACATTTAATTAAGGTCACATATACATGTAGATTGACTCTAAGTCGAGATTGAGAAGGGAGTTAACATGTGGAGATCGATGGGTTATATGCAATACGGGGATTAACCTTAAGCCAACGAAAAATAGAGCTCCCGCCTGCAAAAGAATTATAAGAGGGTGTATTGTATGGTTTTATAACCCTTGAGCTTCCGCATTTTTAAGCCGGATAGGAGGTGTGTGGTTTCTTAACTAAAAGAGGATTTTTATTTAATATCTCAATCTCAGATTGAGATATTAATATATACAGATGTAATTAATTTGTCATTTAAAAGGAAGCAAAGTATGTCAAGGTTGCCAGATTGTGAAGTTGATTGGGCAAGAAACTTTGGATGCATTTTACACACAGATTGAGATTGAAATAATCCGAAGTCCGGGACTGTGGGTTAACCCCTGCAACAAATATTAATATTATTGAATAACTATTTAATGTAGTGGATGTGTGGGCCCATAAAACGAAATGCAATATAAAACGTCCTAGTGCCAAAGGAGGTTCACGTTATACACCCATGGCTGTAATGTTACAAGTGCTTGTGCATTGGTTTAAAGGCATCGAACCATTTGTTAGAGTATTAAGAGCTTAAGTCGGAAGATACATGAGTTTTATAGTCTTAAGGTTAAGAATTACATAATTTTATATTTGCCAAAATGTGAGTTACATCGAATTAGATTTGAAATCTAGGGAATGTGGTTTTGATAACCATCAGATGTGAAAAGAAAAGCCTTCGCATACATTGAGTTAATTTGCCAGCAGAAAATTAGAAGAAGCTGCAATTTTTGCATAATGAGAGTTTGAGAGTTATCGGTGAGCTAAACTTATAAAACATGCATATATACAACAATAACACAATTACAGTGAGCTTGGAGAATTTGTACAGAGGTAAACAGAGACTGCAGAATTGAAGAGGTATGCAGCGAAGGGATTTAAAATTGCAGTGAACAGGTATACATGCACAGGTGCTCAGAGTTGCAGTAAACAGAGGTATGCAGGACAGTTGCATGACAACAATAGAAAGGACAAAACCAGCAAGCCAAGGGTTGAGTGAAGTTTATATATTGAAACTGAAAATGTAAATGTTTAATTGTTTTATATTGTTTGTGATGCAAAGGCAAGTATCCAAAGGAAAAGAAAAATCCCACTGTAACATTGAAATTTGTACATATTGTTATACGTTTTTAAATGAGTTGGACAAAGGAATGAGAAGGCAGAAGCCAAAGAGTCATCGCTGTTCACTCCAAATTCCTTGTGGAATACAAACAGTCATGTGATGAACTCTATATATAATATCAACTTGATATGCATAGTGCGGTTAGAGAGTGAGGTAAGAGAATGCATAAATGAAGCAGTAAGGCAGAGGAGAAGGAGGAGATGATAGAGAATCCGAGAAGATGCTGAAATGAAGTAGGGTAGATATCAGGATTGATGGACAACAGAAGAGAAGGTACAGAATAGAGCTGATATCCAAGGTAAATCAGCAAGTGTTTTTTCTTTTTAAAGAGTAAGGAATTTGGAGCTTCCCTATTAAGTTGTAGCTTGATAGATGTCAGTTGTAGCTGACTGAGGTTGGAGCTTCCTTGCAAGTTGTAGCTTGCAGAATTGAGGTTGGAGCCTCATGTAGGTTGGTGCCTACAAAAAATCAGTGGTGAGAGGGAGTTGGAGCTTGCCTTTGCATCACAACAATAATAAGATGTGGTTTTCTCCCTTTATAGGCTGCGACAATCTTCTCACCTTCTTCCGCCGCTATCTATACGACAATATAAAGACCAAAAAATCAACATCTTCAACATAATTGTACCTCCTTGTTTTGCACATAAACTGTTTCTCACAGGAAATGTTTCCCTGCTCTAATATCACTTTGATGTAGTAAAAAACTGCAAATTACATAAACCACGTGGACCTGTGGGTTATGGACCCACATATACATCGAAATCATTTTAACTGCGGTCTTCACAACATCAAAACGAAATCGCAACTGCAATATAACATATATCGCTTTATCGGACGAGAACCCTTATCGCAGATTGCAACGGTTACGTTTTGTACCGTGCACAAAATCTCTGGAATTCGCATTTAAATAAATCTGTCTCTTCCATACTTTGTCTACGTTAAATTTCATAGGAAATTCGTCCTCTCACCCAATTGATCTATTCATTTAAAGAAATTACACACATATATGAAATAAACAATTTCATTAATTCATATAACTCAAGTTACAAGCTAAGGCCTCACAACTTGAATCACACTAACACCCTTGAGGCTACATTGCGTACTCTCCATCCCTATCTCATACAAAACACTCGCCTATAAAAGAAATTACAAAGGGAGTGGATCGTTTAAAATCCAAGAGTTTCTCCCACAATCGGTCAACCAAACCCCTAAATCTCTCTATTCGCATACATGGCATATAATTACAAGTTAATCAAGCCTTCTAGAGACTTATCAATTCCATCAATTTAGTTTTGTTTGAACAGAACTTGCCCTGGTTTCCAAGTGATTGTCCATGTTTCACCCTTCGTAGCATTGAGTTTGAATTATGGCTCGATGCTCCTACATCAAGCATCGTAGTGACTGTAAGCGTTGGAAGATGAAGATATGACTCAACTTGTTTCCACAAAATACCAACATGAATGCATCGCAACACTTGTTGTCCATCACATGTTTTAAGTATTGATGTGTCTAGGCTTCTTCGTTATCTTAAATTAAATAAGTTGCATTTATCGAAATTTTGAAGCCTGCATTGGCTTCAATTCTTCCCTGACCAGAGGTACTTGAGATTTTTGTTACCTGTTTTGTCATTCTTGTGTTAGCCAGATACACTATGGATTGACTTGAATTCAATAGGAAGTGGAATATTTGTGGGGAAAATTAATGGTGTCTAAATCTACGAGTTCTTCAAAATAGGAGTAGGAATTTTAGCATACATGTAGACAAGTATGTTAGTGCAAAATTTTTGAACATAAATGTATATTGAGTTAACTGTGTTGAATTTTGCAACAAGAAATAGTGAAATTGGCATCTGGAAACAACAAGCAGCACCTACACTAAGTGTGGGACTAGGAGGTCCAAGAAGAACCTACACTAAGTGTGGGACCATGAGGTCCAAGCAGCACCTACACTGGTGTGGGCTAATTTTGGTGCATGTCTATTTTAGTTATCCCTTAATTAAGATGGACAATAAAATGTAATCTAATCTCAAAATAACTTGTAATAGCTAACTGAGTGTGATAAACTCAGTTAACTCGTGAATTTCAAGTTGAGGGTAGTTGGTAAGGCATGTAGAGTAATTCTAGTTGTAACAGAGTTCGAAGTGCAATGGTGCATTAGTTAATGCAGATTGTAATCAGTTTAAATCAACCAAGTGAGTTAAACTCAGTCGTTCTAGTTGTAACCATTTGATACAATAGTGAGAGATCAAATGAATTAAATATAAATTAATTCACAATCATTAATCTCACATGCAACTGAGGATTTACTATTATTAGCTGCATGAATGTCAGTTCTAGTGGATACCCAGTTGAGATCTAGGTGAAAGGGAAGTGTGACTATCAGTTTTGATATTAGCAGACTGCCCAGATGCAGTTAAAACACCACAGGATGCCCATGATACTCAACGTAGTTCAGGAAGGATGAAATTCCTAAAGAATAGGGATTGCATTCATCAGGAATTGTGTGAGTAAGGTAGGCTGAAGACAGGCTGAGAATTGGCTAAGTGTTGGCCCGATTTTGTCTGGATCAGTGTGAGACGATAGGCAGATTACAAGAGGTTCTTATGAGAAGAATTGCATTGTAATTGTTTCATGATTCCATGTTGAATATACAATAGAAGATAGTGGGGTTTTGAGCAGCAATATTTCCCCGGGAAATTATCTGTGTGATTGATTCTTCTTTGCTTCATGTGATTGTTGATTGTGTTTTTAATTCCGCAATTGATTTGTAGAAGTGATTCAATATATAGCTTTGGAACATTGTTAGATTGGATTTAATCCATGATATAAATGCTTGTTTTATAATTTATACATGGTATCATAGCACATGACATAACAATAGTGAAGGAGGAGCCAAGTTTGTGGCTGAATAGAATTCGAATTTGCAGAAGAATTTCTTGGTGCTACAGTTGATTCAGGATCGAAATGGATTGGAGTATGTACTCGAGGGCATCTCTAACGATATTTCTTGGAAGGATAGGATGGAGGTAGTACTTGAAGACAATGGCTTGAAGGAATTCATTGATAATGATGTTCTTAAACTCGCTGTGACAGATGCTGTAAATCTTTATGCATGGCAAAAGAAAGTGGCAAGGGCGAGGAGGATCTTACTATAGGGAGTACGAGACCACATTGTCTCAAGTCTCTATGGAAAAGCGACACGATATGCTATGTGGAAAGCTTTGATAGATCTATTTCAGAGCAGCAGTGACCATAGGAATTTGGCACTGAAAGATAAACTCAGGAAGATCAAGATGGATAAGAACGACACTATTCCGATATACTTAACAAAGTTTGTCCAATGTCGGGATGAGCTTGGGAGTGTAGGAATTACTGTCGCTGATGATGATTTGGTCAGCCTAGCTCTTCTAGAACTTCCCAAGAGTTGGCATAGTTATCAGGACTCTGTCAATGGGAGGGAAAAGCTACCAGATTGGGAATGACTCTGGTCAGATTTGGTGCAGGAGGAGTTCAGATGGAATACCAAAGATGGATCTACATCTAAGAATGAAGATGAAAAATATTGTGCTTTGGCTTCCAAGGTGAATAAGGGGAAAGGAAAGAATTCCAGGTTGTGAAACCAGCTCCAAAAATAGAAGAAAAGAGAGATCAACGCCTTAGAAATCAACCACTTTGACGGGGAAACCTTCAATACATTACACAAATGAACAATTCTTGGATGATACAAATGACAAAACCTCCTTTCTATATATAGGAGTCCATGGGGCCACAATGTAATCCTAGTGGGGCCACAATGTAATCCTAGCTGACCTAACAATAATAATTTAAGGACACAATAATAACAATATGGGGGTTATAGGGGTACAACAATAACAATAAGGGGGTTACACTAACAAAAATAAGGGACTATACTAGTAATATAGGGACCTAACATGCTCCTCTCCTTCAAAAAAGTGTTGTCCTCAACGCTTGAGTAGCTTCGGGTGCATTCGTATAAAATTCTCATCCTCCCATGTAGAATCTTCAGTGGGTAAGTTCTTCCATTTGATGAGATATTTTGAAATTGATCGATTTCGTAGTTGTCGAGTTCTTGTTTCCGTGACTGCTTCAGGTTCCAATATGGTTTTTCCTTCCTCATCAAGTTCTGGAAAACCTTTTTTTGGCAAACCAAACATTTCGCCACAAACTTTTGAATATCAAATTTAAGGCCATCCCAAAAAAATTCTTTCTTCACCCTGTGGTAAGTTTTTAAAAATCCTGAGTGTCCTCCTAAAGGAGAAGTGTGCAATTCCAAAAGAATATTTTGTTTTAGTTGGGAATTCTTACAAAGATATAAGCGATCTTTGTACCATAAGGAATCATTTTTCCAACTAAATGTATCGGATGTACTAGGATCTTGCTGCAACTTTTGAATGAGTGTCCATACATCTTTGTCCTTCTTCCATTCATCTCTTGCTTCAGTTATCCAATCTGGTTGGATAATAGAAATGGCACAAAGCGATGCTTCCACCTCTTCATTCTTTCTTGAGAGTGCATCTGCAACAACATTAAGCTTTCCTTTTTTGTAGATTATTTCAAAGTCATAACCCAACATCTTTGTGACCCATTTTTGTTGCTCTTCTGAAGATAGTCTTTGTTCCAAAAAGTGTTTAAGACTATCATGATCAGTTTTTACCTTGAAGTATCTTCCCATTAGGTAAGGTCTCCATTTCTTTAGTGCATGTAGTATTGCCAACATTTCCTTCTCATAAATAGCCTTTTGTAAATACTTTCCTTTGATTGAATGACTTTCAAAAGCAATGGGTCTTCCTTCTTGCATTAAAACAACACCAATTCCATTTCTTGAGGCATCACATTCCACAATAAAGGTTTTTGTGAAGTCTGGCGTAGCTAAGGCTGGTGCTAGGCACATTGCCTCTTTAAGATGTTCAAAGGCCTTAGTTGCTTCAGGAGTCCATGAAAATGCATCTTTCTTCAATAATGTTGTTAGAGGTGCTGCTATTCTCCCATAATTCTTAACAAACCTGCGATAATACCCTGTTAACCCGAGAAATCCTCGCAACCTCTTTATGGTTGTCGGGACTTTCCATTCCTTAATGACTTTAATTTTGTTAGGGTCTACTTTAACACCCTCGTGAGATACAATATGACCCAGATATTCCACCTCTTGTACTCCAAAGAAACATTTGGATGTTTTTGCATATAATTGTTTCTCCTGCAATAGTTTGAGCACCCTATCAACATGTTCAAATGATCCTTCCAAGACCTGCTATAGATTAGTATATCATCAAAAAATACTAGCATAAATTTTCTAAGGAAGGGTTTGAAAATGGAATTCATCAACCCTTGAAATGTAGAAGGTGCATTGGTAAGGCCAAAAGGCATGACCAAAAATTCATAATGACCCTCATGAGTTCGAAATGTTGATTTCGAAATATCTTCCATCTTCATTCTAATTTGATTATATCCTGAATGAAGATCCAACTTGGTAAAATAAATTGCTCCATGTAATTCATCCAATAATTCATCAATCACAGGAATGTGAAATTTATCTTTAATAGTGAGCTTATTGAGCTCCCTATAATTCGGACACATGCGCCATGATCCATCTTTTTTGTGCACCAATACTACTGGAGCAGAGAAAGAACTTTGACTAGGTTGAATTATACCAGCCTCTAACATTTCTGCAATCATACGTTCAATTTCGCTCTTTTGGACATAAGGATATCTGTAAGGTCTGATGTTTGGAGGAACACTTCCTAGAATAAAATGAATAGCATGATCATGATCACCAATAGGTGGGAGTCCTTTCGGAGTATCAAACACCTTGGAATGATTGTCCAGGACTTTTTGGAGATATGGAGAAATAGATGATTTTGATGTTGGAACTTCTAGTGAGCATAATTGTGCAATTACGCCCCGTTGTTCTTTCTTTAGAAGATTTTTCATGACATTAGAGCTTATTATCTGTCTTGGCTTCCCTGCGATAACCCATAATTCGATTTCCTTTCCTTTCGAAAAAAATTTCAAGAATTTTTTTTGAAAATTAAAAGATACCATCCCTAAAGATTGTAACCATTGTACTCCTAGTACAATATCAACACCTCCCATTGGGATGGAAAGCATTGGACTATTCAATACATATTCCCCCATGGCTAGCTCGATATTATGGAATTTTCCAGAGCAATTTATAGTTCCTCCATTTGCAACCATCACTTGACATTTTGGTGATGGGTATAGGAAACAATTCAATTCCTTGGCTACCTTGCAATGAATAAAATTATGGGCACTACTCGAATCAATCAACACTATTACATTTTTCTTCTTGGTATGTCCTTCTATCTTGAGAGTTTGAGGAGTGTTAATTCCTGCCAATGCATTACATGATATGGTCGGATTCATTTATTCTTCTTCTTCTATGGTTTCTTCCTGGTGTATATCCTCTACTTTTGAAGTTTCTTCTTCATTTTCTTCCTCCTCTTCACAATCTATGTAATTTTTTTTTTCTCAGAGCACTTATGACCTTTAGTGTATTTTCTATCACAACTACAGAAAAACCCTTTTGCTCTTTTTTCTTCCAATTGTTGTGGTTTGAACCTTGTAGGTTATGGAAGTCTAGGAGTAGCAACACTTCCATCTTTATAGATGTGAGTGGTAGGCCTCCTTGTCACCATAATTTTACATTCAATTTTTCTTTCCAACCTGAATGCCTTCTCCAATGAATCAGGTTCTTAGACGCGAAATTCATGTTGGATGTTATCCTTTAAAGTCCCTATGAAGACATCAATACTGTGTTCCTCTAGAATATCAGTTACCCTTATATTCAATTTTTGGAAGTCCTCAATGTGCTTTGCCACTGAACCCTTTTGTTTGAGATTTATCAATTGGCTAAAGAAGGTGTTGCTCTTTGTATCCTCATAATGTGCTATCATTTTCTCCGTAAAAATTGACCAAGTGACAATTTTTTTACGGGAGCAAAGCCATCGATACATACAAATGTATTTGGTTCTAAATGTAAAGTTGCAATGCCTACCTTTTGTGTGTTTTGCACATTATTGAGATCAAAATATTGCCTTATTTGCAGTATCCATGTTATGGAATCCTTGCCATCAAAATTCCTCATATCCATCTTTGGAATATGGTGGTTCTTCAATCCAACATTAGAGTTTATGAAATCATGATTAACATTTTTTTTTTTTTTTTTTCTCATTATGAGTTTCCTCTACTATCTTTTCACCATTGGGAATCATTTCTTGTATCAACTTTTTCAAACCTTTGATGTTTGCTTTTAGATCATTCTTCATGTTTTCCATGTCATCTTTCATTTTTTCTTCCATTTCCTCCATCTTAGCTTCCACGCCATCCATCTTAGTTTCCACGCCATCCATCTTAGCTTCCACGCCATCCATATTAGTTTCCACGCCATCCATCTTAGCTTCCACGCCTTTCTTCAAACCATCCATCTCTGCTTCCATGCCTTTCTTCAAAACTTCCATTTCATTTTTTGCTGCTCTTTGCAAGAACGGAATTTGGTGCACTTGCTCTTGTAATTTTGATAGATCATGTTGCCATTCTTCATCTTCATGAGTCATAGTAGAGTATTATGAGGTCTTAATGGGTGTTGAATTATTTTTAGGAGGAATTTGAAAACCCAATACTGAAATATATGCTCGATAGGCCCTTGGAATCACTTCAAACTAATTTTTTTTACACAAGACTTATGCAATTCGAAAACAAATACACACCTTTTTCTTGTTTTTGAGGAGCTCTATATTGAAACTGAAGTATCTCTGTGATTTCAGATCTTCAATATCTAAAATTTGGCCCTGATGTAGCCCTCTGAATCCTATTTCAAATGCCACAGGTCTGACCTGATTTGGATTATTCAAGACAAAGCTATGTCCAATCTCCCACAATGACCTAATTAAGGACTGGTTCAGTAGAGCTAAATTGTACGACTTGCCACGTGTCACTTTTTCCTCCTTTGGCTCTAAAATTTATCGACAATAAACTATATTCCGTGTACTTTCAGCCACTTTTTACAGCATTCCAATACGATGCTCAGAGAGAGAGTTATGAATATTTTCCCACGATCACCTCTTTGAGATGAAATTCGGGAGCCTGAAAAAGCCCTAACTTCAATAGATCATATCTCCAAAAATATTGTGAACCAAGCTCTGAAATTGTGTGACACTGTTCCTCAGGTTTTTGACTTCGCACTCGAAAAATTTCAGTTTCTAAAACTTCGTAGAAAAAAAAGTTATAGAGAAAATGCCACGATGACCTGTTTCGAGTAATGAAACCCTAGAATCCAAACCTCTGATACCAAATTTTGTGAAACCAGCTCCAAAAATAGAAGAAAAAAGAGATCAACCCCTTAGAAATTAGCCACTTTGAGGGGGAAACCTCCAATACGTTACATAAATGAACAATTCTTGGATGATACAAATGACACAACCTACTTTCTATATATAGGAGTCCATGGGGCCACGATGTAATCCTAGCCGACCTAACAATAATAATTTAAGGGCACAATAATAACAATATGGGGGTTACACTAACAACAATAAGGGACTATACTAGTAATATAGGGACCTAACATTCCATTCCAAATCTAAGACCGGTGAAGAAGGCAAGGAGCTCGACATGTCCAGAGTGAAGTGTTTTCACTGTTACGAGCATGGACATTATGCCACTAATTGTCCACAAAAGAAGAAGAACAAGAAGGCTTCATGATTTGTAGCTGGTGAGGCTTTGGCCTCACAATTTGAGCTTGAATTCTCACTGATCGCATGCATGGTATCAAGTGCGATGGGATCAGGGTGGTACCTGGATAGTGGTGCATCTTTCCACATGACGAGAAACAAAGAAATTTTTAGTAGCTTGGAGGAGAAGGACCTCCAGATGCATATTGAAATGGGTGATGATGGAAGGTATATCATTATCAGGATTGGTATAGTTACTTTCCAGATAAATTCAGGTAAACCATTTTTATTAAAAGATGTAATGCATGTACCAGGCTTGAAGAAAAATTTAGTTTCAGTTACAATGTTGGAGGATAGAGGCTATGATGTTGTTTTCAGCGAAGGAAAATTTTTCCTGCGACGCAAAGCAACAGGACAAGCCAAGAAGATTGGGATTCGTGTGAAGAAACTCGATAGATTTAATGTAGATGTGATTTCTACAAAGCTTCCAACCATTGGGAAGTGTGAGAAAGCCATGTAATTGACCGTTGAGAGGGAGCTGGATTTGCATGCAGGTGAGGAACTCTTGGTTCCAAAGAATGAACTTCAAGATGTGGAGCAGCCACATGCAGAGGATCATGGAGTGGCAGAAACCACTCAAGTAGAGAAATTTCAAGCCAGATGGGCAGAGGGAGTGTATGCAGCTATACCTCCAGGTGTGAGGTGGGGCGACATGCAAGATTAATCCCAAGAAGAAATTTGGCTAGGGTCCTAAAGATGGTGCGTCTCATGGATCAAACCTAGCTACGAGGAGCCCACATTACAATAGTAGCAAGATCAGTTAGATTGATGCAGTCAGATGTCAGAAGGACATAAATCAGAGTGACATGTGTCAGATACTGGAGCGCAAATCAAAGGTAGTAGTAGTGCAGAATGCATGGATGTAGATTTCAACAACGTAGAGAATCCAGTAGACATGTGTAGTAGCTAGTAACAGTCAAAAGGCTCTGATGGCAGGTGCATTATTTTGATTCAGTGATTTGGAATCTATTCAGATTCAGAAGTGTTGCATGCAAAGGTTGCATGTGTGAGAAACACTAGAGAAATGCTACATGCAAGGGTTGCATGTCGCATGCAAGGAAATTCCTTTCTTGAAAGAGAGGGAGTGTTGAAGTTTGCAACAAGAAATAGTGAAATTGGCATGTAGAAATAACAAACAGCACCTATGTTTAGTCAATTTAGTGTCCTAAATTGCTAACATAAATGATTGACTAGGGCTAGTAAACTGATGAAGTGTGATGCACTATGTGTGCCTAAGTATCCATTTTTCTTACTTCGTTGCTTTTAGTGTTTTATTGATGTTTTGGGGTTTTTATGTTTGATGCTTAGTATGCTACTCTATGCTAAAAAGATGAAGTTAGATCTATGTCAAAAGGGAGAAAAGGAAATGTTAATAAATGAATTAAAACAGAGTTTATTTGCAAATTCTGTTCCTAACTAGAAAATGATGAAAACAAAGAGTCCTAATCCATGGATATTACAGCTTCTAAATGAACATTCATGAAATTAAAAGTCACTCAAAACACTACAACTTAATCTGATTCATTTAGTTAGAGATTTGTTGGAGGAGCTTGTGAAAAAGATTAATTCTAATGCAATGAGGATCTCCTAAAACATAAAAGGAAATGCTGAAACAAACAATAACTTAAAACATTATAGTGAAATCTCATTCATTTGATAGAAGTTTATTGGAAGAGCTTGAGAAAAATATTACCATAATGTAGTAAGGATCTCCTATGAAATGCTGAAACAACTTATAACATTACAACTAAATCTCATTCATGAGTTAGAGGTTTATTGGAAGACCTTTTGAAAGAGATTAATCATAATGTGATAAGGAAAAACAATCAATAACTCACAATATTACAACTAAGTCTCATTCGTGAATTAGAGGTTTATTGGAAGAGCTTTTGAAAGAGACTAACTGTAGTATAATGAGGATCTTCCTTTTAACTAAGTAACAAAAAATGAAATGCTAATAACTCAGAATATTACAATTGAATCCCATTCATTTAATAGAGATGTATTGGAAGAGCTTGAGAAAGAGACTAACTGCAATATCATGAGGATCCTTTATCCAAGCAAATGACATGAAACATAATGCTAAAAGCTATGATTTCAGAAAGCAGTCTAAGTAAGGAAATATGACAAAACAAAATTGAAAATGACTTATCTAGAAAACATGTAAAACCTCCTCTGCTACCAATTTGGTGAAATTCTTCAGCTTCTTAAAGTTGTAATCAAAATAGCATAAATGAACTGAACTTCTTTATTGATAAACTCACAAATCTACATCCCATTCCATCTTAATCTTTGTTACAAAACACTCACTAATCCTTTCTCTTCTTCTCCTATTTTTCATTACTCTTGATAGGAAAAAGCTTCCCCTATTTATACAAAAATATGAGAAGTTATCTCATTAATGAGAGTCCATGAATCTCTCCCTCTATCTCTAGAGTTACAATCAAAATAGGAAATGATAAGACACATGTCTTTTTAGAGTTTCAATACAAATAAGAAATGAGACACATATCTTCTTAGAGTTTCAATACAAAAAGGAAATGAGACACATGTCCTCATGATCCCATGATCTTCTCCTTTCAAATTCGAATTTGGTTTTGGGAGGCCACATAAAGGTCTTTTAGAAGCTTCCTTTTGACCTACACATGTCACAAAACTCATAACACATATATAGATATATGGAACTATGTTAATTTTCTAGTTTCTAATCATAAATTCACTTTAAACACATAAAATAAATAACTTTGGAAGACAAGGATCCTAACCCATATATTTATGAAAATGGTTACTTGATGTAGGGTTTTAGGTCAGATAGTTATGAAATGAGAGGTAAATGGTAATGACATAATGGAAATATGTATGAATATGGAAAACACTTTTGAGACTCAACAACCTACACTAAGTGTGGGACTAGGAGGTCCAAGTAGCACCTACACTGGTGTGGGCTAAATTTGGTGCATGTATATTTTAGTTATCCCTTAATTAAGATGGACAATAAAATGTAATCTAATCTCAAAATAACTTGTAATAGTTAACTAAGTGTGATAAACTCAGTTAACTCATGAATTTTGAGTTGAGGGTAGTTGGTGAGGCATGCAGAGTAATTCTTGTTGTAACAGAGTTCGAAGTGCAGTGGTGCATTAGTTAATGTGGGTTGTAATCAATTTAACTCAGTCAAGTGAGTTATACTCAGTTGTGCTAGTTGTAACTGTTTGATACACTAGTGAGAGATCAAGTGAATTAAATATTAATTAATTCACAATCAGTGATATCACATGCAACTGAGGATTTACTATTATTAACTACATGAATGTCAGTTCTAGTGGAGACCTAATTGAGATCTAGGTGAAAGGGAAGTGTGTCTATCAGTTGTGATATTAGCAGACTGCCCAAATGCAGTTAAAACACCACTGGATGCCTATGATACTCAGTGCAGTTGAGGAAGGCTGAAATTCCTAAATAATAGGGATTGCATTCATTAGGAATTGCGTGAGCAAGAAAGGTTGAGAATTGGCTAAGTGTTGGCCCGATTTTGTTTGGATCAGTGTGAGAAGATTGGAAGATTGTAGGAGATTCTTGTGAGAAGAATTGCATTGTAATTGTTTCGTGATTCCATGCTGAATATATAATAGAAGATAGTGGGGTTTTGAGCAGCAAGCTTTTCCCGGGAAATTATCTGTGTTGTGGTTTGGTTGATTCTTCTTTTCTTCATGTGATTAGCGATTGTGTTTTTAATTCCGCAATTTATTTGTAGAATTGATTCAGTATATAGCTTTAGCACATTTTTAGATCAGATCGAATCCATGATATACATGATTGTTGTATAATTTCTACTAACTGTCATTGTACCTTGATTCACTAGTTCCCATTTAAGTGTAAAAGTAAGTACATAAACATGAGTCGAGAATTTGTTTTTCTTCCATTGCTCCTGAATCTAAAGCGTCCTCCTTGTCCTAAATAATTTAAAGAGTATTTAAGTAAAACACATATCTAGATTATAGTGAAGCTAGATTAGATTTGAGTTTCATTATAACGAAATTACATGAATAACGATATCTAGACTATCATGAAATCTTAATAAAGTTTTTTAAAGAAAAAAATTACTACTCATATATTAATAATATGATAGTAGATTCATCATTGTTTAAACTTCTTTGTCCGCCTTACACCAATGTATTTGGATCGACATTGTTACAGTTACACAACTTGTTGTGGAAGGACTTTATCTTCCTATCTATAATAATTTCTGACATCTTCTTTGTGACACATTTGAACTCATTAGAAAAAATATTCGAATTCAAATCTTGTTTCTCTTTGCTACACTCTGTTTAAAACTTTCCAGACTCTGTTTCCTCTGTGCTTCATTGTATGTCTTTGAAGACCCATCGAAAGACAAATGAGTCCTCTGCTAGTTCACGTGGAGGAGGCAATGAATGATTCGAAGAGTGGGACTGGTTATCTCCTCTCTAAAAAACACATCTTCCTGTAGGCGAGGACTGCTCTATTTTGTAATCGTTCCTTTCCACTACTCTTCTCTTTTGTCTCTTTATCCCTCCTTACCTTCATATTAGAGGACCATTCATCTCATGCCGATTATGAGAAGTTGACCTACCCTTCATTAATCAATATGCATTGTGATAATTCAACAAAGAAAATATTGCCAGTGTCCTTAGTTATCCCTCTTTTTGAAAGCATATCCGCCCTCGAGTTTTATTCTTCGTATATATGTTATAGTTGGATCTCTTGGAACTTTCTTATCATCCTTCTGATGCTACTCAACCAGTTTTTGAGGATTGGAGGGGAAAAATTTGTGAAATTATTGACCCAGTCTATTACACCTTTCGCATCTCCAAAGACTAAAAACTTCTGTATGTTGGGCCATTTGGCCATCGTCAGCACTCCCCATAGGGCCATTATCTCTGCCTTATTGTTTTGTCCCTGCCCTCCCTACTACCAAAAATGGAAGTATATGTATGGGGACATCTAGATAATCATCCCGCATCCACATCCTCTTGCATGCTCCATCAAAGAATCCGACCAGAAAAGAGTGCCATAATTCCTTATCCTTTCTTGTCCCGCTTCTCTTAATGTTCACGTCTTTTCCAATTTCGTTGAAGATTGTAATTTCCTTTATAATATTTTTTCTGACCCTTACTGGTTTTTGTTCGAATAAGAATGCGTTTCTACTTTTCTAGATTATCCATGAGATGAAAAGGGGGATTTTTTAATATCTTTTTAGTTTGTCGTGCCAAACCTAGAAGTAAGCTCCTAGATTATGTTGATATATGATTGTTCCAATATTCAAATCCCTACATCCTTCCCAATATTCTCTAGCATGTGTACAGTTCAGCAACAAGTGTAAAGTGTCTTCCGTATCATTGTTGCACATCAGACACATGCCTTGTCCATTATACCCTTTTCTATGCAGGTTTCTCCACGTTAGGATCATGTCATTAGATGCTAACCAACAAAAGAATTTGATTTTGAGAGGAATTTTTCCTTTCCAAATTCTGCTCGACCATTTTTCGCACTAAAATTTTTTCCCCTCTCTAGGGAGACTGAGGTATATTTCTTTGACCAATCGATCCCCCTTCCTAAGGCTTCCTCCCCACTTCATGGAGTCTTGTTTCCCCCGTTCCTGTAGCCTGGTGCCTACCAACTTTAACTGGTTGATGTAGCCTACCCATTCCACTTTGTTCCTCTCTGGTATGCCCAATGAATCAACGTCCAACCACTTATGTTTTTCCATGCTCCTCCCATCAAAGTGATGTATTTGTTTGATGAATGTAATGCCCCTACTGTGCAAGAAAGAGATAACTTGTTCTGAGAGTGTATGGTTACCAACCATACCACATATGGCATCTAATCCCACTTTGATCCGTGTACCATCTCTTGCATCCCATCTAACGAATCATGCCATCCAATGAATATTGTGCATCATGCTCTTCCAATTGATCAAACACCCTGTCTTTTTCCTTGCCCCATTTCCAATCTAGCAATGAAAATCCATTCCATACATATACTTCCTCTTTATTAATTGTGCCCATAGGCAATAAGCCGATACTTCTCTCCACATGTTCTTGATTAACAAAGCTATGTTGAAATTCATTATATCCCTGATGGCCCATCCACCATCCTCTAACGGTCTTGCAATGTATGTCCATCTAATGAGATGAAATTTCATGTTCTATTGTGTACTAACCCACAAAAAGTGCACCATTATAGAATCTATCTTTGTAATGATCTTTCTTGGAAAGAGAAGCAGTTTCATCTAGTAGATTTCCAGGCTTTGAAGAATTGATTTGAGCATCACTATCCTTCCTCCCGCTCAAATATATCTATTTTTCCGCCCTGTAAGTTTTTTATGAAATATTTCAATGAGCCATTCCCAATCTACAATATTGTATGTTTTGGGTTTCTTCCTGAAACCCATATATGAAAACCCTTCCTCTATTGCACTTTGTTTCACTTCTAAGAGCACCAAAATCTCCTTGTTGCTATCTAGCTCCCCTTCGAGCCCTATCAACAAAGACTTCCCGTCATTCTTATAAAGTTCCATCACATTCCCAAATGATGCTAATATATTTTGAATTTCTTCCCATTCCTTAATGGAAGAATGTCCTCGAATTAACAAATCATCAATAAAGCTTAGGTGTGAAACATATAGTTTTATATCCATTCTAACTACTACTATCAATCCCTTCTCCCTTGTTAAGTTCAGTTTCTTGCTGAGTCATTCCATCATTAATAGGAATAAAAGAGGTGAGAGGGCGCATCCCTGTCGCACACCTCTGCATACTTGGAAAAATGTAGTTGGGAGACCATTGATGATGACTACGAAATTGGAGGAAATAAGTGAACCCATTATCCATTTGACATTTTTATTTGATAGTCCTATCCAAAACAGAGCCAACTTTAGGAATCCCCAATCGAGACAATCATATGTCTTGATAAGGTCAACCTTAAGTAGACAAGCCTTTTGCTTCCCAGTTTTGATGGTGTGAATAATTTCTTAGGAAATCCCTATGGCATCCTGTATCTTCTTACCTTCTAGAAACCCAGTTTTTTCATGTGCTATGTGTTTTTACAATTCCCATTTGATCCTACTTGCTATCAATTTGGATATCACCTTATACACCGCATTACATAATTAGATCGGCCTAAAGTCCCCAAAATTTTCAGGTGTCACTTTCTTGGGAATTAGTGCAATAAACATTGCATTCATGGCACCCATAAATGACCCTTTAATTTTGGATTACTCCGTTTCCCCCAAGAGGTCCGGAAGCATCAAATCTCTGTATCTAAGAAATATCTCCACTCCCAATCTGTCCAACCCCAGACTCTTCTCCTTAGCACATTCCTTCATGACATTTAAGACCTCTTTCCTAGTAATCGACTTTCCAAGAATATCATCTTCTTCAAGAGTAAACATAACAGGAAACAATGAAATGTATTCCATTAGAGAGTCCTGGGAATTTACCTGTGCAGCGTATTGCCCTTTAAATTGATCGTATGACGCTTTTTTAATACCTTCTTGGGTGCAATGAATTCTCTCCTCTGTGTATTTGATAGAGCGAATATTGTTGTAGAATTTCCTACTATATTGTGCATGGAAAAATCTAGAGTTTTTATCACCTTCTTTCACCCATAGAGATCAACTCTTGATCCTGATAACTTCCTCCATGTGTTTTATTATTTCATTCCTTCTGCCTTCCAATGCTATATTTTGATCCTGTATGCCTTGGAGAAAAATAATGGATCAACCGGGTCATTAAAAGATTTCACACATGATTCAATTTCTCTGATTTCCTTCATCTCGTTCTCCTTGTGTACCTTTTCCCACTGGCTAACCTCCACCTTAAACAATTTAAGTTTATGATATAATGTAACCATTGGGATGTTTGAGGTTTGTGCATGCTGCCTTTTCCATACCCTTTCAATAAACACCTTGAATTTTTCCAACTCCATCCATATAAGATTGAAATTGAATGGATATGTCCTCCTCTTAGTCATGCCTTCCCAGGATAGAAAAATGGGCATGTGAGTTATGGCTATAAAAATATACTAAGATCCACGATATTGCAAATGGATGAATAAGAGCTATAATTATGAGCTAATTAATTAATTATGAAAGAGCTAAATTAGCAACTTAATCATGAATTATGGACTAATTAGCTTAGCTCAATAGTAGGGAATTGATTTTTAAGTCATGTAGCGTAGCTGCATAATAAATAACTAGGAGGTTTTATTGAAATAATTCCCTTGCATTGTAGCTATTAGTGCGGAATTACCTGAACAGTTGTATCGAGAGGAAGCTTCATAATTATTATCCGCACTTCCGCAACATGTAACCATTGTGCAAAGGATTTCATTGTACAGAGGTGTAGAGTAACCTTCACAACTCCACACAATTAAACCCTCAACACAATTCACACCTCCTAAAATATAATTGTAGTGCAGAAGCTTTCATTCTGCAGAGGTATCAAGTAAGAACCATCACAATGAAAACCTCTACACCTTTGCACAATGAAATCCCCTCCGTTGTTTCTGCTTCCACCATCGTTGGCAAGCCTGGGCGAAAAATAAAACACATAGGTAAAAAACTTGATCAAATTTGGTAAAATTAAGCAACACGAATTAATTATGGGAAATATTATATTGCACCACAAAATCCTGAAATTTTGTATTGATTTGGGGGAATCAGAGCAAGGTTACAAAGAGATAGGGAGAGCAGATCAATAGTAATCCGTGTGTGAGAGAAGAGAAATATTTTTTCTCTTTGTTGAAGATATAACGCACCTTGTATATTGTATACAAGGTGTTATAACGCTGGAGAGCTCAACAAAGAGTCGCGTTAAGAACGGTAAACTTCGCAGCATGCACGTTGCTTGTGTTTTTTAATGCATTAAGGCACTAATGCAGGTTCCACTTTCATGAGGAGCATTAGTGCGGTGCCCCATTAAACTCTGAAGCATGTTAGAGTGGAAAAGTCAACAAAAAGAACGGAGCTGAAAAAATTGGTTGGCTGCACATTGATTTGGTTTATAAAGGTCACATTTATTTATGTTTGATTCATGAGATTTCCTTTTTAAAAGGCTTTTAAATGAATAAAAGGTTTTAAATAGTACGAGGGTCTAAAAAAATTTTGTTTGTTTGTTGAGAGACATTTTAAAAGGACTTTTGAAAAGAGGAGATATTATAATAATTTTTTTTAAAAGTTTTTATTTATTTATATTTATAATAAATATTTTTTATATAAAATAAAAACTTAGGGTTTTATTGAAAGGGTTCTTTAAAAAAAAAAAGGAGCTTTGCAAAGTTTACAAAAGAATAAACTTAGGGTTTCATAAGAGAAGATATTTTTTTTGAAGAAAGATGGTTTTTTCAAATTTCCAACCTCAGTTCCCACCATTTACAAGGAAATATTATGATGTGTGGGCCATTACGATGGATACCACATTGAAGGCGCATGATGTTTGGGATCATTCCAGTTTGGGTTTTATGAACCTAAAGATGACTAAGAAGAACTAGCTCTCACTAATGCAGAGAGGGAACAATGGAAGAGAGAAAAAAAGAAGAATGCACAAGCGTTGCAACTTATCCAACAGAGAGTGGAATGAGCAGTGTTCCAGAATATTATGATCACGTCTTCAGCAAAAACAACATGGGAGACCTTGGCGACAAGCTATAAGGTATGACCAAAGTCGATATTGTTAAATTGCAGAATACTAGGAGAGATTTTGAAATTTTGTAGATCAAGGATGCAAAGGACATCGATTCATTCATGAATCGGGTCATGACTGTCATAAATCAGTTAAAAATTTATGGTGAAGATATTAAAGATCAAACAGTGGTTGAGAGGGTCCTCAAATATTTGTTGTCCAAATTTGATGTTGCGGTAGCAACCATAGAAGAAGCCAAGGATTTGGAAACACTAACAGTTGATGAGTTTATGGGATCACTTCTATCACACGAGGCAAGGATAGATAGAAATAAGGATCCCACTTTAGAAACTGCTTTCAAAATTCAAGTTTCTATTTCAAGAGACAAAGGTCGAGGTAGAAGTCGATCGAGAGGTAGAGGACGAGGCGAAAAATACGATGGTCAGAGAGATGGTTGAGAAGAGTAGGAAAATGAAAGTGGAAGCAACAACAGAAAATTCAAAAATAATCAAAGGTTTGACAAATCAAAGGTGAGATGTTATTATTGCCATATATTTGGCCACTATGTCCATGATTGTAAGAAGATGATAGTTGATCAAGGAAACCAGAGAGCTAATGTTAGTACAAAGAATACTAACTCCATGTTCCTAGCTTGCCATACCATGCATGAATCATATGATAATGTGTGGCTAGATATTAGACAGTGGTTGCAGTAACCACATGACATGCAACAAAAATTTGGTTGCAAATTTGGATCAATCTGTGAAGACATAGGTAAATTTAGGGACTGATAATACTATGGATGTAGATGGAAAAGGAGTGGTCGATATTCTGCCCAAGAAGGGGTAGCCAAAGAAAATATTAGAGGTATATTATGTCCCTAGTCTCAAACATACTTTGTTAAGTGTTGGTCAATTGACCAAAAAGGGATATAGAGTTATCTTTTAGGGACAAGAGTGTGTTATTTATGACAATCCCCCAATAAAGAAGATAATATAAAAGGTGCAAATGACGAGGAACAAACTCTTTCCTCTAATTATGAATTATAGTGATTAGGTAATTTCGTTTATAGTTGCATGTTCTAATGATTATTGGTTATGACACGTACACTTTTCTAGTTTAAGATTGTTGCAGCAGAAATAGATGGTCAGAGGATTACCTCCCATCAAATAACCTGTTATTACTTGTGAGTGTTGCATATTGAGAAAGAAACACCGTGAGATTTTTCCAAAGGGAGTTGCATATAGAGCAAAACAACCACTTGAGTTGGTGCATACAGACTTGTGTGGACCTATGAGGACACATTAGATTGGTGGAAGTTGTTACTTCCTCACTTTTATCGATGACTATAGCAGAAAGACTTTGATTTACTTATTGAAGTAGAAGTATGAAACTTTTTCAAAGTTCAAAGAATTCAAAGCCTTAGCATCGAACCAAACTGATCGGCAGATCAACGTATTGAGGTGAAATCGTAGTGGAGAATATTATTTGATGGCATTCCATGATTACTGCAAACAACATGGAATGAGAAGACAATTTACAACCAGGTACATTCCGTAGCAGGATGGTGTAGTAGAGAGAAAAAACATAGCAATTATGAACATGGAGAGGAGCATGTTGAAAGGAAGAAACTTGTCTAATGAGGATTGGGAAGAAGCAGTTGCATGTGCTATTTATGTGATAAACAAATCTCCTACAAAGAGTGTGATGAAAAAAGTACCAGAAGAAGCATGGTAGGGTATGCATTGTAGCGTACCTCATCTCAGAGTGTTTGGATGTGTAGCCTATGCACATGTACCTAAGCATTGAAGAGGTAAATTAGATGAGAAAAGTGAAAAATGCATATTTACTAGTTATAGTGATAAATTAAAAGCTTACAAACTGTATAACCTTGTCACCAAGAGTACCATAATTACCAGATTTGTTGTGTTCAAAGAATAAGAGTCATGAAAAAGGACTGCTAAGCATTTGTTAAGCAGGTAAATCCTCTCTACGGACATAGACGATCCCTCTAGCCCTAGAGCGGGTCTAGAAACAAAGAGACATGCTAGAGTGTTGATTCCTAATTACTGAATGAAAAGAGGACACAGTAGATCGACCTACCTGGAATCCAATGCTGTCGTCGCAGCTGTAGTGGTGGTGACCTCTCGCTTCTGCCTTGGCAAGTCACAATCCTTTTGCAGTCATGCTCGGATACGTGCACATACATCAGCAAACAAGAACAACGTACGACATAATAACTTCATTTATAACTACTAGCAAGTCAAATAGGGCTAAGCATATTGCATTAAACACATAACATAACACAAAATGAGAACCAAACAATAGTCACGTATATGTATTGATAGAAGGAAGAGTTACAACCAAACGCTTTGATGTCGCAGTCTCCTCCAGCGGGGTTCAACCGAAGCGCGTCTCAAATGCTCATCAGGGGATTCGGACGGGATGAGGGCATCGACTTAAGCTCTCTCAACGAAGTTCCTTCTTGTTCTATCTCTTCAATATTTCAGCTATAATATACTCAATTCTTCATGTTCAGCTAGCTTATGTAAGGAGAGATAACTTCTTCTTATAGAGTAAAAGGAGGAGGTTGGGATCCCTACAAAGGTGGAAGGGAGGCCTATCCTTTAGGAGTTTCCCACAAAGGTGGAAACCATAAACTAAAGGAGGGAATCCATGGTTATTCAGTCCAACCACTCCCAATGACTCATCCTCGGAGTTGTTAGAGTGGAATCTCTGCCTCTATCTTTAAAAAACATTCCATAAACAACTCGGCACGGGTGGCTAACTGGGACAGAATGCCCACTGGCGCGAGGTCTAGTGTTAATCTTCTTTGTTGGCACGAGGGCAGAACTCGCTACTCGTGCCAAGGAAAAAACATGGGTTTCTGAAGCTCTGCTAAGGGAATTTTCAACATAAGGAATATTTCTCTCATGTAAAGGGATGCAATGATGGTCTTTGCGAGGCATGACACTTCTTATTAGTCATAGAAATGACCCTCCAATGTGCGAGATGGGGATTGCAGGGAAAGTGACAAAATGTTGTGTAACAAATGCCCCATAAAGCATGAGGTCCGAGGGAGAAGGAGGGGCAAAATGCTTTATGAGAATGCGTTCGAACTAAACACCGCTGTCAGAAAACCTGCAATTACAAATACAACTGATATCTTTGATACATGAACATGTGGTATGGGCGCAACCATCCATAATAGAGTACATAAAAACTGAGATCTGAGGTATGGACGCAGCCATCTAGTAGTAAGGATAAACAAATAGACTTAGGTATGGTCACAACCATCCAATCAAAAGAGTCATGAAATAAGTCATGATAATCCACAAGAACCCGCAGCCTGGATTTTATCCGACAAAATCCAGGGTCTTGCGCTCCATCTTGACCTGAACAAGTAAAAATTCAAGCATGCGAATATATGAGCTGAAGTCAAACATTCAAGAAAATTACTTGATTACCAGCCAATGATGAAAGCTGTTAACAGACAAAAGAGAAACCACCAATAATGACAATGGATCTCAAGGTACAATAGGTACAATCCACATAATGTCAACAGTGATCTAGCGTCGAACACCCGCAGAATCATCTGATCGAATGCCAATGATGTAGACCTTACGTCGAATGCGAAGAACCTGCCATTGAGGCATGCAGGCTCCAATGTATCGGAAGGGAGTCTCTAGATCAGATTCCTGGATAATGAGCTGAAGTTGACAGGGAGTGACCTGGTCGAAGGAGGACCATAATGTTTCCCAAATCATCGACATGAGACATAGGAACATGATAATGGTGAATTAGGACCAACAAAGAATCAGAGGGAGGTTGAAAAATGCAGAGGCGAACTTCTCTTGAACATATCAGCGACACAACAATGGATTTGGCAGTATTTGACATCAAGGGATATGAGGTCATGATGACGTGGAGAAGAGCAGATAAGAGGTCAAAAACAGATTAACCAAACCCATGAAGGCAAAAATGACAAAATGAGATGTCCCCAACCCGACACAAATGCAGACGAGTGTCATGTTCAAGATCGACATATTTCCAACAGAACTAAAAACTGGTTCCATTCCCCCCCCCCCCACCATTTCTGGCAAGTACCCCAATTATTTTTTAAAACAATCTTGAAGGGGATAGCATATTCTTGTAATGTAAGTTTGCCCTTCGGACAAATCCAACCTAGTAAATTTTACGAGCCCTAGGAAGGAGGAACTCAAGTAACGTCATGGAGATGAAATCCGATATCATCAGGGTTTAACGAGTCTTACAAAGGGATAACTCGACATCTTTTCATGTTTAGAGAGTTTGAAAAGAAGGTGGAAAAGAAAACTCCAGCATGGCCCTTTTCGTAAATAGTATCTCAGATCCGAAAAGGTAGAAAACAATATTTGAAAGAACCTCTTAGTCGCTATAGGCTAAGGTATTCCTTTTTCATAAATAATCTATCCCAGCTCGAAAAAGGGGTAAACGTATACTGGGTAGATATCATTTCACAGCCTTTTAACGAGTTCAAAACGACAAGAATCTCAACAATCTTTTCAATTTTAGAGAGTTAGAAAGGAGCTGAAAGATGACTCAAGTAGTGAATTTTTCGTGTTTTTACCGAGTCCGAAAAAGTATAAAATACAACTCGTTACTTCATCACTATTGTGTGAAAACCTGTCGCTGCACAAGAGATACGTGTAAAACCCATTTCTCGAAATAATATAATAAAATAATCGTAAAATATGTCTTAAAACCTAATTAGGGTTGTCAAAAGTTATAAAATGCCAAAAATGGTAAAAATAATTACTTTTCACTTTTTACCTCTTGTGGAGCAATAGTTACCCATTTTACACTGTGATTTTGCAGCGACAATAGCGGACGATCCAGCAGACCAATCTCGAATCCGTCAGTTCCAGGTAAGAGCCGACATCCCTCCCTTCAATTTAAGGCCTCTTTTATTGCCTACAATCCTCAATTTTGATTTATGAGGGATAAAATACAATTTTTAGGGCACAGTGGTTGGCGCGAGTTTCGGGCACGGACTCGCGCCAATCGCCCATTTTTATGAATTGGGGCGCACCCATTGGCGCGGCTGTTTTAGAAACAGTGGCGCCAACTGTGCAGACCATTTTTTCTTAAAAAATGTAAATCAAGGACCAAAATTTTCATAAATTCAAGCTTCTAAATTAGCTAATACCATCCATATGAACATGTTTGCAGGTATAAAGCAGCAGAATGGTGATCGAATGGAAAGAACGGGAGCACAACGAAGAAGATGAGCTTGCCATGGAAAATGAGAGATGCATGGAAGCTCTCAGAGACTTTGGACTGAAAAAATTCTTCTTGACACTATGTCTCCATGCTCAACCAGAGTTGCTACAGTATTTGATCAACATATGGGATGAGGATCAGGAAAAGTTCATTCTTCGAGATCGGGAACTTGAGATTGATGTTTCTAATGTCTACTTCATAACAGGACTATCGCATAGGGGATAAACACCAATCCTAACCGGCACCTGGCCTTGCATGGAGAACATGTCCATGGTGATTGACAGGGTATGTCTAGGGGCATGGAAGGGATCAGGAAGTGGGAAAGTAGATATTCCGACTATCCCAGACTTGGCACTAAAAGTAGTGCTACATACGATCACACGAGCTGCAGGATCGCAAGCACTGGACGAAGCAACAAAGACAACTAATTCTTGCTGTAGACTGCTTAACACCAACAATCTGTAACTGGGTAGAAGCCGTGAAAATCAATATGAAACGTCAGCTGAAAAAGTGCAGGAAGACCAAATTGAAGAAATTTGGTTACGGGTCTATCTTGGTATTGTTCTTCTTGGAACGATTACCAATCTTTCAGGGTCAGGAGGTCATAGTCCTGAAACCACCAGCTAGGGAACCACGTATGGCTCGATGAGCGACTTTGATGCCAAGGGGAGGGGGTGGTCAACAGATGTCCTGAAGACCGAAGTTCTTTGATTGGCTCTGCCGATAGTTGATTGCTAGCCCTACTCTGGTACAGATTTTACTGGTGATCCAGGCCTCCCACTCCCAGAGGGAGAAGATTGGGATTAATATTTGGGTAAGACTCATTTTTAATTTTAATGGATGTTATGAATTTTTTTAATTATGTATGTTCTGACGTTAAACTCATGTGCTTGTAGATTTTGGCCCAAAGAGACCCGTAGGCATGTCTCTGATAGCAAGGCGAATCCCTCGCAACTTTGACCCTCATGGCGAGGGAGGCGAGGAGGAAGATATCATGCACAACTTGAAGGGAATCACACGCGGAGTCCCGGACTATGCACGATTCGATGATGTTCCTCGTGCCTACCAGAGACATACCGTAGGGGTGCCAAACCAAATTCACCGCTTGCTGAGGCGGCTCGTACGGGCAGTGACATGCTACCATGAGCATCACGCCGATTAGAGACCTAGGTTTTATATCTGCATATTTTGAGAGACATGATGTCTCAAGATGTAACATAAACACACATATTTTTTGAGTTTATGATGCACACTGATGCAAACATTCGATATATATATATATATATATATATATATATATATATATCTATTTTCCTACATGGATCTTTTACATATAATAATGATTTTACAGATTACACAAATGTCTATATAATACAATGTTAGCCACTGTATCAGTTAATGCATTCATTCGCCTAGGAATATGTTGATATGTAATAAAATCAAAATGTCTTTCCATCAAACGAACACGTAATTACAATCTCAGAATATATGGGTTTATGATCGAATAATGACCACTGAGTTGAAGAACGACAAGATGTGAATCTAGATTTACAAGAAATGCGCGTATGCCGAGGTTGATTGCCTCGGTTGATTGCCTCGGTTAATAGTTCAAGGAAAACACTATACTCAGCGACATTTTTTGTAGTCCGTCCTAGAAAAATACCTTACAGATCTATTAACTCACCAGCAGGATCATAAATTACCCAAGCTGTTGCAGACAAATTCTTGGTACTGCGGGAAGCACCATCCGCGAAACCGACATAGGGGGTAATAGACATCTACACAATAAGCAAGACCCAATAAGCAGGAAAACACACTCGCAAAGCACACCAAACCAAAACATGTACAAAATAAATACGACGCATATGTACACAAGCGATGCATGAGTGACACATGCATAATATTTTTTGAGATACAACCCATTTCTGGGCTGTTATAGAGGATGAAATTCGTAATCAATGAGCTCATAGGCCCCATTTTGCAACACACGTTTAATAATGTAGGGCCCATGCCACATGGGTTGAAATTTTCCTTCCCCCATCTTATCATGAGCTTGGTCGTACAGGAGTACGAGGTCTCCTTCAACGAAGGAACGAGGGGAAATCGATTGATCAAAATGAGCTTTGACCTGCTTCTTTTGTGCTTCGACAACCAGAGCAGCAAAGCGGCGAGTTTCATCCAGCCTTTCTAAGTAGAGGAGACACTCTTCTTCTGGCGAAGTGTTCAGTAGTAATTCAACAACAAATTTGAGCGAAGGCATTTCACACTCAATCGGAAGAGTAGCTTCCAGACCATAAACCAACTGAAAAGGAGTTAATCTGATCGCATTCTTACCTAAAGTTTGGTATGCCCAAAGAGATGAAAATAACATGAGATGCCAATTGGATTTGTGGATCCCAATCGTACGTTGAAGCATGGTGACAAGAACTTTGTTTATGGATTCAATCTGGCCATTGGCCTAAGGATAGTACGACGTTGAGTTGTCATGACATAGACCCAACTTAGAAGTCAACTCCGCCACCATGTAATGCTGAAAATGGGAACCATGATTGGTAACGATGGCTTGAGGGACACCAAACCTAGCAATGATGTGATTGAATATGAATTGAGCAGCTTTCTTACTGTCGACGGCAAGTGTAGGCATTGCTTTAGCCCATTTGGTGAAGTAGTCAACGACTACGATAATATAAGAATGCCCCCCGGTTGAGTGAGGGTTACACGTCATAAAATAATTTCCCCACTTCGCAAAGGGACTAACGGTAATGACAGGATGAAGAGGCACATGCGGTGCACGCATCTTGCGCTGATAGATCTGGAAATTATGACATTTACGAACCGCGACAATGCAGTCCTTGAAGATAGAAGGCTAGAAATAACCAGCACGAAGAATCTTCTGTGTAGTGGCATAACCAGACATGTCACTGCCACAGGCGCCACTGTGAAAATCATTCAGGGCTTTCTCAGCTTCCTCGAGAGTCAAACATCGGTGGAGTATGGAATCCACTCCGACGCGATAGAGTGTATCTCCGACTATACAATAAGGTTTCAATTGGTGTCGAATGCGTCGGCGGGCATCCTTCATCAACTGAGATATGAAAGTAGAAGTCTGGAGATAAACGATGATATCACCGTACTAAGGATCGAGGGTGCTAATCAAGGAAAGCGTATCGTCTGGAATGTATTCCTCAGAATGAGATGGAGTAGAGTCTGAAGGGAGGGAACAGATCAAATTAGCAAAGACTAATGATTTATTCGACTTGGCAACAGTGAATTCAAAATTGAACTCTTGGAGGATGACAATCCACTTCGAGTATTTGTCCCCCAGTAATTTTCGAGACAATATATAGGTCATAGGGTTGCAATCAGAAATCACGGTCACAGTACACAAAAGAATATAATGAAGAAAACACTGAACTGCTTGAACAAAAACCAACGCTAACTTCTCGACATGTGCATAGTGTGTCTCAAGATCGAGAAGGTTATGAGATAAGTAATAGATAACATGCTCATTACCGTCATCATCGTCTTGTACCAAAACCATGGAAATTTTATTGCAAGCAGCGACTAAATAGAGGGAAAAATCACGATGATAGTTTGGAGGACGGAGTAGAGGAGCATTGACAAGCAATGTCTTCAGTGCCTTAAAGGATTTCTGAGCAATCTCATCCCAACAGAATGGGACGCCCTGCTTTAATAATCATGTAAATCCTTTAGCCACTTCTGCATAGTTAGGTATGAAACAACGTAGAAAATTAGCCTTCCCCTGCAAACTCTGCAATTAATGCAATGAGGAGGGACAGGGGAGATTGATAATAGCCTCAACCTTGAGCGAATCGAGGTGAATTCCATATTTGGAGTTGATAAACCCTGAGAGTCTACCGGAATCAACACAGAAGACACACTTGTGCAGACTAAGCTGAATGTTGTAACGTCGAAAACGAAGAAAAATCCGACGAAGATGGTCAGGATGGTCCATACGCTTAGCTGAATGGGCCAGAAGGTCATCTAGATAAGGCTGAATGATGTGACAAATATCGTGAAAAGCATACTACATTGCTTGTTGAAATGTGGCCCCAACATTCTTTAAGCCAAAAGGGATATTCTTATATGCGAAAGTACCCCAAGGATAGATGAAGGCAGTCTTATGTTGATCAGTCGGGAGAATGTTAATTTGATTATAACCAGAAAAACTGTCCATAAGGGAAAAAATCTCACTCCTGGCACAGTCGTCAATGACTTGATCAATAAAGGGAGTAGGATAATTATCTTTGGGACAAGCCCGATTAATATCACGATAATCAACGCAGACCTGAATGGTTCCATGTTTCTTATCTACAGGGACAATATTAGAGACCCATTTTGTTAAAGGAATCAGATAAATGAAACCAGCTCTGAGAAGCTTTTCAAATTCACCTTTAATGGCAACAACTTTTCTAGGGTGCACATGACGAAGACGCTGGCGAATAGGTTTTGAACCAGGGTAAGTAGGAATTTCATGCACCACTATACAAGGATCAATGCCAAGCATTTCTTTGTAGGACCATGCAAAGACATCCGGAAATCACAGAAAAGGCTAGTGTAAATTTTTACTTTGTTTGAAGAACAAGTGACCCCGATATGGATGTTCTCGACGATTCCCAATTTAACGGAAATGTCAATAGGCATCGTCTGTGTAATATTACTCAAGTTACCTTCCGTAAAGATGTCATGTGTCAGAACAGGCATTTGAAGCGGAGGAGAAGGAACCTGAGATGAAAATTGCTTAAGACAAAGTAGACATGGCCTCGAGGCCAGGAATAGACGAGGAAAGATGATGACCATCATCCCATTATAGATCTTCGAGAGACATAGTTTCCACGATGGCTTCATTGGAGGGAAACCTTCTTTCAAAGGATCAGGTGAATCCAAATCGCCAAGCCTAGGGGATTGAGAATAAATGTAGAGAGACATGCTCAAAGGAGCATGATCATAGGATGGAGTTTCCGAAACCGCAACGAGTTCACAATAGTCAATCTCCATTAGACTCAACGGCATCAAATCTCCAAAATAATCGATTTGTCCAGGTGAAGGAATGATCCATGGGTCGTCAGACCAAAAGATCATATTGATCTGAACAATGTTGGGTGGAGGAAGGGGAAAAATACCCATGAGGGTAGGATCCTTGAAAAGACCTAGCCCTACGCTCTCGTAGGGATTAGGAATCAGATCCACACACAGAACGTTGTTCTAGGAAGAAGAGTCGAAGAAGGACAATTGATCAAGATTAACAATTTTTCCTTTGTGTGGAAATTTCAAAACACGAAAGAGAGTGGACAGAATGCACAACATGGCGTGAGTCCAACTGCGACCGAGGAGAAGATTATAATTGAGTTTGGCATCAATGAATTCTACCTCGACATTGACTGTCTTTCCTTTCAAAGTAATCAGTAAACTAGCGAGAACCCCTAAAGGCTTTGATTCCATTCCATCAAATGCTTCAAGGGCATTTGGCGATGAATTCAAGGCTGGAGAACCAATAGCTTTCCAGCAAGAAGATGACATGACACATGTTGATGCACCCTCGTCCACAACTGCTCGACAAATATTGAGACCATTAATAACCACTTGGATAATCAGTGAAATCTGATGCGGAAGTCGTGGAACAAAATTCTCTAAATCGAAAGCGAGAAGGTTAGTATCAGCAGGGTCAATCCTGCCAATTGCAGACAACAAAGCTTTCCATTGAGACGAACAAATTTGAAGTATTTCTAATGCAGACATCGCGGATGGCACCTGAGACAAATCCTCAACAATACTATAATGGTGAGTGGTGCGGGCATTTGGATTGTAAGAAGACTTGCTGAATACACATTTGGAAGGTGGTCGTACTATGGATTTAACACTGGGCCTTTCAATCTCAAGAGGGCCAGAAACAGGCGGAGGAGGAAGACCATTAACGATCTCCTTCCCCATTTCCTAACGCGATCCAGTATAATCTTTCGATCAAGTAGCAATAGAAACGGATGCAAAACCGTTCATCATAAACACCTGAGAGCCAAAAGGGGCAGAGGTTTGAGGTTGCTCTACCATCTGGGTTTGATAAGATGGGGAAGGTTCTTTATGAACGGCCGTAGTTCCCTGGGTGCCTTTGAGAAACCAGCTCACTTCAGGTCATCGAGTACAGTCCTTGGTGAAGTGCTCTTCATCACAAATCAAACAAGGGTACTTCGGCTTGCATTGAGAACCATCACCAGGATGAGGTTTCTGAGAATCCTGTTTCGAGGTATCGGCTTTGGCCTTACCTTTACCCTTATTTTTACCTTAGAAGTGTTATCCGTCGGATTGGCCTGAACGACATTAAATTTTGCAGCCTTACCAGAATTCGAGGTGGACTGAGAAGCAACATTGTTGGAAGAAGTAGACTTCGGCTTCCTAGAGTTGGAAGAAGAAGACTTCTGAGAAGTCTAAGATACAGAACCAATAATACCATCACTGGATGGAGTCGTTGGTGGCTTAGAAGTTCCAGGTCGGGGAGCATCAAGCAAGATATCATACAATGCGCTAGACTGAGAGTACACGAGATCAAGATACTGGGCGTAAGCAATGGCTTGTTCCTCAGTTACACATGCCCCCATAGCTATGTCTTTTGAAATCTAGTTGACAAAGGAGGTGGTGAACCAATGAGTCAAAAGATGATCAGGAATCTCAAATTTGATCATGCAACGATGACGTTGCCACTCATGAATATGATTCGAGATATGAGTAGCTTGGTCTTGTTTCAATGAAGTGAGGAGGTGTGTCTCGGTCTCATAGCGGACCGGTAACTGAAAATGTGTAACAAATTCCATGGCTAAAGAATTGAAGTCTTGGAAGATGCCACGGGACAACTCAATGTACCACTTCGTAGTGGCACCAGTAATAGTTCGCTGGAAAAGATGGAGTTGAATGGAATCGTCAACCCAAGAGTCAGAGGAACACCACAAGTGGTAAGTCATAACATGCGCTTGGGGGTCTTCGCTAGATTTTCCCTCAAATTTAGGACAATCAACAGGAATCTTGGTCGAAACTGGAGGCTAATATGGGTTATCAAGAATGGGATCGTTTGTTAAATTTGACACGTTGGGTAATTCCAACGTAGCAAGAAATGGTAATTCAGTATTAAAAGTCATTGGAGGCCTCTGATAAGGACCCTTGTTCACATTCCACCCAGTCCGAGAGGAATTCTGCCCCCATATTTTTTGTCCTGGAGGATTCTGACCATAGGGGTTAGAAGTAGGATAATTTGGTTGATACTGGGGTTGAGGACTAGGATAATAAGTCTGAGAAGATCATTGAGGTCCCTAATGAGCAACGTATGGATTCTTTTGTGGAATGTAAGCATGGATTTTAGGTTGATGATACACCAATGAAGGTTGATTTTGAGGGTAAACAACTTGGGGCACACTATATACCAGATGATACTGACCTTGAGGGTAATAAGCGCCTTGAGGTTGAGCAGGCAGACCTTGTTGAGTAGTTTGAGTGGGTTGCTTAGCGGGCAGACCTGGTCGAGGCTGATAAATAGGTAGAATCGACTGAGGAGCAGATTGAATCAGTTGTTGAGCTGGTTGAACCGAGTACTAAGGGCCACCAGGTTACCCTTGTGGGAGAGGTTGGCTTGATGGTTGCGATGGTCTAGGTTGTCTTGAATAACCAGGTTGACTTGGAGGAGGAGCGTAGGGTTGTCCTTGTTGCACAAAGTTTTTGCCATACTGAATATGTGGTGGCGGTTGTGGTGCAAGAGGTTGTCCCTGTGGCAGATATATTTTCCCTCGAGGAGCATAAGATGGTCTTGGTTGATTTTGAGGTTGACCAGAAAGACCGTAGGGTTGACCTTGTTGGACCAAAGGTTGACCTTGAGGGCCGTAAGGTTGTCCCTGTGGACCAGAGGCAGAACCCTGTTGAGCCAAATGTTTTCCCCATGAGGGTTTTCCTTGCAAGCCAGAGGATTGCACAGGTAAGGTGGGTCCAAGATGAGAAACAATCTAATGAGGATCATAAATAGCCTTATGAGGATCGATAGGAGGCAAATAGAGAATATTACCATATACATAATAATGATGTGGTAAGGAGTAAACGGGATTACCGACAACATCATAGTGATGGAATCAAGGATTTCCAGGAGCTTGGAGTTGCTGAGAACCCTAAGAGCTCTGCTGCTGAACAACCAACAGATACTCTTCAAAATTAAGGCCACCAAGAATCACTGGGGCAGTGGAAACTACACTAGAAACAGGTGGGGCCTCCGCGGCACTAGATTGTGATATACCAGGACCGCGATTGATAGGCCACGTAGGATTGAGAAAAAAAAGACCTCCGAGTGTGAAAAGATCCTGACGACTGAGTCATAACAACTGGTGTGGATGAAGCCACATAAACAGTTGGTTGGACCGGGACAGATGTAATAGTAACCGACGAATCAGGTGTCGAAGGTGATAGTCCTAACAAAGGGAGGATTGAAATCTGAGGAGGATTTGATGTACTGGATTGTGCTATGGATGCAACACTAGACATAATCTGACTTAAGGACCTATATCCAAGCAGAAGTGACAGTGATGATCGAGAAGACTGAGTAGAAACATGAGGGAGATCTTCAGGAAAAATTTGATATTCTCCTATAGAAACAAGCATTCCTTCACTGCCAATAGGACTGCATGAATCCATGTCTGACTCTGCCGTAAGATATTCGAAAAAACTATAGGGACTAGGAGGTACAACAACAGCTAAAAATGATGATCCCGACGAAAGAGGAGGAAATTCTCCTTCTTCCCCAAACCAGACCAAACACCTAAAGGAGGCCAATTGAATTCAACTAAATCTTCAGGGGGAGATCGGGTAGAAAGAGGCAAGACAGACAGGAGAATAGGTTGCGAAAACTAGGCAGACGTAGTGGACTGAGGGGTTTCAAAAGAAACGTCCAGAAAAGAACCACCACTAGGAGGTAGTGAGGACGATGAAACTAGTAGTTCTGCCACTGTGACTGTATTTCAAAACAGGAAGGAAAAAATATAACCAATCGAAGGCTTCAAGATCAAAATCTAAGGAAAAAAAGACAGGCCAAGTAATAAAACTTTTAACGAGCATGTGATCATGGGAAATTAATTTTATAACATTGAAACTGGACTTCGTTGTTTCATATTTTAAGAGTCGAGAAACAGGAAACATATGACTCTAGTCGCTTTCAAGTTTAAACGAGCGTTAAAGGAAAAGTGCTCGATGATCTCTTATCTTTTTAAAGAGTCACAAAAAGATCAAAATGACTACTCAGGTACTCTAAGCAAGAGGGTGTACCAAATTTCTGTGGACTACCATATACACCTTGGTAGTCTCCCCGAATGCTGTGTTCTGTGTATCATGGTTACAAGGCGGTAGACTCAGCTTCCTATGGATAAAAGGATTGCAACCTAGAGGGGTATCCCTTTATATACTCGACGGTACGGGGAGCACAAGTCCGTACTAGCACTGTCTAAAGCTAGATGGTGAACAACAACTACTAGGTTTTAAGACGCCGGAACACGTGTCTGGCCTAGACCACTAAAGATGTTGCGTTAGGTTCCAATGCTTCCTTAGATTAATTGAATGAATTTTAAAGTTGATCTTGGATTATGTTGCAGTTTCAAGGCCCTACCAAATTTGGATCTCAAATTTTTTAAATTCAAGCTACATGCAAAAGAACACCATATTTCATTCAATGAATTCTAATTACAAGAAGGATAGAGATATTTCAAACAATCGCAAACAATGAGAATATGTGAAGAAATCCACTCATGCATCTAATGCAATCAAACGAAAATGAAAAACTCTTTCCTAGACTATCAAATACTAGTTATGCAAAAGAATGTTTCACTTTCGATGCAAAGGAAAGGATGCAAAGATTTTTTTTTATATTATTATAAAATTTTCAATGAAATAAAGCACACAATGCACTAATTATATGAATAACAAAATGGACACTAGCCTAAGTATTGCGAATGTAGGAATCGAAATTTAATGACTCAATCAACGCAAAACAAACACAGGAAAGCACTCAAATTGATGCTACAATCTTCCAAATCAAAAGAAAGTTTTCAAAGTGAGCCAAACAAGCAATGTAATCTATGCTCGAAGGAACAAGGAGAAGAAGCAAACGAAAAATGAAATGATCATTCAACCAAGGCAAACGCTCCAAAGGATCAAGAAAAATTAGCACAATCAACTCGGGAATGAGATTGACAACAATAAAAAAGACTTGATTTCCAAACAGAAGGCTCAGTGCACCAAGACACTAAGAAGCCCTAAGTACTTAAACTATACTGATGAGAAGATAGATGAATGACTGAGAAAAAAAAGCCTACAGCAGTCAAAACAGTCCCAAAGGCTCAATTACACACAAAAAACAACCCAGAGTCAAGCAAAAGTGACCAAAAGACTCATCAAGGAGGTCAAACCAAATCTTATAGGGTTTCGACGCAACTGTAAGGCGGTAATCCGTGCCAAACAGGGGTTGGCGTGACTACAACAAAAGCAACCTGTGCCACTGGGCATGACTGTTCAGGAAAAAAGCGCGCCAAGATGGATAACTATGGGGAAAAAAGGAAAAACCAAAAATCAATGAGTAGAGGTCAATCTTGACACTCTGGAGCTGAACAGAGGATATAAAAGAAGCAAGCAAACCAGAAAAAGAAAGATAATAAAATCAATGACCGAAGTTGACCCAACAAGATGCAACGAAAAACTCACACTGATCCCCAGTGGATTCGCCAATTTGTTAAGCAGGTAAATTGTCTATGTGGACAGAGACGATCCCTCTAGCCCTAGAGTGGGTCTAGAAACAAAGAGACATGCTAGAGTGTTAATTCCTAATTATTGAACGAAAAGAGGACACGGTAGATCGACCTACCTGGAATCCAATACTGTCGTCACGACTGCAGTGGTGGTGACCTCTCACTCCTGCCTCGGAAAGTCACAATCCTTCTGCAGTCATGCTTGGATACATGCACATAGATCAACAAAAAAGAACATCATACGACATAATAACTTCATTCATAACTACTAGCGTGTCAAAGAGGGCTAAGCATATTGCATTAAACACATAACATAACGCAAAATGGGAACCAAACAATAGTCACGTATATGTATTGATAGAAGGAAGAGTTACAACCAAACGCTTTGATGTCACACTCTCCTCCAACGGGGTTCAGCCGAAGCGCGTCTCATATGCTCATCAGGGGATTCGGACGGGATGAGGGCATGGACTTCAGCTCTCTCAACGAAGTTCCTTCTTGTTCTATCTCTTCAATAGTTCAGCTATAGTATACTCAATTCTTCATGTTAAGCTAGCTTACGTAAGGAGAGATAGCTTCATCTTATAGAGGAAAAGGAGGAGGTTGGGATCCCTAAAAAGGTGGAAGGGAGGCCTATCCTTTAGGAGGTTCCCACAAGAGGTGGAAACCATAAACTAAAGGATGGAATCCGTGGTTATTCGGTCCAACCACTCCCAATGACTCATCCTAAGAGTTGTTAGAGTGGAATATCCGCCTCTATTTTTAAAAAACATTCCATAAACAGCTCGATGTGGGTGGCTAACTGGGACAAAGCGCCCACTAGCGTGAGGTCTAGTGTTAATCTTCTTTATTGGACAAGGGCAGATCTGGCTACTAACGCCAAGGCAAAAACAGGGGTTTCTGAAGCTCTACTTAGGGAATTGTCAAAAGAAGGAATATTTCTCCCATGTAAAGGGATGTAATGATGGTATTTGCAAGGCATGCCACTTCTTATTAGTCATAGAAATGACCCTCTAATGTGCGAGATGGGGATTGCAGGGACAATGACAAAATAATGTGTAACAGGGACTGTAGAAAAAATAGTCGATGCGCAAGAACCAATGATGGAAGAGGATGATGTAGCAGAAAAGGAGCAACAAGAATCAAAAGAGTAGACACCAAATAGAGTCACACCAACAAGGACTCCAAGATTTTCTTAGCAACATGGATCTTCAAGCAGATCAATAGACCATAATCTCCCTACATCCAATCAGGTGATGGATTAAGCAATGGTAAGAGAAAGATGATAAGTTTAAAAGATATTTATGAGGATTTGGATGTTAGTTCAAATTTTTCGTTGTTGGCATTCCAACCTTCTTCATTTGAAGAAGCAATTAGAGATGAAAATTGGGTGCAAGCCATGCATGAAGAAATTGAAGCTATTGAAAAGAATGATACATGGGTTTTGCTTGATTTTCCAAAGGATAAAAGTATCATTGGTGTAAAATGGGTGTACAAGACAAAGTTGAATGATAATGGTGAAATTTATAGAATTTAAGAAAGACTTGTATCAAAAGGGTTCTCACAGCAACCGAGAATATATTTTGGGGAAACGTTTGCTTCGATAGCCAGATTGGATACTATAAGAGCAGTTTTAGCAACAACAACTCATAAAAAATGGAAAGTATATCAGATGGATGTGAAATCAGTCTTCTTGAATGGAATTCTAGAAGAAGAGATTTATGTGCAGCAGCCTCTAGGTTATGAAGTTACAGGTAAATAAGATAAAGTTTATAGGTTGAATAAAGCACTCTATGGACTGATGTAAGAACCTAGAGCTTGGTATAGCAGAATTGATAGCTACATGGTCAAGAATGGATTTTGCAGAAGCAACATTGAGCCTACCTCATACACAAAGGTAAATGAGCATGGAGATATATTATTGTTTTCTTATATGTTGATGACATGACTTTTATAAGTGATCTTGAGTTAGATGAATTTAAAGCAACCATGATAAAATAATTTGAGATGACAGATCTTGGTCTCATGAAATATTTTCTTGGCATAGAAGTTGAGCAATATGAAAAGGGAATTTTTATTTGCCAAAATAAATATGCTAGAGATTTGCTGAAAAGATTCAGGATGGAGAATTTCGAACCTATCCCTACACTAGTTGTAACAGGTACAAAGTTAAGAAAGGATGATGAAGGATCAGATGTCAATCCAACTAAAGATTGGTTGATATCCTCATGTATCTCACAGCTACAAGACCAGATATTATGTAAGGAGTGAGTTTGATTTCCAGATTTATGGACACTCCAAAGACACACATTGGAGTGCGGGAAAAAGAATGAAGAGATACATAACATGAACTAAATATTGTGGCATAATGTATGCAAGTACAAAAAACAAGGATTTGATTAGAGACATAGATAGTGATTTTGCAGGTAGTTTGGATGATATGAAGATCACTTCCGGTTATGTGTTCCATCTTGGTTAAGGTGTGATTTCATGGGCATCTAAGAAGCAACTTATTGTGACACTATCATCAGCAAAAGAAGAATAGCAGTAGCAACATCAACAACATGTCAAGAAGTATGGTTAAGAAGAGTATTGGATGGACTCAAGCAAAAACAACAAGGATTAACAACAATATATTGTGAAAACACCTCAACGACTGCACTAATCAAGAATAACGTGTTTCATCAAAAGAGCAAGCATATTGATACTAGATATCACTTTATTAGAGAACTTGTGATAAATGGAGAAGTTCACTTGAAGGCTTGTAAATCTAGTGATCAATTGGCTGATATATTTACAAAGACACTAGAAAAAGATGTGTTTGAGTTTCACAAAAGGATCTTCAGTGTTGTAAGCCTAGTTGAGAAATAGACCAGAAGACATGTTTGGGTTTTCATGATTCATGTCTTAGGTTAGTGGTCGTAATTAAGGGCGAGTGTTAAAATATCTAATTAACTCCCGCATGAAGAGTTTGCTATATTTAGAGAGTCAGTTAACTGAGCTTTGAGTCAAGTCGAGTTAAGTGATAGATGAATTTATTGTGTGGTTTCATGTCAAGTTATATTAGGCGAGTCGCTAGTCGGAATAGTATAAAAATCCTTCACCGTGTTCATTGTAATAAATCAAGTTTGTGTGATCAATTGAAGAGCCGCAACTCATGTTATTATGTGTGTGAATTATTTTTGTTATTTTGTGCCTTTACTCTTCTTCCTTTCCAACAAATTGGTATCAGAGCGAGGTTACAAAGAGCCAAGGAGAGCGGATCACCAATAATCCGTGTGTGAGAGGAGAAATATTTTTTCTCTTATTTGAAGCAATAACACACCTTGCAGGTTATACACAGGGCTTTATAATGTAGGTCGGTTCAACAGATAGCTGCGTTACAGGTTGCAAATTTTCCGCAATGTAGCCTTGGTCATTTGGAGCATTATATCACTAAAGCAGGTCTCTCCCTTTGTGAGGAGCATTTGCACGCAAGTCAGCAACCCTTCACGCCGAGTTAGTTTAAAAAATCAAAATGATCACATGATGTGAGTTTTTTGGGTTGAGTATGAATCAATTTTTGAAAAGGTCACATGGGACCGTGAATTACTTCTTTCATATGCAGTTTTGAAATTTTGTGAAGATATTTTTTAAGGTGTGGTTTTATATAACTATGGGGCTCTTAAAAGGTATAATATAAAGACTTTTTTTTATAAAGGATTTGTAAAAAGTTTTTTGTTTTTTTGTTTTGTTTTTTGTTTTTTTTAATAAGAAAAGAAAAAACTTGGGGTTTATTAAAAGGAGTTTATTCATAAGAGTTACTTTTTTTTAAAAAAGAGCTTTGGAAAGCTTAGAGTTTTTTTTTGAAGAAAGATGCCTTTCTCAAATTTCCAGCCCTAGTTCCCACCGTTCACAAGGAAATATTATGATGTGTGGGCCATTAATATGGAGACAACATTGAAGGCTCATGATGTTCGGGATCATATCCAGTTTGGGTTTTATGACCCTAAAGATGACAATGAATAACTAGATTTCACTAATTTAGAGAGGGAGTAATGGAAGAAAGACAAAAGGAAGAATGCACAAGTGTTGCAGGTTATCCATCAGGGAGTGGAACAAGTAGTGTTCCAGAATATTATGATCACGTATTCAACAAACACAATATGGGAGACCTTGGAAACAAGCTACAAAGGTATGGCCAAATTCAATATTGTTAAATTATATAAAACTAGGAGAGATTTTGAAAGTATGCAGATGAAGGAGACAAATGACATCGATTCATTCATGAATTGAATCATGACTGTCCTAAATCAGTTAAAAATTTATGGTGAAGATATTACATATCAAACAATGGTTGAGAAGGTCCTCAGATCTTTGTCTACCAAGTTTGATGTTGTGGTAACAACCATAGAAGAAGCCAAGGACTTGAAAACACTAACAGTTGATCAATTTATGGGATCACTTCTATCACATGAGGCAAGGATAGAAAAAAATAATGATTCTTCCTTAGAAACCGCTTTCAAAATCCAGGTTCCTATTTCAAGAGACAGAGTTTGTGGCATAAGTAAGTCGAGAGGCATAGGACGAGGCAAAAGATATGGTGGTCAGAGAGATGGCCAAGAAGATCAGGAACATGAAATGGAATCAACAACAGAAACTTCAATAATAATCAAAGTTTTGACAAATCAAAGGTGAGATGTTATTATTGCAATAAATTTGGTCACTATGCCTCTAATTGCAAGAAGATGATAGCTGATCAAAGAAACCATAGAGCTAATGTTAGTACAAATAATACTATCTCCATGTTTATAGCTTGCCATACCATGCATGAACCATCTGATAATGTGTGGCTATTAGATAGTGGTTGCAGTAACCACATGACAGACAATAAGAATTTGGTTGCAAATTTGGATCAATATGTGAAGACAAAGGTAAAGTTGGGGAGTGAAAAAATTGTGGATGTTGATGGCAAAGGATTGGTCAACATTTTGACCAATCAGGGGGGGCCAAATATAATCTCAAAGGTATATTATGTTCCTGATCTCAAACATAATTTGATAAGTGTTGGCCAATTAACGTAGAACACGTATAGAGTTATCTTTCAGGGACAAGAGTGTGTTATTTATGACAAGCCTCCAAGCAAGAAACTGATAGAAAAGGTGCAGATGACGAGGAACAAACACTTTCCTCTAATTATGAATTGTAGTGATAAGGTCAATTATATTATAGTTGCATGTTCTAATGATGACTGGTTATGGCACTTTAGGTTTGGACACTTGCACTTTAATGGTTTAATATTGTTGCAGTAGAAACAGATGGTCAGAGGTTTACCTCCCATTAAAGAACCTACTAGTACTTGTGAGTGTTGCAAATTGGAAAAGCAACACTGTGAGAGTTGCACACATAACAAAGCAACCTCTTGAGTTGGTGCATATAGACTTGTGTGGACCTATGAGGACAGAGTCAATTGGTGGAATTTGTTACTTCCTCACTTTTATTGATGATTATAACAGACAGACTTGGGTTTACTTCTTGAAGTAGAAGCCTGAACTTTTGCAGAGTCCAAAGAATTCAAAGCCTTAGCAGAGAACTAAAGTGAACAACAAATCAAGGTATTGAGTTTAGATCGTGGTGGAGAATATGATTTGACCGCATTCCATGATTACTGCAAACAACATGGAATTAGAAGACAGTTTACAACTAGGTAGCATAATGGTGCAGAAGAGAGAAAAATAGAAGAATTATCAACATGGCAAGGAGAATGTTGAAAGGAAGAAACTTGTCTAATGAGTATTGGGTAGAAGCAATTACATGCATTATTTATGTGATAAACAAATATCCTACAAAGAGTGTGATGAATAGAGTATCAGGAAAAAACATGGTCGGGTATGTCTTGCAGGGTATCTCATCTCAAAGTGTTTGGATGTGTAGCCTATGCACATGTACCTAATCAACTAAGAGGCAAGTTGGATGATAAAAGTGAAAAATTCATATTTACTGGTTATAATGAGTAGTCAAAAGCTTAAAAATTGTATAACCCTGTCACCAAGAAGACCATAATTAGCAGAGATGTTGTGTTCAAAGAACAAGAGTCATGGAATGGGATTCTAGACAAAACAATTGATTCACAAACACCACTTATGGAAGAAGATGATGTAGTAGAAAAGGAGCAACTAGAATCACAAGAGAAGACACCTAACATAGTCACGCCAGCAAGGACTCCAAAATTTTCAGAGAAACATGGATCTTCAAGAAAATAAACTAATGAGAATTCTCCAAGCAGCCAATCAGGTGATGAATCAAGCAATGGTAAGGGAAAGATGAGAAGTCTAAAAGGTATTTATGATGATTTGTATGTTAGTTCAAATTTTGCATTGTTGTCATTCCAACCTTCTTCATTTGAAGAAGCAATCGAGATGAAAAATGGGTACAAGCCATGGATGAAGAAATTGAAGTTATTGAAAAGAATGATACATGGGATTTGGTTGATTTTCCCAAGGATAAAAATATCATTGGTGTAAAATGGGTGTACAAGAAAAATTTGAATGAGAAAGGTGAAATTGATAGATTTAAAGAAGGACTTGTAGCAAAAGGATTCTCACAACAATCGAGAATAGTTTTTCAAGAAACATTTACTTTGATAGCCATATGGGATACTGTAAGGGAAGTTCTAGCAATAGTAGCTTAGAAAAAATGGAAAGTATATAAGTTGGATGTGAAATAAGCCTTCTTGAATGGAATTCTATAAGAAGAGATATATGTGCAGCAACCTCCAGGTTATGAAGTTGAAGGTAAAAAAGATAAAGTTTATAAGTTGAAGAAAGTGCTATATGGACTGAAGCAACCACCTAGAGCTTGGTATAACAGAATTGATAGCTACATGGTCAAGAATGGATTTTGTAGAAGCATCATTGAGCCTACCTTATACAAAAAGGTAAATTAGCATGAACAAATATTGATTATTTTCTTATATGTTGATGACATGATTTTTACAGGTGATCTTGAGTTAGATGAATTTAAAGCAACCATGATGAAAGAATTTGTGATGTCAGATATTGATCTCATGAAATATTTTCTTGGCATAGAAGTCGAGAATTTGAAAAGGGAATTTTTATTTTCCAAAATAAATATTCTAGAGATTTTCTGAAAAGATCCATGATGGATAATTGCAAACCTGTCCCTACACTAGTTGAAACAGGTACAAATTTAAGCAAGGATGATGAAGGATCAGATGTCAATCCAACTCTATTAAAATAATTGGTTGTCAACCACATGTATCTCACAACTACAAGACCAGATATTATGCAAGGAGTGAGTTTTATTTCCAGATTAGGGAGACTCCAAAAGACACACATTGGAGAGGAGGAAAAATAATTACGAGATACATAGTAGGAACTAGAGATTGTGGCATAATTTATGCAAGTACAGAAAAGAAGGATTTGATTCGATACAAATATAGTGATTTTGCAGGTAGTTTGGATGATAGGAAGAGCACTTCCGGTTATGTGTTCCATCTTGGTTCAGGTGTGATTTTGATCTGAAAATAGGTGGATAAATTGAAATGCTTATGCACAAGCACCTCCCACTCAGTTAAACAAATAAAAGATCTTGCTTATACATGACTGTGCATAATTTTATACTTGAAACATGTGTATGTTTTTTTTTAACTGTATAAGTGCTTTAAGAAGACTTGTTTTTGTTGATATTAAGCATGTGCAACAACCATAAAGTGCAGCAAATAAGCATCAACACATAATAACAAATTTAATAAAGGAGTTCACCCGAATATCGTGGGATATGTCTCCTTGAGCTCTTGTCAATTGACTTGGCTCTTTGGGATTATGATGTATAAATTATTTTACAAGTAAACTACTCAACTCAAATGGTTATTTGGACTATACCGTTGGGATTAGAATACCATCATACCCTGGAATGGCTGAAATATTTCTGAAGATGAACCTCGTCTCCCTTAGAATTGACTCCTTGAGTCGGTGCCCTTAAGCTTCCCTGAGCTTCTCTTTGGCACTATCTCCCTCAGAATCCATTTTCTATCCCTAAAAACTTTTCTACTATCTCCAAAACCTATTATATATCCAAAATAGGTTTTTCATTCGCTCAAAATGAGCTCTGGCTCCCTAATCTAGGCCTCCATCCACTAATGGCCCTGGGCTGCCCAAAACTTCCCTGTGGCTTATCAACCTCCAGAAGTCTTCAAATGTCTATGAAAATCCCTTCATTGGATTCATAATGTCCAAAATTTTCACAATAAACTATTCACTTGCGTAAATTGGCCTCCGAATGCTCCAGTTACGCCTCCAACACCTAGCGGCACCCCCTGGCTCTAGGTTCACTGAAAAATTCTATGAAGCATATATACCTTCATAAGTATTCAAAAGCTTCTAAAAATCCCTCCATTGGATTCATAAGGCTCAAAATAGTCAAAATAGACTACTGGTTTGTTGAGAATGGATATTGGTTGCTTTGGATAGGCCTCATTCTCCTGCTGGCACCTGGTGGCCCTTGGAACTTCTCTGAAGAATATCGGCCTTCAGAATTCCTCTACTGGCTCTGAAAACCTCACCATTAGTTCCATAATTTTTGAAATTGACTATTGTCTTGTTGAAAAAGGCCTCTTGCTGCCTTGGCTAGGCCTCAAACTGCTGCTGGCCCCTGATGGCCCTAATGGCCCCTAGAACTTATCTGAAGAAAATTATTGCTTAGAAGTCCTCTGATGGCTGTGAAACCATCACCAATGAGTGTTTAATTTTTGATAAAGTCAAAATTGACGATTCACACTCTTAGAATGGACGAATCTAGCTCAAGATAGAGCCTAATCAATTCTTGTCCAGTGACCCCTAAATCAGCTCCACTAAAAATGGAGCAACTGCAGTTAAACCAACCAAATTTGGATTTTCTGCCAAGAATGGCACGCTAGCCCTAAACCTCCACCAATAAAATTGAAACATTTATTGTCTAATAGTTGGGTGGCCACATGCCAACCCAAACCACGCCTAATCGTTAAAGGTTGGTGGGACCACAGGCCAAAACCCCGAGTTGAAGGTTTAACTGGAGTTTGAAAACCCACGTTAACAAAACCGTTTTGGGGAAACCATTAGCTTAAACATGTTGCATGTGAACAAAGCTTCAACGTTAAAGTTTGCGGAGATGTCGGTTAACAACGCGTCGGTTTAACCCTTGGACATGGGCGTAGGACCTATGGAAAGGGGCTGGTCCCTCCACTCCCCCAAACATCAAACGCTTAAACAATAAGTATTAGCCACGACTGTAATGGTTAAGGAACAAACCATAGTGGAGATGGTTAAACCTTCTACGTGCGCGCTCAAAGGTCTCGGGGTCAACTATGGTGGCTATAACAAAATTTTAAATAAATTTCCTGGGCCACGTGGCGGTCTCTGAGCCTGCCACATGGCATCCTATGATTGGCCCTTCAAAACCCTTTGACGAATAATAACCTAACACTTGTCATGATCTAACTATCCTGGAAGGAATATTTTGGGGAATATTCCAAGAATATTCCTTTAATATTATTTTTGCTGAACATTCAAATGCCTAGTCAAACCTGGTTAAAGGTCGAAAATTGCAGTTTACAGGACTTTTCAAATCGCAATAACTTCTTCATACGGTGTCGGGTTTTTTCAAACCGTTCACGGCGCTGAAATAAAGAAGACGAGATATATCTGGTCGCTCAGGTTTGATACACTTTCAAACACTTTGAAATTTGAGCTATCACTTATGTCCTTGATCCAAATCTGATCACACCTCCCCATTGGAAATTTTTTGGACCCTAAAAGATTGATTACCTGATCTGTTCAATAGATGAGAGTGAAACACCCTCAATTTTCCAGCATTTACACTTTTCCCTACTTGGCTTAGTGCCTTTGAACCCCAACTTGAAGGTAGTCAAAACTTCCCTTCTTTGATGTGCTTGTCCTCCTGTTAAGAATTGTAGCTTCCTTGAACTCGCCAGAAATTTCTGGTGAGAAATTTTCAATTGAAGGTAGTTGAACATCATGTCCTTGATCATCGATCCAAGGTGGCTCAAACAAACGTAAGTTTCCAAAAAAAATGCATACATAACTAAAATTTTCATATGTACAAATGAGTGTATGTCTTACTGAGTTAAGAAGTCAAACCACTTCTCACAAAGCCACTTGCATGGCGATTTTTGCTGCTGAAAATATTCTTCATGTGAAACATCTGTTCTCACATCAATGATGGAATCTTGGGTTCCAGTTTCGCTAGTCTTTTTATCCTCTTGCTTCAAATGCTTGGGATGATTAGTTGGATGCAATTTCTAGCTTTGGGCAATGACACATCCCTTCTTCTGGTAATGTGTACAAGTCTTTTTCATCTTCAGAGAAAGTTGCCTTCGCCTCAACTGTTTCCTGTATGCCTTCAATATCTTCCAGCATATTGAAATATCATGGTTACATATACCACAATAGGAACAACAAATCTTTGTTCCATTCAAGCATGCATAATTTCCATGCTTATCATAAACATAATCAACTTGACTATGGGAATAATTATACCTTGCATGTTTCTTTGCATGTCCATCTTTTTTACCTTCATGAAGAGGTGAAATTGTAGAGGTTCTAGATTTCTTCTGAAGACTAACATCAGTCAGAACTCTCTTGCTCACCATCAGCTGCATGTGTACAAACACCTTGCTGCAACATAGGCTTCAAAAAATGGCAATCAACTTGAAAAAAAACTTGACATGTTTGTGGTTTAGAACTTGTAACAAAAGTTCTTTTTGATGTTGTCTCAAATGCCTTCATGGCTGTAGAGTTTTCGCCATAAGATTGAACATAGCCTAACCAAATGTCTTAGGTCTTTCTTCAACCAAAATAGAATCAATCATGCCTTGTGCATGTTTGCCTAGACCTTTGCCTTCATAAACCATTTTTAACATCAACTTGGACCCTATACCTCTAGTGTGATTTTCAAATAAACCTACACATATTTCTGAAGAGGAAATTGAAGACAAATTAGAGTGTTTTACCTCTGCTTCAAGCATGTTCTTGGTTAAGACCACTTGGGCTTGATGGAGCTGCAGCTCCATCTCATGCATTCTTTGAAGAAGTCCTTCTTTCTCTTGCTTCATAAAAACCAATTGCTCATGAAGTCTAGTGCTTTCCATTCTATCTTCATACATAATTGGCACCATATCCTTCAGGATGTAGAAGTCTCGCTTCATCTCTTCATTAAAGAATCTTGTGAAGGAGGAGGATTTTGAAACCACACTTGATGAAGTTGTCATCTTATGAAAATGAACTAAAGCACTTCAATCAACAATTCACAAATATTAAAAAAAAAATAATTGACAAAGCTTCAGAACAAAATGGATGTAGAGTCAAGCTCTTCTTCAAGCAACCTTTTGCAAACAAACCCTCTTGTGCTTCAAGGGTTGCCTTGAGGTCCTTCGGGTAAGGAATATGCCTTTAGCCCTTCTTCCTTCTTGTCCTCTTCTGGACTTAGCTAACAGTAGCTTCCCTTCATATCTAGCAAACTCAAACTTGTGAGCATCAATCAATTTGCAAAAAGTCAAATTCTTTGCACCGTTAAACACCTTTCAAGTCAAACAAACAAGCTAGTGCTATGCCAAGCAAGAAAACTAGTGCTCTGATACCAAATTGATCTGAAAATGGGTGGATAACTTGAAATTCTTATGCGCAAGCACCTCCCACTCAGTTAAACAAATAAAAGATCTTGCTTATACATGACTGTGCAAAATTTTATACTTGAAACAAGTGTATGTTTTTTTTAGTTGTTTAAGTGATTTAAGAAAATTCATTTTTGTTGATATTGAGCATGTGAAAAAACCATAAAGTGCAGCAAATAAGAATCAACACATTACAACAAATTTAATAAAGGAGTTCACTCGAATATCGTGGGCTACGTCTCCTTGAGCTCTAGTCAATTGACTTGGCTCTTTAGGATTATGATGTATAAATTATTTTACAAGTAAAATACTCAACTCCAATGGTTATTTGGACTATACCATTGGGATTGGAATACCATCATACCCCTGGAATGGATGAAATCTTTCTGAAGATGAACCTCGGCTCCCTTAGACTTGACTCCTTGAGTCGATGCCCTTAAGATTCCCTAAGCTTCTCTTTGGCACTAACTCCCTCAGAATCCATTTTCTGTCCCTGAAAAATTTTATACTGTCTCCATCACCTATCATACATCCAAAATAGGCTGTTCATTTTCTCAAAATGAACTTTGGCTCCCCAATCTAGGCCTCCATCCACTGATGGCCTTAGGCTTCCCAAAACTTCCCTGTGGCTTCTCGACCTTAAAAAGTCTTCAAATGGCTCTAAAAATCCCTTCATTGGATTTATAATGTCCAAAGTAGTCATAATAGACTATTCACTTGCATAAATTGGCCTCCGAATGCTCCGGTTATGCCTCCAACACCTGGCGGCACTCCCTGGCTCTAGGTTCATTGAAAAATTCTTAAAGCATATTGACCTTCAGAAGTCTTCAAAAGCTTCTAAAAATCCCTCCATTGGATTCATAAGGCTCAAAATAGTCATAATAGACTACTGGTTTGCTGAGAATGGATACTGGCTGCTCTAGATAGGCCTCATTCTCCTGCTGGCACCTGGTGGCCCTTGGAACTTCTCTAAAGCATCTCAGCCTTAAAAATTCCTCTAATGGCTCTGAAAAACTCACCATTAGTTCTATAATGTCGTAAAAATCCAAAATTTACTATTGGCTTGTTGAGAAAGGCCTCTAGTTTCCCTCGCTAGGCCTCAAACTTCTACTGGCCTGTGATGGCCATGGTGGCCCTTAGAACTTATCTGAAGAAAAATATTGCTCATAAGTCCTTTGATGGCTCTAAAACCATCACCAATGAGTTTGGAATGTCTGAGAAAGTTGAAATTTATTATTCACACTCTCAGAATGGAAGAATCTAGCTCAAGATAGAGCCTAATCAATTTTTTTCTAGTGACCCATAAATCAGCTCCACTAAAAATGGAGTAGCTGCAATTAAACCAACCAAATTTGGATTTTCTGCCAATTATGGTGCACTTGCCCTAAACCTACACTAGGAAAACCACAACATTTATTGGCTAGTGTTTGGGTGGCCACATTCCAACCCAAACCACGCCTAACCGTTAAGGTTGGTGGAACCATAGGCCAAAGCCCCGGGTTGAAGGTTTAACTGGAGTTTGAAAACCTGTGTTAACAAAACTGTTATGGAAAAACCGTCGGCTTAAATGTGTTGCATGTGAAAAAAGCTTCAAAGTTAAAGTTTGCAGATATGTCGGTTAATAACGCACCAGTTTAGCCCTTGGACATGGGCGTAAGACCTATGGGGAGGGGCTGGCCCCTCCGCTCCCCCAAACATCAAACGCTTAAACAAGAAGTATTAGCCGCGATTGTAATGGTTAAGAAACAAACCATAGCAGAGACGGTTAAACCTTATACGTGTGTGCTGAGAGGTCTCGGGGTCGACTTTGGTGGCCATAAATTTTTTTTAAACAAATTTCCTGGGCCACATGGTGGCCTCCAGGCCTGCGACATGGTAGCCTATGATTGGCCCTTCAAAACCCTTCGACGAATAATAAACTGCCACTTGTCATGATCTGATTGGCCCAGAAAGAATATTTCAGGGCATATTCCAAGGAATATTCCCTATAATATTATTTTTTCTGAACATTCAAATGCCCAGTCAAACCTGGTCAAAGGTCATAAATTACAGTTTACTCGACTTTTCAAACCGCGATAACTTCTTCATACAGTGTCGGTTTTTTGAATCGTTTACGACATCGGAATCAGGAAGACGAGATCTATCTGGTCACTTAGGTTCGACACACTTTCTAACACTTTGAAATTTGAGCTATCACTTAGGTCCTTGATCCAAATCTGATCAGATTTCATGGGCATCTAAGAAGCAACCTATTGTGACACTATCATTAGTAGAAGCAGAATATGTAGCAAAAACATCAACAACATGTCAAGAAGTATGGTTAAGAAGAGTATTGGATGGACCCAAGAAGAAACAACAAGGATCAAAAATAATATATTGTAAGAACACCTCATCGATTGCACTATCCAAGAATAGTGTGTTTCATCAAAAGAGCAAGCATATTGATACTAAATATCACTTTATAGGAGAACTTGTGAGCAATGGAGAAGTTCACTTGAAGCCTTGTAAATCTAGTGATCAATTGGTTGATATATTTACAAATCCATTAAAAAAATATGTGTTTGAGTTTCACAAAAGAAACTTGGGTGTTGTAAGCCTAGCTGAGACATAGACCAACATGCATGTTTGGGTTATCATGAGTCATGTCTTAGTTTAATGGTCATTATTAAGGGGGAGTGTTAAAGTAGCTAATTAACTCCCAGATGAAGAGTTTGCTATATTTATAGAGTCAGTTAACTGAGCATTGAGTCAAGTTGAGTTAAGTTATAGATGAATTTAGTGTGTGGTTGCATGTCAAGTTATATTAGGCGAGTCGCTAGTCGGAATGGTATAAAAACCCTTCACTGGGTTCATTGTAATAAATCAAGTTTGTGTGATCAATAGAAGAGCCGCAACTCATGTTATTGTGTGTGTGAATTATTTGTGTTATTTTGTGCCTTTACTCTTCTACCTTGCCAACACTTTGAATCCTCACAAAGTATGTAGCTCAAACCACAATCCACCAAACCATATTCAAATAGAGCATGAAATTGAACCCAAGCAGATCAGGATGAATTGAGCACGAAATCTAATTGTTGCAAATCAAAATCGAGCTGCTGCAAATCAAAATCGATTTACTGCAAATCAAAATCTAGCTGTGGCAATTGAACATTGACATGTGAAATTGAACATGAGACATGCTAAATTGAACCTATGGATAATCCTAACAAAGTTGAGTTGCGGTGAAATGGCACCGACAAATCAAACTTGAAGTGGGTCTATTCGAAAAACAATGATTCAATAGAGAAATGCATGGAAATAATAATCAATCAACCCATCACAGTGAATTTGATGAGATATGGCACATACATGTAGTCGGGTTAAGGGGAGGTTGTTTTTCCTAAAAGGAAGCTTATTTTTAAGTGTACATATTATACCTAAATTATATTTAACAATAAAATCTATATTCTAAAACCCCTTTTTTTTTAAATCGTAACCCTTTTTTGAAACCATAAAATCTATATTCCAAATCCCTTTTTTGAAATAAGAACAATGCATATAAACATAATTATTCTTATAAATACTTAAAAAAAATTCACAATTCTAGACATCCATCTCTATTGTGATTAATAATATAACCTTTACAAGTATTTATGTTCATTTGTCCATTTTTCATTTAAATTTTGATTTGATGGTGAAAAGATGAATATTAAATGTCGCACAAATACATATACATCATCTAGTTTCGAACCCCGAGAGTATGGCCAATTATAGGAGCTTCCTTTGAGTTAGATACAATTTTTCTCTAGAACTAGGGAAATCCACTAAAAATTATTATTTTTGTTCTCTAGCCATGACATGAATCATCTGAAGCCTAGAATAAGTTGGCAGTGTTGATCCTAGACCATGTGTAAAAATAAAGGCTTCTCCTCTAGAGTTGTATTGTAGGAGATATGCGTGGGCGGTGTCTAGTTCCTTCTACAATTGTTGCACCTACCTCTGTAGAACATAGATCGCTCCAACACACCGATAAACATGGTCTCTCAAATAGAATTCCACTTCGCACACACACTCTGAAGTACATTTTCTTCGTAGGGATTTGCAGGTAATGCAGGGCGATTTCGACGAGGTCAATGCCATTTCTGCCATGGAAAAGAAATCATCATGCTATACTATGGAAAAATGAAATTATTATGTGATACATAAATAGTAGTAACTGCAAGGTAAATAAGTTGTGCTAATAGAAACTATTAATTGAATTACAACAAATCAATGACTATAAAACTAGATGATTTTGAATCCACACCTTTTTAGGATTGCTATGAAGTGAACTTCGTTGTTGTGTATTCATGAATATTTAAACTATCGTTGAAGCTTGTGCAGAGAGATTTCTTTGTGCAAAAAGATTTCATTGTGTAGAGAGCCTTCATTATGCAAAGAGTTTTGTGCGGAGAGATTTCATTATGCAGTGTTTTCTCCACACTCTACACAACCTTTAATCAATTAATTAGGAGTAGAGGCAGGGACTATGCCATATTGTAGTTATTACCCTTGTTATATTAAATAACTAGTTATAAGTAAAAACATGACGAGGTTTCATTATAAAACATGCATAAAAATCAATGATATTTATAAAAACATAAACAAGATGATTGGTCACTTTTACTTATTTAACTATTTAAATTATTTATTTATTTGGATATATCAGTTGATGATATTTTCTATTTTGGTGGTGTGTGAATTCCCTAGTAACCTTGGTGAGATGAAAAGTTGAGAGTGACGTCCCCATCAAAATATCTACAACAAAAATATCACAAGCGATGTGATGCTAATGGAGGTAAAGCGAGAGCTCGTGTGTCAAAAAACGAAGTTGGGGTTTCTTCGCATATGGGCTTGGTAGCACGATGATCCAAAATATTTTGTTTGAGATGTGTTAAAGAATTACATGTGAAAATTGCAGCTTTAAGTAAGAAACTTTAAAGGCATAAACATAATAAGAGAGAAGCAATTAACATCATGCAAGAAGATACAAAATTGATATTTGTTGAAGATTGGAACAAGAAACAGTGAAGGAGGCATCCTGAAACATCATTCCTGATCCTAGTTGGAAAGTGATCACCTAAACTAGGTGGGGCCCACACAGGTGATTTTTGTCGCAAAGTCTATTTTTAGACATATGGATCATGTTCTATGAGTTTCAAGATGATATTTATGCATGGTTGGTCAAGTCGGAAAAAATATATGGACTTCTATTTTTAGACATATTGGGCGGAATCTATTTTTAGATTGCCAGTATAAAAATAGATATGTCGAATATTATTAGCTCTTAATAATATTTGGACTCTAAACATTATCTTATTCTCTTGGAGCACTTCAGTTAAGTGCACAGATGTGGCACAGGAGCTGACAGAAGGAATTACGCTATTCTTGAGGGTTAAGTGGAGCTATTGCATGAAGACTTCAGTTAGAACTCCTGTGAGAGAGTTTGGTGGAGTTGATTGAGGAAGTTAATGGAGTTGTGTTCAGTTTAACTAATCTGAACATAGTTGAGCTAGTTGTATCTAGTCTAACTGATTGATACACTAGTGAGAGTGGTGTGAATTAATTATTAATTAATTCACTAATTATAAACTCATTAATCAACTAAAGAATATATCAGTTAACTTCAGTGCATGGATAGTTTCAGTGGAGACCAGTGGAGAGATAGGTGAAAGAGAAGTGTGACTATCAGTTGTGACTATAGTGATGCATGGTTTGCATCCAACACTTAGTAGATATGCCTTTAAAGACTGCGTGAGCAAGGCTGGGGTAATTCGAACTCATCATGAGCCATTCTGCAGCAGGGATTGCGCATTAGAGGCAGGCTATCAAGTGGCAGAGATTGGAGCATGTGTTTTGCTAGATCTAGCTTGATTAGTATGTAGCAATTAGAGATTGTACTGAGAGCTTGTGAGGAGCTTTGTATAATGATTGTTACATGATCTCTATGACATATAATATACAGATAGTTGGGGGTTTTCAGGTTTAAGCTTTCCCATAAAATACGGTGTTCATATGTGTTAATGTTTATGATTTTAATGTGTGCATGCAATTGATTTTATTTCCGCAATTAATGATCAATGGTAGAAGAGATTCTGTATTGTGCATGAAGTCAAATAGTGTGATCAGGAGAATCTCGATGAATAATGTATCAATTATTCAAATTTCTACAATATTGGAGTTCATCCAGGATGGACTACATCTCCGGGCCCTGCTCAAATAGTGGGGAGGCCCTTTTCTTCATTAAGTGGCAAAAATGAAAGTACAAGTATAAAATTGAGAAATAGCACCCTTATACCTCCATAGTTGAAAGTTCCTGAAAATTGCAAACCTCTAATGAAGAAACGGGCAGCACCGTTGGATTTGTGGCCTCGAGTAGTGTAGAATCCATATAAAATTTGCCTTAATCCGAGAAAGTGAAAATCTGACCCCTCTGGAAAATGGCTCAGATCATGGTTTCGCCCCCCTCCTACACACTGCTCAGGGTTCCACTGTCTCGGTTTCTGTGCCCGCTCTTTACTTGCTTGGGTGCACTGCTAAAGTGAATGGTTTATATGCTGGAGGTGTGGTGGACTTCCCAAAGAAATCTGTAGTTGAAATGGTTGAGATCCTATGTGTAAGGGAGGGTGTCGGGTGGTCAAACCTCCCCCCCCCCCCCCGAAATAAGGCATATCCTATTTTTAATTAACCGACTACATTCTTTTTTTTAACACCCCACATTAAACTTAGTATATAGACTGGTACGTTGGGGGGGTCGGGCCTGCATTGGGCGGCCCGCCCCTTAGCTTTGATGACATCGTCTTAACACGTGGTGTGTGGGCCGTGGGTTGGGCGGTGGGGTTAACAACCCCCACCCACCCATATAACATAAGGTTTCTGTAGGTTTGGGGGCGGTGGGATCATGGCCACCGACCCCCCTTTTTTTTAATATATATTGTTATGATATTGTGGTGTGATCCGTAGGGGTAAGGCGGGGGTCATGGGCCACCCTACTATTTTTTAAATTTATTTTTAATTTTTAACAACCAACTTGATATTTTGAAATTTTTCGGATTTTGACCGAAGGAGTGAAACTAACCATCCCACAAATTTGCCCGGAATCCGCCTCCTTAAGCTGCCACATCACCAAGTCAACCCTCGAACTTTGACTGCTCCTAACTCCTCATACAGACTCGGAATTGAGTGCCATCTGCATCATTGGAATTAGAAAGACGAGATCTACAACTTGACATTAAGTTTTCCACATTCCAGACACTTTGATTTTTGAGGCTTTGCACTTAAGCCACTTGTACTTGGACCTGTTAGATCCACCTCGATCATTACTCCCCACTAAAGAGCTTTTGGACCGCAAAAGCATTAATACTCTTAGTACACTGCTTGTGTCCTTTCCAAACCACACTTTCAATCCTATGTACGCGAAACTGGTACATCATTTGCAATCATGCACACCACACATGACTCAACAACCCCTCCTTGCCAAGAGTTTATAGCACACACTCATTTGCAAAGGATTACATAAAATAAAAACAAAACAATCAATATCTCAACTACTCATAAAGAAAGGCCAAAACATCATCATTGTGTTTTGAAGTGATGGGAAACACACCATGACGTTTGCATTTACTTGCAACGTATGATTTAAAAATATGGCCATCACACTAAGACCCATAAAAGAACCATCTTTTAATTAATAAGGTAAATGGATCATCCCCCTATGGAGGATCTACATGTGGAACAACTTCAGGGACTAGAATTTGGATGGGTTTTCTTTGATCTTGACGTTTTTGACATGTAGGTTTCTGGGGTTCATTCTGGTTGTGATGATTCTTCCTCCTCCATACCTTTCGTGTCGTCTTGGAACACCTCCTCCTGATGTGCCTCTGAGAAGTTCCTATGAATCCATCAATGTCACTTAGGTGTGAGGAGGTGCTCTCATCATCAATTGTTGGTGGGTCTCTGGCTGTTTTGGAGCTTTCTCCAACTTCCTTCTTGGTGTATCCGAGCCCTGCATGACATGGAAATTCCTAGAATTTGATGGGGTTTATGATGCCTTAGCCATTGATGCCGCAACCCTTTCCTTAATATGCCATCTTCTTCAGCAATTTGGACCCGATCCCTGTAGTATGTTTTTCAAAAGAAGCGAATCCATCATCATGAAAAATATAGGAAATTGAAGGGTTGCTTTTTACCTCGGGTTGGTTATGTCACAATTTTTATAAGGCCTCATCCTTAGCTTGTAACTAGCGTAGTAACCTTTTTTTTTCTTCCCTTGCTTCCTGTAGGAGCCTTCTTAGCTCAACATTTTTTGCTTGGATGCCTTGGTTAATCTCTTCAATTTCTTGGAAATTCGCCGCAGTAAGTGTCCCTTTCATCTTTGGTACACTATCTGTTGATATTTTTTTTTCATCGCTTGAATCGGAACCCAACTCTATGGGTCCTTATGCTATGATCCCAAAGGCTGCAAGCTTCATTTCATCGCCTGAATTAGACCCCAAGTCAATTGGTCTACCTCATTGAAATCCTGCAGCTGTGACCTTTTCATGTTCCTCAGATTCAGAATCTTCAGAATCTTGGTTTTTTTGTATGGTGGTGGCGGTCTTCTACTTCCCCTTTTTGTCATTTCTCTCAGGCCTCAACTCAGGGTGCAAATTCAAACAATTTTCTTCGTCATGTCCCTCTTTTTCACAATGTGTACAAGAGAGATTTTCTCCCCTTATTTTGGCTGCAACAATCCTTTTTGGGTGGTCACTTTGTTCATGGGCCCCCCTGATTTCTATGTGCATGACCTTTACAATGGCTTCATCGATGGTAGGAGGCTAAAACAAAAACAATGAATATCTTATGTAACTATGTAGTGACCCAATGTACTTAGTTACAACCTCAGGTGAATTTAATGAAATGCCCAAACTTAGTGCTTGTTTTCTAAATTCCTTGGTGAAGTTTTGCACATTTTTTCCTTTTCCTTGCCTTAGGTACTGCCACTCCATTAAGGATTTTTTCTTATAACCCAAGGGATAGAATTTATTTTTAAGTGCAGCAATAAAATTTGACCATGAGGAAAGAAGGTTACCCAAATTACTGTTGCCTTGAAGTTTTCTCTCCCACCAGATGAGAGCTATGCCACTCAATCAAAGAGAAACCAACTGGATATTTTCCTTGTCCTCCACAATCCGCTGAATCCTGTAGTAGACTTCAAGCTACCTAATCCAGTTGTTAAGTTTCTCTGCATTACTTTCACCATTATACATGGGTAGATCAAATTTGACATCTAACTTAAGGAAAGGTTTATTAGTTGCATTTCCAGAATTCCTATGATGATGGTGAGAAGAGGAGGAAGAAATTTCAATTACTGGAGGGGAAGGAGATGGATCTCTTCCGCCATCTCCATGCGATGAAATTTTTGCTTCTGAAGAATTCTCCCCTGTTTTTTCTAGTTTCTCAAGTCTAGGGAACAAATTCTCCACCCGATCTGCCATGGTGTAGAAGGTCTTGCAAAAGTTGAGTTCCTCCTCATGTCTAACATCGTCCTCCATGTTCCTCCTCTGATGTGCATGCCCTCCTTCGGGATCAAAAGACTATAGTGTCCCTTTGCCTCTTCGTAGCTTGTTTCTAGTTAGCATACAAGCATGTAATTCACATCTAAAAATACCTTCTTTGATACCACTTGATCCAAAATCTTTTGTTTCAGATGTGTTAAATAATTACATGTGAAATTTGCAGCTTTAAATAAGAAACTTTAAAGGCATAAACATAAGAAGGGAGAAGTAATAAACATCATGCAAGAAGACACAGAATTGATATCGGAGTTCGTCCAAGACAGACTACATCTTTGGGCCCTGCTCAAATAATGGGGAGGCCCTTTTCTTCATTAAGTGGAAAAAATGAAAGTACATGTATACAAATGAGAAATAACACCCTTATACCTCCATAGCTGAAAGTGCCTGACAATTGCAGACCTCTTATGAAGAAACAAGCAGCACGGTTGTATTTGTGGCGTCGATTAGTGTAGAATCCATATAAAATTTTCCTTAATTTGACAAAGTGAAAATCTGACCCCTCTGGAAAATGGCTAAGATCATGGTTCCGCCCTGTCCTACACACTACTCAATGTTCCACTGTCTCGATTTTCGTGCCCACTCCTGACCTGCCTGGGCGCACTACTAAAATGAATGGTTTATTTGTTGGAGGTGTGGCAGACTTCCCAAAGAAATCTGTAGCTAAAATGGTTGAGATCCTATGTGTAAGGGAGGGGGTCGGGTGGTCAAACTCCACCCCCTCCAAAAAAAGGCGTATCCTATTTTGAATTAACCGATGACATTTTTTTTTAACACCCAACATTAAACTTATTACATAGAATGGTACGTTGGGGGGCTGGGCCCGCATTGGGCGGCCAACCCCTTAGCTTTGATGACACCGTCTTAACACGTGGTGTGTGGGTCGTGGGTTGGGCGGTGGGGTTAACAACCCCTTCCCACCCATATAACATATGGTTGCCGTAGGTTTGGGGGTAGTAGGGTCATGGCCACCGACCCCCTTTTTTTTAATATACATTGTTGTGATATTGTGGTGTGTTTCGTAAGGGTAAGGCGTGGGTCATGGCCCGCCCTACTATTTTTTTAATTTTTAACAACCAACCTGATATTTTCAAATTTTTTGAATTTTGACCGAAGGAGTGAAACTAACCATCCCATAAATTCGCCCGAAATCCGGCTGGGGTTGGTCGAAATCTAGTGGCCGAGTTCCAGAAAAATTGTTGCCTCCTTAAGCTGCCACATCACCAAGTCAACCCTCGAACTTTTACTGCTCCTAACTCCTTCATACATACTCGGAATTGAGTGCCATCTGTGTAGTTGGAATCAGAAATACGAGATCTACAACTTGATATTAATTTTTCCACATTCTAGACTCTTTGATTTTTGAGCCTTTGCACTTAAGCCACTTGTACTTGGACCTGTTCGATCCACCTGAATCACACGATCACCTCAGGGGTGCAACACGACCAAGAAATGCACCCAAAGTTGAGTCGACCAAGTGTCATTTAACCAAGCATATATATCTGCCCGAGATATCACAGGTCCAAGCAATAAGAAAATGATCGAGTGGTTGGAAAGAAAGGGTGGGATTATGGGAGTTTGACCCAATCTAAGATGCATTATATAATTGATTTGTCAAATCGAATGTAGGGACATGCCACGAGGAGGAGTCACATTTGGAAATTGAGTGCCATATAATAGAGCAAAGCACACGATGGAGAAAATACAATGAAACAAGTTGAGCTAGATCATAAGAAAAGGAGCGAAGTGTGAGGAGTATGACCTAAGTCAAGGATGGAGAAGTAGCTTGGGTGGTGCCGCGGTCATGTATATCCTGAGTGAGAGAGAAAACTGAATCAAAGACGAACCAAGGAAACTGAAGGGTGACCCACATAGGGTGGAATGGGGTGAATAGGTTCCTTTTGTATTTGTTATGGGTTTTGGCATTGTACTTTGTGATGGCTGAGCCATTGTCTCAAAGATTTGATGTAACTTCTGATCATTCATAAAAGAATAAGGTCGAAGGGTCATTCCTTTATGAATATTGTGTACATGCATGTGATTATTTATGGATGTATTTTACTGCAAATTAGTCATGCAATGTGGTAAATGTAACAATGTGATTACTATTGTATATTGATGTTTTCACACCTTAAATAATATAGAATCCAACAAGAGTAATATATGTTGGAAAAATACTGAGAGGGGGGGGGGGTGAATCAGTATTTACTGCATATTCAAACTTTTTACTTTTTCATTCCTTAAAACCCATACGCTACTTTACTTCAGTAAACCAGCGTATATACGTGGATCCCATTTATGAAACTAGCGTATACACAGAGATTTAGATATGTCATTAAATCATCACTTAAACCATTCCATCATTTATTCATCAGATATTCAATAAGCAGTAAACAGGTGCAGTAAGAACAGAATAAACCATCACACAAAGCATCACACATGAACACCAGGATTTTTAGGTGGAAACCCAAATCGAGAGAAAACCACCGCTGCAGTTGCTCGGCCTTCAATATTTTATTATAGAGAAAACATCTTACAACATATGTGCTGGCGCAGACTTGACCAGCACGCAGGCACCCACCTGCGCTCGTTTACCAGCCTCTCCTGGAAGGGAGCTCCAACCCCCTGACTCGTTTACCAGCCTCTCCTGGAAGGGAGCTACGACCCCCGATCTCGTTTACCAGCCTCACCTGGAAGGGAGCTACCACCCCCTGACTGAAGGCTACAACCCTCAGCACCACCTTGGACCACGTTTCATCAATTTTCACACTGGATCCAACAACTTCAATAGAACACAACTTGCAGGCCACAATTCATCATAGACCGAACCCTTTCCATGCTTTTAAGCACAAACATACATCATCAACAGATACATATCAACACAGATCAGATAGCAGAAACACAGCAGAACAGATCAGATATTTCATACCCCTTGCTTCAGCAAACCCTAGTTTGCATACGCTCTTTTACTTCACTGATTTCGCGTATATACGCGCTTCCGTCCACACAAACCGGCGTATACCTCGGTGTATATTTTATTGCGCATACGCGCTTTCTCTTCGCTGAAGCTGCGTATATACGCGCTTCCTCCGCGTCGAAGTAGCGTATAGATCTTCAATTATTCCAGATCAGCATACTTCTTCAGATCAGATATTCAGTTCAGATTTACCCTTTCACTTCAGACAGATGTTCGCCTAGATGTTCGCCTCATCACAGATCTAGGCCTTCCATAAGCAGATCTAGTAAATACAAGTGCATTTCGGATCTAGATCCCCTTCTTCATCATTGGTGCATCATACACTCATATTTATCTTCAAGTGTAACCCTTTCCAATCAGATCTACTTCAGAGAGAAGTATTCATTCAAGCTCAGACATCTTGCACCCACACACATGTTGTGCACAATGAATTTCTTCTCCTTTTATATGATTATCCTTTTTCAATACCATGAGCCCCTTTTTCAATACCATGGACCAAAACAATACCATAAACCCAAAACTACCTGGACGGGGTCAATTAGGCGGATCATTACCCAATACTATGGGTCAATACCATGGTGGTTACCCTTGGATTTGCACTTTTTGAGCGCTTTAGCCCATACGCGACTTGTAACGTTTCTTTCCGCGTGCATACGCGACTTCCCCTAGGCCAATCCGCGTATACCAAGAGACATGCTCTTTTTCATCATTCTCTGAGTACATTCTGAAATCCTTTCTTCATTGCCTTCTGTAAATACTGTAGATACATCAGATTTCCTTCATCAAGGACATATTCTATCAAACACAACTTCATCAAGTAATTTGTCATCATCTTCATCGAGTGGGTTTCCTTTCAAGTACAACACTCAACATCATATCATCAACAATCATCATATCACTTCAGATTTACATCATTTAACAAGTCCATCAAGTCAAGCATAACTTCATCAGGTGGAGTGCCATCAAGGACAATACATGTCAACAGTCGCACGCCTTCATCTTCATTCAGTGGGTTGCCATCAAGGACAACACTCTGCATCATATTTCCAACAATCTCCCCCTTTGGACTTGATGGCAACCACGATGGTGTTTGGTTACCACAGCAGATAGATACCATGTCACTCTCCCAAATATGTCACATCAGTACCTTCTCTTTATTCAAACACCATGTCACTCTCCCCCTTTGACATCAAGGGCAAAGGGCGGATCAAAAACCAACATTCTCCCCCTTTTCTCCTCATGTGGAAGAAACAGTCTGCAGATCTGATATGTGCTGAAGTGGCCAAACTCCCCCTGAGTTCATGCTGAATCTTCAAACATATTTGTCAATGAAGTACATGACTCTATGAACTTCCTATCATCAAAGACTCATACTTACATCAATTATCCATCCAAGTGGATTTACATATGAGACTCAACTACCCAACCAAGTGGGTTTACAAATTTGACTCAGCTACCCAACCAAGTGGGTTTACAAAAATGACAAGTCCTTACATGACTGAATATTACAATTTTTACATCATGGGTCTCAACAAGACCTTTTCACCAAATATAAATATGACCATTTATGACCAACACCAGAAAGTCCTCAAGAAAGAGAACATATTTCAGAACCATAATAATGCCAACACTGCATTATAGTCAGCAAAGCTAATGCTCCCCCTGAATCTGTGCAACCATGCATCCTTTTCATATGACTAAGGCTCCCCCTTAGTTTGTGAAACCTGAACATTTTCACCAACAAATCATCAAGGCATCTTCATCAAAACATTAGAAACAGATTTATGAGAACTGGAACACCACCAGAGATACCAAACAGCACTGCAGCTGTGCTGAAGAGAGTTGAACCAACCAAGAATTGTCAGCAACCAACCATACGCGGTTTTATGTGTAGGAACTCGCGTACATACGCGACTGTGTTTCAGGAAACCCGCGTATCCTAAGACACCTTCTAAATTTCAACCAGATCTGATTCTTTGTAAGGCAAAGACAGAGTTCAGCTTCTTTCTGAGATATTTGACTGCTTCCCTGGACTACAGATATAACAGAATAGTGTAGTTGTGTCTTCAAGCGTCATCCAATGGTTGTAGCATAAGCCCATTAGTAACTAAGCCTTCGGATCCTTTGCAGCATCAATACATTCTTTTCAAAAGAGATTATCATATCAGAACAGCATCTTCAGATATGTGTCAAGCAATCATCCATGTGGTCCAAAATCACCATGATCTTCAAGATGTAACATGAAGTAACATATGTAGGCAAAAGATCTCAACCATAGCAACCAAACTCTATATGATCTAAAACAAATGATATCCAACTCATCCACACAAAGATACTTATCAGCAACTAGGGCTCAAAATCTTATCATAATAATCCATGTACCAAATCATCATCATTTGAGCATGAGTATCACCAAGACCAAAGAATAAGCAGTCATATTTCCAACAATGCAACCATTAGAATTCAACTTGCTACTCCCCCTAAACCAGTGCTTCTTCCTTAACTTGTGCAATCTGAGACACCTTCAACAGAAAGTCATCAACAACAATCTCTGCATGATCTGTCCTCATCTCTGAACTATAAGACTTTCATCTCAACAATGAATGCTCTTCATCATAAAGCAACCAGGCTTCATCCATAATATTCAACACAAGAACCCATGCATCATTTCATTATCATGAGTATAACTAGAATGATGCTAACGGTGCAATCATCAGCAGTCAGACTGATGCTCCCCCTGGACCTCTGCTTCAGATCTTCAGCTATCAGATAAATTTTCTTATCATCAATGCATACGCGACTGCGTCTTCTGGAACTCGCGTGTATACGCGGCTTTAGTTAATGGAACCTGCGTATGGAAAGTGAAGCATAGAAAATTTCCATCTTCCTTCATTTCTTCCTGAGCTTGTACCTCCTGTACCTGTCCTTTCCACATCAGATGCGCTGTCAGAAGTAAACATAGTAAAAATCAAATCAACCATGAGAGTCATCATGCAATTCTCCCCTTGTGACGATACATTACTAGATCTCATAATGTATCTCACATCATTCCTGCAGTCAATAAGAAAAGTCAGCTTCAGAAGCGGATGACTGCAGTAGGGTCAGAATTCCCTACGTTTCTGGTCGGTCCTCCTTCTTTTTCCAAATTTGCTTGAACTTTCTATTTGAGCGCTGGAAGTTATCCACTTTCCCAGATCTTTTCATCCTGCATTCCTTTTCTACATGTCCATACTTATTACAAGCATAACATCTCATGTGGCCAGAGAAATAAACATAAGAATCATAATGAGTATTTCTATTCTTCCTCCTTTTACAATCAGCTGCTTTATGTCCATATTTGTTACATGAAAAACAATATCCTCTGAAGAGACTAGAGTACCTTTCTGAGTAGGATCTGTTTGTTTGTGGCTGAAACAATCTACTTCTGCAATTTGCTGCAACATGCCCATAGTTATGACATCTAAAGCATTCAACATTATTGAATGATTTCCTTAGAGAATTCATGACTGTTGGTTGACCTTTTGTTTCTTTCAACACTTCAGGTTTTGCATTGTCTTCCTTTGAATCATTAGCATTCCCTTGTGAACTAGATTCACCTTTAATGGTTTCATGGAAACCAAGACCATGTTTGATAGCAGGATACCTTTGATTACTCAGAATATTGTCCAAGATATTAGTACTATCATGAAACCTCAAAAGTTTAATCTTTTCTTCTAATTTACTTTTGAGAATGTTTACCTCAACCTCCAAGTCTTGACATTGCTTTGTCATGCTTTCTTCTTTCCTTCTTCCATCTTCTACTTGATCCTTCAGATTTAGGATTTCTTCTTTCAACCAATTTTTGTTTTCTTCACATGTTTGTTGCAGCTCTTCATTCTTCTTCTTCGATGCTTTGAGATCTTCTTTGAGAGATATGTTTTCAGCTTCAAGTCCAGCATTCTTCTTATTTGATTTATCCAGGTCCTTTTTGAGGGAAATGATTTCTGCTTCAAGTCCTTCCTTTTTCTTATTTGATTCTTCAAGATCTGCTTGCAGAGAGATGAATTCGGCTTCATATTCCTTGTATGCTTCTTCGAAGGCAGACATGATTTTTGCTCCAAGTTCTTCATTTTTCCTATATGATTTTTCCAACTTTATTTTGAGAGCGAGGATTTCTTTTTCAAGCCCTCTTTGCAGAATTTCATGTATTTCTATCTGTTCCTTCATTCTAGAGATCATCTCCTTTTCGATAGAGCCTTTCTCTTTAATTTCTCTTTGTTGTTCTTCAATTTTGATCTTCAGAACTTCTTCTAGATCCATAACATTTCTTTCACCATCTTCATCATTGCATGCACAAGAAAGAGAGTCATTAGAACAATGATCAATACCTGTTTTATCTTCTTCATTTTCTGTTGCACATCTTTTCTGAGACATCTCCTTGTTTTGAGTAGCCTTCTTCTTTTGCTTCTTTCCCATTGTGACGGATCTTTTTCAAGCGATCAAGCTTCTGCAGAAGGACCATGCTCTGATACCAATTGTTGGAAAAATACTGAGAGGGGGGGGGGTGAATCAGTATTTACTGCATATTCAAACTTTTTACTTTTTCATTCCTTAAAACCCATACGCTACTTTACTTCAGTAAACCAGCGTATATACGCGGATCCCATTTATGAAACTAGCGTATACACAGAGATTTAGATATGTCATTAAATCATCACTTAAACCATTCCATCATTTATTCATCAGATATTCAATAAGCAGTAAACAGGTGCAGTAAGAACAGAATAAACCATCACACAAAGCATCACACATGAACACCAGGATTTTTAGGTGGAAACCCAAATCGGGAGAAAACCACTGCTGCAGTTGCTCAGCCTTCAATATTTTATTATAGAGAAAACATCTTACAACATATGTGATGGCACAGACTTGACCAGCACGCAGGCACCCACCTGCGCTCGTTTACCAGCCTCTCCTGGAAGGGAGCTCCAACCCCCTGACTCGTTTACCAGCCTCTCCTGGAAGGGAGCTACGACCCCCTGATCTCGTTTACCAGCCTCACGTGGAAGGGAGCTACAACCCCCTGACTGAAGGCTACAACCTTCAGCACCACCTTGGACCACGTTTCATCAATTTTCACACTGGATCCAACAACTTCAATAGAACACCACTTGCAGGCCACATTTCATTATATTTTCATACTGGACCCTTTCCATACTTTTAAGCACAACCATACATCATCAACAGATACATATCAACACAGATCAGATAGCATAAACACAGCAGAACAGCTCAGATATTTCATACCCCTTGCTTCAGCAAACCCTAGTTTGCATACGCTCTTTCCCTTCACTGATGTTGCGTATATACGCGCTTCCGTCCACACAAACCAGCGTATACCTCAGTGTATATTTTATTGCGCATACACGCTTTCTCTTCGCTGAAGCTGCGTATATACGCGCTTCCTCCGCGTCAAAGTAGCGTATAGATCTTCAATTATTCCAGAGCAGCATACTTCTTCAGATCAGATATTCAGTTCAGATTTACCCTTTCACTTCAGACAGATGTTCGCCTAGATGTTCGCCTCATCACAGATCTAGGCCTTCCATAAGCAGATCTAGTAAAGACAAGTGCATTTCAGATCTAGATCCCCTTCTTCATCATTGGTGCATCATACACTCATATTTATCTTCAAGTGTAACCCTTTCCAATCAGATCTACTTCAGAGAGAAGTATTCATTCAAGCTCAGACATCTTGCACTCACACTCATGTTGTGCACAATGAATTTCTTCTCCTTTTATATGATTATCCTTTTTTTTTAATACCATGAGCCCCTTTTTCAATACCATGGACCAAAAAAATACCATAAGCCCAAAACTACCTGGACGGGGTCAATTAGGCGGATCATTACCCAATACTATGGGTCAATACCATGGTGGTTACCCTTGGATTTGCACTTTTTGAGCGCTTTAGCCCATACGCGACTTGTAACGTTCCTTTCCGCGTGCATGCGCGACTTCCCCTAGGCCAATCCGCGTATACCAAGAGACATGCTCTTTTTCATCATTCTCTGAGTACATTCTGAAATCCTTTCTTCATTGCCTTCTGTAAATACTGTAGATACATCAGATTTCCTTCATCAAGGACATATTCTATCAAACACAACTTCATCAAGTAAGTTGTCATCATCTTCATCAAGAGGGTTTCCTTTCAAGTACAACACTCAACATCATATCATCAACAATCATCATATCACTTCAGATTTACATCATTTAACAAGTCCATCAAGTCAAGCATAACTTCATCAGGTGGAGTGCCATCAAGGACAATACATGTCAACAGTCGCACGTCTTCATCTTCATTCAGTGGGTTGCCATCAAGGACAACACTCTGCATCATATTTCCAACAATATATTGTGAGGTGTAGTCCGAGTGAATTAACATTGTGCTACACTAGGATGTTGTGAAATACACCAACGTTGCACACTTGAGGGTTCACAGTGTGTTGAGTGCGCCTTGTAACCATGCGAAGCCCCTCGGGCCATGACATGTAGTATTAGAACAATTCAATAGTGTAGTCAAGATGGATATGTGCAAGCTAAGAGGTATGTTTTATTTTTGTGGTTATTTTTCACTGGAAGATTATATTAAGAGGATAGGTGTCTTGGGGAAGGAACAAGAAAATAAAAGCCAAAAGTTGTGCTATGTGAACATGGAAATTAGCAAGAGGGAAATACTAGAACTTTGTTGATACAGGTGCCTTACACAATTTCCTAAAGACAAGTTTGGAAAATCAGCTTGGGTTGAAATTAGCTGTGAGCAGGACAACGGGGAAGGAAATTGAATCCAAGGCTAAAGCAATGAAAATATTGGCAACACATGTGTATGTTCATATTGATGGTTGGAAGGGACTTTTGGATTTTATAGTGATACCAATGGATGATTTTGAGGTGATATTGGGACAAGATTCCTTGAGATGTATTAGGTGGTTCTAATACCAGGGATGGATTGACTCATCATCTTAGATGGCCGCAAAGCATGGATTATGTGCACAATCACACAAAAAAAGCAAAAAGAAAGTGTGCAACTTGTGTCTGCACTTAGTGTTAGAAAATTAAATATTACAGAGCAATGAAACACATAAAATATGCGGAAAACACAAGCACACAAACACATAAAACCATAGAGACACAAATATATGTGGTTCACCCAATTTGGGCTACGTCCACCCTAAACAGCCAGTCCTTCCTTTCTATTATCCAGCAAAATGAAGAGACACAACCTACAACAGATTCGATGTAATATCCTCTGTTCTCTCTCACAGTCTCCCTCTCTGTTTCTCAGACCGAGAATACACATACCATACACAGCCACAATACAATACCCTCATACAAGCGAGGGGGTGCCTTCTAGGGCAAAAAACCCTAAACTAAACATAACTTCTATCGTCAGATCATCTGCCTAATGAACGACCCAGATTGACTAGAAATTACTATACTTTTACAAGGCAATTTTACATCTCTTTTTATTCTTTGGGGGTGCTGCCCCCGAAACCCCTCGTGAGGGGGGGGCTCCATGAAGTCATAGCCGCCCCCCTAGACCCCCCAAGCAATGTTTAATTACGGGTGGCGTTGCCGCCCCCATTAAGGTACAAGGGTCCAACGCTGTGATACAAAATAAATAAGATAATCAAGCTCCACACCCAACAATCTCCCACTTGGAGACTGATTGTAGCAACTCCCCCGCTGCTTCATTTGCTGGACGATGACTCATCTTTGGACCTGGCTGTTTCTCATCTTCATCGTCATCCTTGAAGACCAATTGAAACTGAGCATATTCTCTGTTTCTCCCTGGTTACAACTTTTGTTATCATATTTGCAGGATTCTGGCTAGTGTGTATCTTTTCTAGCTTCAACTGTCCATCTTCCAATACTGACCGTATGAAATGGTACTTGAGCTGTATGTGTTTAGTCCTGGAATGAAATGCTGAGTTCTTTGCAATATTAATGGAACTTGGCTATCACTATATAATGTGCCCATATCATGCTTCTTACCCAATTCATCCATAAACCTTTGTAACCAAATCATTTCCTTACTAGCCTCTATAGCAGCAACATACTCCGCTTTTGTTGTTGAAAGTGCAACAACACTCTGGATTTTTGAAACCCAACTGACAACTATTCCACCTACAGTAAATACATATCTTGTAGTGCTCCTCCTATTATCTCTGTCACCTGCCATATTTGCATCAACATATCCCTGTAGAGAAATGTTTGAACCACCAAAGCATAATGCTTGATTTGTGGTACCTCTCAAATATATGAGAATCCATTTTACTGCCATCCAATGTTCTTTTCCTGGATTGCTCATGTACCTGCTTACAACTCCTACTGTATGTGCAATATCAGGCCTTGTGCAGACCATTGCATACATTAAGCTTCCAACTGTTGATGCATATGGAACTTTAGACATATATTCCATTTCTTTGTTGAGAATGCAACAAGATGATGAGCTTAGTGGAAAGGAGTCGCCTTCACTAAGTGGGCCTGCAGGCTATTTTTGGCGCAAAGTCTATTTTTAGACTATGTCTATTTTTAGTCATATGGATCATGTTCTATGAGTTGCAGGATGCTATTTGTGGATGGTTGGTCAAGTCGGGAAAAATAGATGGACTTCTATTTTTAGACATACTGGGCGGAATCTATTTTTAGATTTCCAATCTAAAAATAGATATGTCGAATATTATTAGCTCTTAATAATATTTGGACTCTAAACATTATCTTATCCTCTTGGAGCACTTCAGTTAAGTGCACAGAAGTGGCACATGCAGCTGACAGAAGGAATTATGCTATTCCTGAGGGTCAAGTAGAGCTATTGCATGGAGACTTCAGTTAGAACTCATGTGACAGAGTTTGGTGGAGTTGATTGAGGAAGTTAGTGGAGTTGTATTCAGTTTAACTCAGTTAAACATAGTTGAGCTAGTTGTATCTAGTCTAACTTATTGATACACTAGTGAGAGTGGTGTGAATTAATTATTAATTAATTCACTAATTATTAACTCATAAATCAACTAAAGAATACATCAGTTAACTTCAGTGCATGGACAGTTTCAGTGGAGACCAGTGGAGAGGTAGGTGAAAGAGCAAGTGTGACTATCAGTTGTGACCATATTGGTGCATGAGTTTGCACCACACATTTATGGAGATGCCAATGAGGATTGCACAGTGCATACCAGGTGGATTCGAACTCAGATCGGGCCATTATTCATCTTGGATTGCGCAGTAGAGGCAGGCTAACAGGTGGAGCAAATTGGAGCATGTGTTTTGCTAGATCTGAGCTTGTGTAGTGTGTAACAATTGGAGATTGTACTGAGAGCTTGTGAGGAGTTTGTAAAATGATTGTTACATGATCTCTATCATTATAATATACAGATAGTTGGGGGTTTTCAGCTTTAAGATTTCCCATAAATACTGTGTTTATATGTGTGATTGTTTATGGTTTTAATGTGCGCATGCGATTGTTTATATTTCCGCAAATTGATGATAAATAGTAGAAGAGGTTATGTATTATGCATGAAGCTCAAATAGTGTGTGATTAGGATAATCTCGGTGAATAATTTAACAATTATTCAAATTTCTACATTCTTCGTGGGTCTTGGGGCACATCTCCTTACTAAGTTTGAAATGGCTAGCAAAAGGTGTACTAACTGGTTTTGCATTCTGCATATTAAATCTTTTCAACACCTTTTGTGTGTACTCATTCTGAGACAGTGTTAATTTGCGATTGTTCCTGTCTCTAGTTATTCTCATACCAAGGATCTGTTTTGCAGCTCCCAAATCCTTCATTGCAAATGAATTTGCCAATTTTCTTTTGAGCACATTTATTTCCTGCATGGTAGACCCTGCAACAAGCATGTCATCTACATACAATAACACTATAATATAGCTGCCATCATTTTTCCTTTTCAGATAAACACAATGATCAGAGTGACATCTAGTATAACCTTGTTCAGACATAAACTTGTCAAATTTTAGATACCACTGCCTTGGAGCCTGTTTTAAGCCATACAAGCTCTTCTTTAACCTGCACACTAATTTTTCTTTCCCTTTGACCTCATATCCTTTTGGTCTTCCTCCAAATCTCCATGGAAAAATGTTGTCTTTACATCTAACTGTTCAAGATGTAAATCTTCCACTGCTACAAGACTTAAAATAGTTCTAATTGAAGTCATCTTAACAACAGGAGAAAATATTTCATCAAAATCAATACCTTTCTTTTGTGCAAACCCCTTCACCACAAGTCTAGCTTTGTACCTTTTTTTACCTCCATCTTCTTCCTTCAACCTGTAAACCCATTTATTCTGCAATGTAGTTTTACCTGCAGGCAACCTGACTAGGTCCCAAATCTGGTTATGCATTAAGGAGTCCATCTCTTCTTCCATGGCTAGCTTCCACTTCTTCCTGATTTCAACCTCCATTGCTTCTTCATAACATTCAGGTTCACTAGAATCAGTCAACAATAAATAATATAATGAAGGAGAGTATCGTTCAGGCGGTCTACTTATCCTAGTAGATCTTCTAACACCACTTTCAGGTGTTTGAGGTGCATGTTGCTGTTGTGGTGGTTGTTGTTGTTGTGGGTCTTGATTATTATTATTTTCAGGCACCTTTACCTTTTCTGTGATCTCATCAAGAACTGTGTATTCTTTGTTTTCTTTTTCCTGTTTCTTTTCCTGCAATTGATTCTTATACAATACCTTTTCATTGAATATTACATCTCTGCTCCTAATTATTTTGTGATTTTCATAATCATATAAGCGATAACCAAAATGATTAACACCATATCCAATAAAGGTACATTTCTTTGATTTTGCCTCAAGCTTGGTTCTGTTTTCTTTATTAATATGGACAAAGTCCTCGCAACCAAAAGGCTTTAAAAAAGAGTAATTTATCTTTTTACCTGTCCATGCTTCCTCTGGAATACCACCATCCAAGGAACTTGAAGGCCCTCTGTTTATTAGATAAACAACAGTATCTACAACATCTGCCCAAAATTGTAAAGGCAATCCTGCATGCAATATCATGCACCTTGCACGCTCCATGATTGTTCTGTTCATCCTTTCTGACACACCATTTTCTTGTGGTGTTCTTGGAACTGTCTTCTCTCTGTGAATTCCATGCTCTGAACAGTACCTATCAAACTCTTTGCTACAATATTCACCTCCATTGTCTAATCTGAGACACTTCAACTTCCTTCCTGTCTCAATCTCAACCAAATATTTCCATTTCTTGAAAGTATCAAATACATTAGATTTATTCTGAATACAATAAATCCAAGTTTTTCTAGTTGCATCATCAATAAAAGTAACATAATAATGAGAGCCACCGAGAGATGATACCTGAGCAGGTCCCCATACATATGTATGCACAAGCTCTAATTTTTCGCTCTTCTTTTCTTTCCCAACTCTGAGAAATCTGACTCTCTTCTGTTTTCCATAAATGCAATTCTCATAGAAATCCAAATCAACATTCTTCAAACCTGGCAACAAATTTCTTGAGTGAAGAATCTTCATCCCCTTCTCACTCATGTGTCCGAGCCTATGATGCCATAATGCTACATCTGCTCCTTTGGAAGTTAAAGCATTAACAGAGTTAGAAATACCATTGCATAAATACAATGTACCAACCTTTTCGCCTTTTTCTATTACTAGGGCTCCTTTGGTGACCTTCCAAGTTTTATCTGTGAAAGTTGTCACACAACCTTCACCGCCTAACTGCCCTGTTGAAATCAGATTTTTCTTCAGATCTGGAACATGCCTTACCTCCTTTAGTGGCCATTGGTTTCCATTCTGTTGTTTTACAAGAACTTTACCCATTCCAACAATTTTACAGGGTTTATCATCACCCAAGCGAACTTGTCCAAAATCTCCTTGAACATAGTCATGAAAATATTTCTTATCAGGTGTGGCATGGAATGAAGCCCCTGAATCTACAACCCAAGAATCAGTAACATTTTCGAAAGAAAGAATCAAAGCATATTGTAACACATCACCTGTCACATTTGCTTCATGATTGTTTTCTTGCTGTGTGTCTCCTTCTTTTCCCTTCCGAGATCTACAGTCTTTTTTTAGGTGTCCTTTCTTTTCGCATTTCCAGCACACTATCCCCGATCTGGACTTGGATATGCCTTTCCTTAATTTACTGCGATATCTCAAGCTCTTTCCTCTTTCCATTCTTCTTCCCCTAGAATCTGCACTCAAAGCATTACCCGATGTCTCACTGGAGCTTTTCCGTCGTATTTCCTCGCAAAGGATAGCATCGACAACATCATCAAACTTTAAAGTACTAGATCCAGAGACAGAGTTACTAATGGCCATAACTAAACCATTCCAGCTTTCTGGCAATGAGAACATAAATAACAGAGCTCTAACTTCATCATCAAAGTTTACCATACATAACTTAACTGACTGGTAACTGTATTAAAATCATTTAAATGGTCTGCAACAGATCCACCTTCCGACATCTTCACATTAAATAAATTTTTCATAAGAAATACCTTGTTTTAGGCCAAGGGTTTTTCATATAGTTTCGCCAACGCCTTAATCAAACCCTCTGTTGTTGTTTCCTTCGAAATATTGAAGGCTACCGACGCTGTGAGGCACAACCGTACTGTTCCAAGTGCCTTTCTATCGAGAATCTCGCATTCTGCGTCTGTTATAACTATCAACTTCTTTGTTTTTCCGCTCAATGGTAGGTACAGATCTTTCTGATACAGATAATCTTCCATCTGCATCTTCCACAGCGGGAAGTTTTGGCCGTTAAATTTCTCGACCCTAAATTTACCATCTTCCGCCATTGCTCCCACTCGAACCAGGAAACCCTTCTTTCCTGCGAGTTTATTAGCCAAATAGACCTTCGGCTCTGATACCCGTTGTTAGAAAATTAAATATTACAGAGCAATTAAAAACATAAAATATGCGAAAAACACAAGCACACAAACACATAAAGCCAGAGAGACACAGATATACGTGTTTCACCCAGTTTGGGCTACGTCCACCCTGAATAGCCAGTCCTTCCTTTCTATTATCCAGCGAAATGAAGAGACACAACCTACAACAGATCCGATGTAATATCCTCTGTTCTCTCTCACAGTCTCCCTCTTTGTTTCTCACTCCAAGAATACACATACCACATACAGCCGCAATACAATACCCTCATACAAGCAAGGGGGTGCCTTCTAGGGAAAAAAACCCTAAACTAAACATAACTTCTACTGTCAGATCATCCGCCTAATGAACGGCCCAGATTGACTAGAAATTACTATAATTTTACAAGGCAATTTTACATTTGTTTTTAGCTTCGGGGGCGTTGCCCTCGAAACCCCCCGCTAGGGGGGGGGGGGCTACATGAAGTCGCAGCCGCCCCCCCTGGACCCCCCAGGAAACGTTTAATTACGGGTGGCGTTGTCACCCCCATTAAGGTACAGGGGTCCAACGCTGTGATACAGAATAAACAAGATAATTAGGCTCCACACCTAACACTTAGCATGAAGACAGTAGCATGGAGGACGAATACTTAGATATATGCAATAGTGACAAAGGAAGTAAGGGATGATGGGATGGGGGTGCCTATTACATCATAACATTATGAGTTGTTGGATACATATGTAGATAGGATGCAAGATGAGTTGCCAGAAGTTCTTTCCCTAAGAATATCAATGGATCATTGCATTTACCATAAGTCTGGTGCTCCATCACCAACAAATGCTCCTTACATGTTGTCAGGACCGGAGTTGGATGAGTTGAAGTGTCAATAAATAGAGTTGGTTAATGTAGGATTCATTCATCCTTCTTGTTCTCCCTATGGGGCTCCTATACTCTTCGAGAAGAAGAAGGATACAAATTAGTTGAGGATGTGTATTCACTATCGACCTTTGAACAAGAAAAATGTGAAGAAATGGTACCCCATTCCGTTAGTAGCAAATTTATTCGACAAGTTGCTAAAGAAATAATGTTAAAGAAGCTTTACTTAAGATAGGGTTAAGTGTGAATGGAAATGAATGATGAAGAGAAGACAATAATTGTAACATGGTAAGGAATTTATGAATTTGTATTTATGCATTTTGGTTTGTGTAATGCTCCTACTACATTTTCGACCTTGATGAATGAGGTACTGCATCCACACTTGGAAAAGTTCAGACCAAATGTATGTTCACCCAAGAGGAGATACCATTTATGGATCATCAGGTTGGCCAGGGATGTATTCACATGGACCCTGAGAAGATAAAGGCGATAGTATATTTGGAGGAGCCTCACAATGTGCATGATGTGAGGTCTTCACTGGGATAACCAATTATTATAGAATTTTCATGGAGGGATATTCGAAGATAGCCTCCCCATTGACATACTTACTAAAGAAGGACAAACCATGGAATTGGACAAAGAAGAGTAGACATGTGTTTGAAGAGATCAAATGTAGGATTGTGACAACTCATATGTTGAAATTATCAGATTAGGAGAAATTGTTTGAAGTGCAATTAGATGCTATGATTTCACCCTAGAATGGGTTTTTATGCACACTTGTCACCTCGTAAATTTTGAGGGTAAGAAGTTACAGGTTTGGGAGAGGAGGTATCTCATTCATAAGAAAGACATGACAACAATGGTGCATTATATTCAGGTGTGGAGCACTATTATTTGGGGAAGTTGTCTGTGGTGAAGATAGATAAAATCATGATGAGTTGCTGTGATACCAATACAAGTTGTCACTGAAGCAGGCTTGATGGAAAGACTTTTTGGCTGAGTTTGACATGACGATTCAGTATATGCTGCAAAAACTTAATGCTGATGTGGATGCCTAGAGCGAGAAGGCACTGTTGGTAGTGCTTGAGGAAGAAGAGGAGGATCTGCATACTCCAAGAGAGAGTCAAATTCAATTTGTGGAAGAGCTATATAGAAGAATTCGTGATGGGTTGAAAAACGACACTACAACAAAGAACATAATGAGTCAGGTGAAGGGAGGAAAAACAAGGAAGTTTCTATTGCATTATGATCTCTTATTCTATGGATCACACATTTATGTTCCAAAAGTAGGTGGACTCACGAGGAAACTCTTGAAGGAGTATCATGATTCGCCTTGGGCTGTCCACCTAGGAAAAAAAAGAATATTGGCATTATTAGAGAGAGGTTACTTTTGGCGAAACATGAGGTGATATTTGGAGGAGTATTTACAGATTTACATTATATTCCAATTGGATAAGTCTGATACTAGGGGACAAGCGGGATTATTGCAATCTTTACTGATTATAGACAGACCTTGCGTGAGTGTCTCAATGAACTTCATATCACAATTTTCGGTGGTGCAAGGGTATAATGGAGTGTTGATTATTGTTGAATGATTCTCTAAGCATGCCATATTCATACCTATGAGGGTACCATGTATTTTAGATGAGACAACGAGGAATTTATTCTGGAATGTGATGAAATATAGGGGTCTTCTAATGAGTATTATATCAAATAGAGAAACGATATTTGCAGGGAATATTTGGACCTCATTTTTCAAACTAGTGGGGATGCAGTTGTTACAAAGTTCTAGTTTTCATCTATAAATAGGTGGAAAGACAAAGCGTATCAATTCTCTATAGGAGGATTACCTCAAACACTATGTGACAACCAATTAGGAGAGCTAGTCAGATTTTTTGGATGTAGTTGAGTTCAATTACAACTTGTAGAAGAGTGCTTCTATGATATATAGTCCCTTCAAGTTGGTTAATGGGTAGATGCCTATTACCCAAAGTATGGTCATGTAGGGCTACTATGTTAAGATTCCTATGGTTTTGAAGTTCATTAACCATTAACAGGGGATGTTGGAGATGGCTTGAGTGTACTTCTGTGAAGAGGATGAAGAAATGGGAAGACAAAAATATGTGAGATAAAGAATTCAGTGTGGGTGATATGGTCTTCGTCAAGGTGACCAAGGAGCAGTTCCCAACAATTTGTAGGATGCATAAATCATTGGTGATGAGGTTTAAGGGGTAATTCCGAGTTGTGGAGCATATTAGTGATGTTTCTCTAAAGCGAGAGTCTCCTTTCCACTTGAGATCCTGTCATATAGTATGAACCATATCAGTTAGTTGAAGGGTGGCAGGGTGGATATAGAGGATCTAAGTAGAGGAGAGCCACCACATGCCCCAACATTGATTTTTTATCATCCAGAGTTAGAGCCTCAGGAGATAACATGATTCCAAACTTCGAGCATTGGAAACAATAAGAATATAGAATACTTCTCTAGATGGAAGGATGTTCTAGAAGAAGAGAATGGATGGGAGACTTATAAGTCCTTATGGAGATGGGAGAATAAGTTGAGGGATTTTAAGAGAAAGCATAAATTGGTGATCCTGGGGTCGTCGGGGACATCAACGACTTATGGTGGGGGTGGATTTCAGGCCCTAGGGTACGCCCTCGTTTGATCCACATGCCAAGAACATGTCCCATAAACCTTGGTGAAATGAAAATTCGAGGGCAACACCCCCGTCACAATATTCACAATGATTGCAAGGGATGCCACGATAATGGTGGTTGGGTGAGAGCATGCCAACATGGGTGTTGAAAACTTGAATATGGGGTTTATTTTCATATGGGCTTGGTGGCACAAGTTCCATAAGGGCACAACACAAGTAAGACATCGGCCCCGAGATGAGTTGACCGAGATTGTATGTCACCTTCAAGTGTAACAGTTCTGAACAATGGGTAAATGACTAAAGGGTGGGAAAGAAAAGGTGGGACGGTGAGAGGTTGACTCAACCCAAGATGCATTGCATAAGTTATGATCCAACCCAATCATAGTGAAGGACTATGAAGATGAATTGCATTTGCAAATTGAGTGCCATATAAGTGGAGCAAAGAACACAAGGGAGAAAATACAATGAAGCAAGTCGATTCAGATCACAAGAAAAGGAGCAAAGTGCAAGGAACAATGCTAAAGCCAAGGATTGAGAGGTAGCTCGAATGAAAATGCAGTCATGTAGACCATAAGCACGAGAGAAGAACAAATAGAAGACGAACTAGGCCAGTTGAAGGATGACCCGCATAGGTTGGAATTAATGAACATGTTTATGTTGTTATTGTTATGGGTTTTGGCATTGTACTTTGTGATGCACGAGCCATTGTCTTAGAGTTTTGATGTAACTTGTGATAATTTATAAAAGAAGAAGGCTAGAGGGTTGTTCCCTTATAAATATTATGCACATGTGTGTGATTATCTGTGGATGTCTTTTACTACAAATAAGTCATGCAATGTGGTAGATGTGACATTGAATAATATAGAAGCTAACAAGAGTAATATATTGTGAGACATAGTTTGGGTGAATTAATAACGCGCTACAATAGGTAGTTGTGAAATGCACCAATGTTGCATGCTCAAGGGGTCACAATGCACTAAGCGCGTCTTATAATCATGCAGAGCCCCTGGGGTCATGAAAGTGGATATTAGTTGAATTTGGTGGGATATGGATTACAATGATTGATGATGGTAAATTATGGGTGATTATGGTCAACATTGACTGAATTTATTTAATTATAGTTTACTATGCTTAACTAGCGGCTGAGTATAGTTCAATTTGGTTGATTTCACCAAATAATAAAGCATTTTGTAAACAACAATGGCATTTATTGATTTTGATGAATCGTGGTTTATTTTAGTTGAATATGATTGCTTTTTATTTACTTTTGTTAATAATTGCGGCTAGATAAATATTACAAACATATTTCTTTGTCTTTGTAGCATTGGTTTTGAACAAATAATATGGCATCCTAACCCTATAATGTAAAAGAAGTTGATAATGACTTCATTGTCTTTTGAACTTTAGACAATATGAATATGTTTTCCATCTTAATTCCATAGTGTCAGAATGACCCAAGATTCCGTGCAATATATTTTTTATGTTTCTCATGCTCCGTAAGAATTAGCTCTGAGTTGTATAAGTTTCAAGGGATTGTTTCACCTAGAGGTTTTGCATCTACAATATTGTTCCTAGTTCTTAATGCCAAATGAATATTAAAAAAAATAATGTTTAAGGGTTTGAATTGTTGCAGAGAGCAAGTCAATATAACCCAACTAATGGTAAAGAGATGCATCGTAATTTATTTCGATTGGCGTTTTCTGGTAGCACCTTTAAAAATAATGTGATTTTTCATGGGGAATTTTAGTTTTCAAAATTTGGACATATCTATTATTAAATCTTTATTTTTTTTATAAGGAAAAAATTCGTAATTTTTCATTAAGTATAAGAAAAATTACGTGTTGTATCACCAACATAATCATCTATGCATAGATCATGTAAATACAAAATACTCGATAGAGTCATATATCATCTGTAAAAAAAAAAAAAAAAAAAAAACATAAGTGTCTTGTAAAAACAGGAAATGCAGGAAAAATAAATACATAGATATTTACAAAGCACAATTTTATAACAACGAGCCCAAAAAAAACCTAAAAATGTGTAGTATGCCTATAATGACCCTGGTTCCTCCATGTCATCAATGAAGGGTCTATGGTAGTATTGATATTCCAACTGTCCAACCTATTCAAAAATGTGCCATTGACCCCTTGCTAGCTGCGATGCTTCTTTGGATAATTTTTCAGCCATGTGGTTCCTCTCCCTGTAAAGGTGAGTAACATATATAAAGTAAAAATAAACTTTAAAAGCCATTACTTCATCCAATAATGATATAATAGTGTGAGCATGACAGTGATCCACATTGTTAAACCAATTGAGAATGATTTTTGAATCCCCAAAGATATGAATCCTGTTGCAACTTTTCTCGCAGGAAAAAATGAGGAGTTTTAGGCTGTTTAGTTTATCATAATTGTTAGTTCCAGTTCCAAGTCCCATATTGAGACGATAGTAGTGAGAATCAAAAAGGTGAAGAGAAGCACTCCCACTACATCCCGTTGCGTTGGAGGAACCATCAAAATAGGCCCACGGGATGGCTTTGTCAAAATATTCAGGTTGTATAATTATGTTTTGTGTTGATGGAGCATCATTCGAGATGAGATGAAAGATGGATACTATGTTGCTACTAATGATTATCCTGTCCGTGGCCTTACCCATAAAAATAGCATGGTTGCGAGCGAGCCAAGTTCCCCTTGCAATAAGGAGGGGGATATTGCGGTCTTTTGGCCTAATTGCAGCATGCAACCAATTATTCTAGGCCTCAGATACCGAGGTGTCATGCCAATGTAGGGTGGAACACAAGGACTGTGTCGTGATATGCCAAATGTGTTTTCTTGCGGTACAATATAGAAACAAATGATCCACATCCTCGGCATGGAGATTACATAACCTGCATATGGAGGGCCCATGAATTTCCAGTTTGGTGAGGTTGTCCTTTGTGGGAGTGCAGTTAGAGAGGATGCACCACATGAGGAGTATAGCTTTAAGAGGAGCCTTTAATTTCCATAGATGTTTCCACCACCACAGTTTCATCTGTGGTTCCTGTAACTCGCTCAGTGAGTAATACCCTTCCTTTGGTGTATATCGATCCCTGGGAGAGATGGCCCATAAGATTTCATCCTCCCAATTAGTCAACCTGATGTTTGTAGTTCAAAGAGCTCTGAGGTATCTATTCTAGATCGACTACCAATTTTCGGGTATGGCGAGTTTTTGAGCAGTTTTCCATGCCTGAGATGCCCATGAGGAGTTGAGTGGATCCACAATTTGTGAGATGAAATGAAAACCGATATGAGCCAGATGTTGCCTGATTCCCATTTGCAATTGATAAGCTTGTCCAATGCCCAACCATGCATCCACACCAATCTTAACCCGTTCACCTGATCCAATTCTCCAAGCTACTCCTTTTTTAATGATGTGGATGGATCTAGTTATGGCTTCCCATATGATGGATGATCCAAGAGAGTGTTGATTGCGACCTCTGATCCAATCCATAGTAGTCCTAGGAGAAATTTACTTGTAATATGTAACTTCTTGCCATAGAATCCTAGTAGTGATTAGGTGCTATCCCATTTTAGCAGCCAGAGTCGATGTGAAGAGGTTGAGGTCTTTAAGTCCCAACCCCCCCAACCTTTAGGCTATGCAATCCTCTTACAAGCAATCCAAGCAAATGTTATATCATCTGCTTACCCTGCCAAAGGAATCTTCTGCAAATTTGTTGGATCCTAGCAGTCACACCTTTAGGGATCCAGGCCAGTGACATCCAGTACATAAGGATGGCTTCAAGGACAGATTTAATGAGCACAAGCCTGCCTAATTTGGATAGCCATATTTGCTGCAGATGTTGACTCTTCTCTCCACTTTGGAAATTAACCAGTTCCAATCATTTATATGATAGTAATTTTGTTTCAAGTGAAACCCAAGATATTTGATACCATCCACCAAATCCTTGCACTCAAAATGCAAGAGGCCTAGGGAATGTCTGCATTCAAGGGCGGAGCAAAGAACCATCATAATAGTCGATTTACTGTGGTTGGGGTTCATACCAGTAGCTTGAAAAAAATATTGAGTAGCTTCAGGAAGCTGTTATTATCATGACAAGCTCCATCAAGAAATACGAGGACATCATCCACAAACAACAAATGGGTCAGTTGGGTGAGACCTGATATTTTGAATCATTTAATGGATCCATCTGATTTTGATTTTTCCAGGAGAGTGGAGAGTCCTTCCATAATCAATAAAAAAAGTAAAGGGGAGAGTGGGCAGCCTTGCTGAAGTCCCCTACCTACATGAGAGAAATCAGATGCTGCACCATTGATAAGAATTCTGAAAGATGCATTTGTAACACATCCCATAATCCAGTTAGTGAAGGAGTGTGGAAAGATAATATGAATAGAGACGAGTTGAAGGTAACTCCAATTTGCACAGTCAAAGGCTTTTTCTATGTCAATTTTGAGTATGGTACTCTTAAGACTCTTAAGTTTAATGGAGTGCAAGGTTTCCTAAGCGGTACCAATCGCTTCATGAATTTGTCTATGGTTGAGAAAGGCAAATTGTTCTTTGGAAATATGCTAGGACAGAATAGGCTTGATACAATTTTCTATAATCTTGGAAATGATTTTATAAATGCAATTGTAGAGGGATATAGGACGATAGTTATTGAAAGATAGGGGTTTTTCAGTCTTGGGGATGACTGCAATGAATGTTGTATTAAAACCATCATAGACTTGACCAGAGGTTTTGCTAGCTTCAATAACTTGGATAAGATCCTTAATGTTGAGTTCAAAGAAGGTAAGATATAATTCTATGGGCCATCCATCAGGTCCCAGGCTTTTATCCTTCTTAAACCATTTCAAAACCCCTTCCACTTGCCCTAATGTGACCGATACATTAAGGTCATCTAATATATCCTCCTCCACAAATCTGTGCATCGATCGGGCGATCTGTAGGATCTTTGAAATATTTGCAGTCCTGGGATCCCTGTATTGATTTGAGAATTGTCTAATTCCCATATCCACAAGCTGAGAGTGATTTTTTTCCACCCTGCCATTTTGATCTTTTAGTTCCCAAATGGTGTTTATGATCCTTCTTCCTTTAGCACATTGTTGAAAAAAATTTGGTATTATCATCCCCAACTTGTAACAAGATTTCCCTACTTTTGAACCTCCACTCTTCCTCCTATTTCTTAAGAATATTTTCTTTCTCCAACTCCAGAGATATAAGTTTTTCCTTAGTCTCTGAGGATAGAAAACCGAGTCTATACGAACATGTCATATTCCCAAGTCCTGTCTCAATGTTCTTTAACGACTCCTCCTCCATTATCTTCTTCCTTCTGGCCCAGCGAATGGTGAGTGCCTTTAGTTTTGACAAGTTGTTGTAGAGGGCTCGAGCAGGCTTCAAATCTGGCCTTTGATCATAGTGAGTCCATTCACTCTTGACCAAACAATGGAATTTGGGCTCCTCTAGCTAATTTGAGTTGAATTTGAATGGGGAGTGGGGCTTTTGGTCTCCCATCTGAAATTCAGGATAAATGGGGGAGTGATCCGAGGAGCCACCCACCCTGACCCATTGCCTAGATTTTTCAAATTTATCAGCCATAGGAACCTTGATTAAGAATCGATCAAGTCTTCTAGCCAATGCAGCCTCCCCAGTTCTCTTGTTCCTCCAAGTGGGGAGATTATTTGGAATATCTAGATCTAAAATATTAGCTTCACCAATCATCCTTTCAAAATATGCAGATTTTGGGCCAGGGGTAGCACAAGGTCCCCAGGATTCAGATAGGCTAATGGGAAAATTGAGATCCCTACCCAAAATGATGTTTTCTCGTTGCATAATAGAGCATTGCATCCAATCGTCCCAGAATTCCTCTCTATTTTGACAGGGACCATATACATTGATCAAAATAATAGGTAGATTAGAATCACGAATAATAATTTCAACTCCCAGGATTCCTGCCCTGCCCCACCAGTTATTGACTTGTATGGTTCTATTATTAAGCTCCAAGGCACAACCACCATAACGCCCTCTAGCATCTAGGGTTTGAAAGGTCTAGTCAGGGATAAAGGTGGATAGTAAGTTTGCAATATACAATCCATCACCCAGTGTTTCTTGAAGAAAAAGAGCATCCACATGAACTAGGGCCAATAGTCGCTTTAGGGCCATTTTTTTGTCAAGACTAGCCAAACCTCTAAAATTGAAAGATAGACAAATCAAGGATCATCGTTGCCCCGGGTGTTATTTGCTCTAAGAACCTGATCTATGGAGGTTTGTGTCCCATATGCAACCTCCATACTAGCCCTTCTGATTGCCTTGGTGATGGAGGAGGGTCTTCCCCTTGACGCTTTCGGGATCGAATCACTAGTGTCATCACCGAGACCGAAATTTTGTGGGTTAATGGCCCTGGAGACTGATATGAGATTATAGCGGTGTCCAATAGATGGACCCGAAGAATCTGGAATGGATAGGGAGGATGATTCTCCAACAAGGGTGAGGGGGTTGGGCCAAGAATTAGTGCGGGGGGGGGGGGTTGGGGTCGTTGGAACAGGGCAACTAAGAGGATCCAAATTACAATTGACTAAATCAATTTGATAAGAAAAAATAGATATAGCAAGGGAAAAAATGCTATGAAATTCAGAAATAAGAGTAAGGGAAGTAGTAAGATAAGAGGAGTATCCGGGATCAGAGTGTTGTCCTCCTCCAGAGGCTGGGAAAAGTAGTTCAGAGCCTTTGGGTGAGCTGGATGAGTCATGGTGTAGCCCGAGGTAGTGCCCGGTGTGAGTTTGACTAAAGCCTAATCTTGTGCCATAGTCACTTCCCCCAAATTGATTTTTTGTGTCCCCACATGCACCAGGATCTTTGTAGGTACAATGGCCCCGATGATGAGAGGGAACTCCTTGTATAGGTGTCCCACCTCATGACAACGCATGCATCTAAATGGGACCCCCTCATAGTCCAAAATATGAACTTGCACCATGTCTTTGTAGTGTAGGTTGAATGCCTCCACGAGACCTTCCCGTGTATTCATATTAATAAGTATCCGAGCCACCAATATATTCCTAGTCTCAAGATAGGACCTACCATGGTACAGATAAATCCCCAAGTCCTATCCAATGAAACAGAGAGCCTCTTCAGACCAAAATTGTAATGGTAACTCGGGCAATCTAACCCAAATAGGTCTTGCACCAAACTTCTCCTTGTCTGGGTCAAATAAGGGCGTCCATCTCTTCAATAAAACAAGGGTCATCTCAATGTGCCAATATTTGGTGAGGACCCATTCATCTATGTCTGGGTGTGGGAATATAAGAGAAAAAAAAACTCTGTTCATCGTAAGAACCCCTGGAAGTTGTTCCAGAATGTTCCCCCAAATTTCCGTAATCCATATTTTGAGTCTGGCTGAGGAGTAATTCCTTCCTCGAACTAGCCCAACCAACACAGTCTGTGATGTGTGCTCCATTTTCTCCATGCCGACACCTACCCCAAAGACCAAGTCCCTTCTTCTCTCTCTGATTTTGGTGCAATTTTGCTTCTTTTTTCCAGCTCTGATAGAGGTTCAGTCCCACCCTTTGCCTTCCGCTTCTGGTGTATCATCTGAATCAGATGTTTTTTTCTCCTTCGAGGGTGGAAGAAGGTGCGTTATGCCTTCAAAGCACCCAAAACTCGCGACAAAGGGAGGAGCCTCTTATCCAGTCTTTTGTGCAGAAGGCTGTTCTCCTTGGTTGATACCAAGTTGTTCGAACCCGAAGGATCCTTCCTTTTGTCCCATTCCAAATCTTAGACCCTCCGCCAGTGGGCCCAGTTCATCCGGTGTGTCATGTGCTTGCTGTTCCCATAGTATAAGGACCGACAACGAGGGGATATAGTAAGCCGAGGATACCAATGCCGCCAAAATAGGCTCCGAACTAACCACCACAGTTGCCGGAAGCGTTTCCTCTAAAGTGTATTATGACATGGAGGATTCCCCTATCTCCATGGCCAAATTTTCCTTGCCTGCAAGGTCCACCTCCTGTGACGACCCGCTAGTCCATTGAGGAGATAAACCGACCCATATTTGAGATGGGTTGAAATGGTCTGAAGAATAATCCACCTCATCATCAGTCATTTTATCCTTGTAGTAGTAACCCCCGTTCTTATTGAGTAAAAAACCTTTTTACTCCTACCTTCCCTGTTCCGTGGTAAACAAAATACTTTAAGCTGAGCCCGTATGCTGGGGCCAGAGATAATGTAACCAAAGGTATGATTATGCCCCTCTGTCGGATTGTCAGGGTAGTAAGGAGGGAGATAGGGTAGTTCACATGTGAGAAAACCGTGACTGTAGCAGAGAGGTGCCCTCTCCCGTGTGGATGACTGTGCCTTGTGTCGGCAAGGAGCAGGGGAAGAAGATATATAAAAACCAAACGAAGCCAAAATACGTGGGGCTTGGGGGTAATACAAACCCGCCACAGAAAGTTAATAGTAAAAAACTGATAGCAGAGAATAAACCCAAGGTTCAACTTGTCAATCCATGTCGTAGCCAGTGCCAGAATCCGATGAGTGCAGTTAGGGAACCTGGTAATTAGTGTTTGACCTCCATTGCCTGGGCTTGTTCGCCATCGCTAGGGTTAACTGCTCGCCACATCTAAAAGTGAACTTTGTTGGCTTGTATCCGTCACATTGTTATTCTAATTCCTTTTATTAATTATTACTCAATAACTTATTTGAATTTCCTTTGGGTTCTTTGAACATAATTTTTGTGTGTTTTTTAATAATTAGATAAGTTTTCTCCAATTGTGTAATCTTATATGTTGTTGGCTTATTATGGATTGTAACATCGATCTTGCACTTAGATGTGCAAAATGGATATGCATATCTTGCTAATAACACCTTCCATGTGAAATTTGTTAGCTCACAACAAAGGATTCTATGGCAGAACACTTAATGACACATTATTTTTGGCTTCTCTCTCAATGTCAAGGCAAAATAATAAATGATAGAGTTCACTCATCATAGACAATTCTTGGCGAGATCACACTATTTTGTTAGTAAAATTGTATTTTTAATGCAAAAATGAATTTAACAATTTGCAAAACTTCTAAAACACTCTAATTATTCAAAATTCAACAAAGTGAAACTACAATTTTCATAGTTCCCCTCTTCATAAACCATCATATTCACATACTTGTAATCCATCCTGGTAATAACCACATCGCTCACATTATTATCAATTAATTGCCATATATTGAAATTACTCTTTCTTAAAATCAAGTTGATTTTTAATATATATATATATATATATATATATATATATATATATAATTTCAAAATTTAAAAAAATTGTATTTCAATAAATTAAATAAATGTAGAAAAAATAAAATGTTCTTGATTTCCTTGATTTGTTTTCAAGAGATCACATAGTTAAAAACTTAAGATAAAAAAAAAATCCCTAGCTATCGAACAAAATTAAAACCAAAACATAAATAAAAAAAACTTTAAACAAAATACATAACTAAATAAGAATGTTATGAGTTACACCCCATATCTTAATTCATTGAGAAGAATTAATATTAACACATGTTCTGTGTATTCTCCTGTATCTTCAATTAATGTTAATTAATGTATGGTGGATTGTCCGAGTGCCCCATATGTTAATTCAATGAGAACAATTAAATTAACATGTTTGGTTGATTGTCCCACTGCCCTATATCTTAATTTGATAGCAGATGAACATGCAGATGTGTATCATATGAATATGAATTTGCTAACTACCTACTAGAAAATTCACAATGTGTGCCATATGCAGATGAACATGATTCCAGAAAAAACGTACGTGTGGGTTTCGTATCCACCTGTAAATTCCACGCCTGCCTCAGACTGTCAGTTTGTCAATGCATTGCCTTTCTCGTCGTCCTTCCAATTCCCCTTTTCTCTTGTTTGATTTGATTTGAAGTTACAATATAATACATATATGTGTTACATTTTTTTTTTTTACAAATATATTTTAAACCAAATAGAAATTATAACCTCAATATTCACCACCAATAAAAAAAAATCATTTGTAAAATAGTTTTTATATATATAATTTTCAAAATTTTGTTTTAATATAAATATATGAAAAATATTGTGAAAACTTTATAATAATTTATGGTCTTGATTGAAGTCAAAACCGTTTCACCCTGAACCAAAAACAATATAACCTACCTTCCACAGGTATAAATATTACCTCAAATACATAAATTTATCCACTTATTAAATTATGACAATTATAGAACTCTTCACTTCTCTCATTACAATAAATACTTATCAAGCTACGAATAATACCAAAATGGACAAATGTCAACCTAAAACACATGAATTTTTCCTCTCATTACAATGATATAACATTTCTCTCAATAAATACTCATCTATGACATGTAGTTGTGGCCATATCACCTTTACTTAGTGTCATAGTTATAAGACCAATAACATGTACGCCCTAGGCCTACCGTGTATTGTTTTCCCATTCATGCACATATATTATCTATTGTCCTCTCACACACATATATTAGGCTTTATCCTTTTATTTGTCCCATACTCACTTTTCCTTTATGTAAATTAAGCAAAGCAAGTACATTTCAAGTTCAAATTTTAAATTTAAAAATGCGTCTTTCTTTAGTTGTACATGAGTTTGAAGATCAACTATTGAAGATATTGCAAACAAACCTGTCATAATAATTGAGGGTTCAAAAATATGAAAAATATTATACAAAAATATGTCACGAGAACCATGGAGTGCATGCAAACAAGGTTTGGAGTTTGAGCCATCATAATCAACCTCAACATGTTTGAAAATAAAACAGAGTTTAAAGTATTGAATTAATTAAATATAATACATGTTTCCAAATTCTAACCTTGACTTGAAGGTCTATATGTTTATGATACTAAACAACAAACAATCCACAATGTATAACATATTGTTGAATGTCAATGTATACCAAGTGCTTTAAATTTCACAAAATCACTGCAACAAAACATGTGATTAGCTCCCTCTTTAACTCCCTTTTTGTTTGCACTCACTATTTTAGTTGTATTTTTCTCCATATTTTTGAAAAGATCGACGCTATTTATTGTGATGGCACTATTGTTTTTGCGTTTTTAACGTCGATCATAGGAAATCGACACTAAAGTTGGTGCTATTTAGCACCGACTTTATTGTCGACTGTATAGCCCAATTTAGACTCTTCTTTAGCTCCTAATGTAGCTCCATGTATAACTTCCTGTGTAACGTCCTATTTTGCTCCTGGCTATGGCATTGTTTTTAGCATCCATTTCAACTTCCTCTGTAACATTATATTTTTTGTCCTCGTAATGGAATTGGATATGAATTTTTCTGTCACACATATTGCTGAGGACGAATTCTGTAATTAAGTTGGGGGGAAGAGTGTACGGTAAGCCAGATTTTGTTATTACCATCTGGTGGATGCACAATACACGTATCCTAAATCAGTAATTATCCACTCTCACCCTTACTCCTACTATCATTAGTGAAAATCAACGTGGCTACTTGGAAATAATTCCTGGTAGTTGTCATTTATCATTGAAAGTCTGAATTCATTGAAAGAATAACCTTAATTATTCCCTACCCATTGCCAAATTTCATTTTACTGGTATTCTCTACCCAACTATTTATGTTGACCAAGTGTCATCCTGTAATATTCTATGAGCAGTTCTGAGGAGTTACAATCTCTGAAACAACCATGGGAGCAGAAACAATCCGTCATGAACCATACTCCATTGATGCATTGCTACATCATCCAAAAGCCCTAGAAATATTTAGGAATGCAGGGTGGTTAGTCTAATTTGAGAAGCTACAGGGTTTCAATGAACAAATTGATATGGAATTCACACGGTATTTACATGAGCAACATTAAGAGGTTATAGGATTCACAATTTCTATTACAGAGGACATTATTTCCAGGGTGACAGGTTTACCTCAAACATGGGCTCGCTGGGTTTCTAGGAAAATAATAGTTCCAACAACTAGGGAAACATTTTTATAGCAAGGAGAGGAAGTAAGGAGCAATGGGGTAGGTATTGATAAAACATCCCTTCCTCACCCTTGGGATGACACAACTTTCTTCTTTCAGAAGTTCATTACTTCTGAGGGACGTTTTGGGATAGTATTCAATTATCATTTTTAGTTATTGGCACATCTTCGTAATGGACAACTAATAATTTTTCCCTATTATTTGCTAAATTATTTGCAACATATGGTAGAGGTGGTGCATATAGAAAAACACCCAAAGGGTTGATTAACCAACCATGTACTCATCAAGTTAATCATAATTCATTCACTGCAACAACAGGGAAGCACAGTGGACTGGTTTATTGGCAAAGTCACATGCATCAACCACTGAAACAAAGGAAAATGAAAGTGAATAACAAGAGGTAAGTGTTGAAACAACACAAAAAGTTAGAGCAATCACACCTCCTAGACAAAGTAGAGCGCCTACACTTCCTAGAAAAAGAAGAGAAGTTATACCTCCTAAAACCCATCACAAAAATAGTAAGAGGCGGAGTTCCATAATAATTCCTGTTGCCACATCTGCTTAAGGAAAAAGAGCATGTGCTAAAGAACCTGTGGATATATCTAGTGGATAATTTGAGGATAGTTATCATGGATGCTGTTGTCGCTCCTAGAGACAACCTAGAGTTGTGATAGACCAGTGCCTAGGAAATCTTATCTATAGCAAGGAGCATATGGTATAACAGAGGAAGTTATCAATGACAAGCTCTCATGCTATGTTTTGTAAACAAGGAATATTAATCTAAATGGGACCAAGACCTTCAGAATATGACACAGGGAAAAGAATACTGCAGAGGGAACATGCAAAACTCCAATATAGAAGCAACAAACAATTCAGAGACAGCTTACTGTAAAGAGGGCCGATTCAGAAATACCTCACAGAAATAAGTTATCAGAGGATGTATGTAGTGAATGGAATATTGAGGAGATATTAGTTAACATTGAGCTAATATCCAGATACACAATACCACCATGCATGGGCTTACCAATCTAAGAATCCATACATGACAATAGCGTTTTAAAAACACCCTCCCAAAGAAACTAATATAGAAAAAATACGGTTTAGATGAATAATGGAACAGAATATCATGCATGAGCCATATTTAAAGCGCTTGACTGATCTGAGCGTGGGTATCAACTAGGATAAATCCATACCAAAAATCAGTGAGCCACTCACATTCCAAAACATGATACAGGAAATATGGATGAAATGAAGTGATCTATTTAAATAACACATAAGAGAAAGTTACAGACTGTGAAATACCAAAGACCAGAATCCTCTTTAACAGATGGAACTCCTCCTCACTGAGACCCTATGGGCTTTGCGCCTTCATACAAGAGTTTTACAAAATGTATACAAAAATCCTTTCACTGCATAATTTTTTGATAAAATTTGGAACCTTTACAATGTGTTTCTTTGCAGTTTTTATAGCTGAACGAAGAGCAGTGGTGGTAGATGGAAAACTAAATGAAAAATTAAAACCCAAAAGAGCCAGAGGGCCGAAGCCCATTCTGTTTAAATTCTCTGCATTTATCTCTGGTACCTTTTGGGACGAAAGAGTGATCTTCTTCCGCTTCCATTTACTCTGGTATGATCCTGATGTACTCTGACTGCAATACTATGCAGTGCTCTAGTGAATAAACAAAAGAGTGGAGTGAATGAATGAATGGTCTGCCCTACCGCATTAACAACTGCTCTGGTAGCTTGGGACTGTGGTCAAGGCGGAAATCTTCAGGAACACGGTAAATAATAAAACTGATATGGGCGCTTTGTACTTTAGAATCATCTGCCGACGTGAAGCCCTGCTGACTTAGTTTTCTGTGCATTGAACTCTCTGCTGCTTCATTTACACCTCTGTCTATGAAATCTTGCCGCTGTAATATGGACTGTGTAATCATGGCCGCCCTTCGCACCTGGTAACCCTGCAGGACACGGTACTTAGTCATGAAATCCATGCATATGGGGGAGATTATGGAGGACAGGAGAACAATGGTGCGGCGGTGGAACAGTGTTTTGTGCGTAAAAACGGTGAAAAATGCAATGATACGGTGTATAATAGGGTTTGGTGGAGAAATGCATCATGGGCCGTTTGATCATGGTCTATAGGTGTAGATCAACGACGGAGATCAAACAGTGGAATGATATATGAAATGGGCGAAATACATATGAAACATTTACATTTTGATGCAAAATGTGAAACTTTAGACTTTGGTGGAAATGCAAAGGACATTCATGAAATGCAACGGAAATGCGATGAGAATGATCGTAAAAGGTAGGGCCCATATGGAAATCGCAATCGGAGAACGAGAGCAGGGGGGTAATCGCAATCGCAAACAGGAGAATGTGAGATGCGATCAATTGGAAGGGACAGCGATCGGAGGGGAGTTGCGATCAGGGGTCGGACATGCGATGTGATCAATCACATCGCAAATATTTGTGATGGACCGATCGGGGGGGCTTCACGTAAATGTTGCGATTGCGATTGGGGTAGGGAGTACGATTAGCGCTCCACCGTCGGATCGGAGTCATAGATCGACGGTGCGGGTTAGATCGGAGATCGCAATCGGGGGGAAAACAAAGGGATGGCGCAGAGTTTTTTGCGATTGCGATGATCTGCGATTTGCGCGGGCCATCTGATCTACATGGTAGATCAACGGTGGAGAACGCGTCGCAGGACTTAACATAATAGCGTCGGAGTTTTTCGGTTGTAACACGGGAAATGCGCCCATCTGTCACTCCGATTGCGATTGGCGCTTAAGACTTAAGTGCTTGGTCTTAGCGCTTGGGCGTATGGGGGAAGTGGTTAAGGGGCTTGCGGCAAAGGGGCTAGGCCCTTAATATAAGGTGGGAAAGTGGGTTTTTGCCCATTTTTAATGATTTTCAAGGCCAAAGAAGGGCAACGATAGAGGGGAAAAACGGGAATTTGGCCAAACAAATGGTAAGGGTGGAATTTAAAGGGGATTTTGGGATAGTTAGGAGAGCTAAGGGAGGAATTTTGGGATGGAAAGGGGACTCTGAAGAGAGGGAAAAAGGGGTGAAATGAAACATTCTGCAGAGGTACAGGGGCAAATAAAAGCCTTTTGGAGCACAACTTTCTGCAGCCAGTGAGGCTCATTGGCTCCAGAACAGCAGAGGGAAAGGGATTAAGGAGCAGGGAATCATGAAAGGTTTCAAGGATGATGTCTCTTCAGGAGGAATCCATTCTTTGAAAGCTTAAAGACAACTTGACCCCTCGTTTGCTTGTCAGAAATTACTAAGGGGCTATCATGATCAACATCGGCTCCATCTGGGGACGGCACGTTCATCCCTGGACATGTCGAGAACTTCGCAGACCGCCTGATCATCTTCTGTGCAGACCCTACTCTTTAGCACTTCAAATTTTCGTCTTCTATCAGAATAACATTCTGATTTTCCATCACTGCAGCAGTTCATTTGTATCCAAGGCAACCCCAAAAGATAGATTTTTTTTTGCAATATGTGCCAACACAGCCAAATTGTCAGCTTCGAAATCATAAGACCCAATGGTCTTACTTGATGATTCAGTCACCATTTCTTTCCTCAGAAATCCTAAGTCTCTTACAAGACCCAGAAATTCCTCACTGTCTTCATTCCCTTGTATCTTCACATTCTGCAATCCCCAATTTTGAAATTGAGGTTCTCCCTTTAGAGGAATTGTATGCTGCATTATGATGATGTCAGAAGTTTTCAGGTCCTGATATGACCATGCAAACACCTCTTTATAAGACTGAAATAATTTCAGGTACAGCTCCTCATATTCTTCTGGGACCTTCTTGGATAATTTCAAAATTTTGCAAACATGAAAAGTAAACCTATTCTACTTCTACCCTTATTACTTCATGAGACCAAATTAAACTGTTGGTCTCACATTTTCTCTACCTAAACTACATCTGCTCGGGTTAAACTGTCTAGGAGATTTCTTCTCTACATTCTAAAACATAAATTGAAAAACAACCAAGCCAAGATTAGACTGTCTGGCTCGCTAAACTTTGCAGAAATTAAAGCAACTAACTACATGCTCACTGACTGAGCTTTATTGAGCTTTTCCTACCTACTCTACTCTAACCTGGAAGTCTCTGATGCTCTAGGTGATACAATAATGCCAGTGTAGCCAGTCAAGCAGTAACAAAAAAGGATAAGAGTACGGACTTCCTATCAGAGATAACCACAGGTTGCTCTGCATGTGGTTCTTCAAAAATGCGGTCACCATCAGTGGTGACCACTCTTGATGAATCTGGCCCTCGCGAAGGATCAATGCCGGGGAATTTGGACTGATCAGGGCCTCAATATACTTTGCCACGGGATCAAAGAACAAATTATATACGCTCTCTTCTTTTAGGCCTTCCATGATTGGCAGGCTGTCTGCGTCCTGGGCAGCTCTGATTACTGCATCTTCCACTGCATCTTCAGAGTGGCTCTTGAAAGCCTGATCGCCTTCTTCTTGTATTTCAAAAGGCAGTGGAATCTCTTCTTTTTTAGGAGGAGGGAGACCTTCCAAAAAGGCTCTGGGGTCTCTGAACTGATATGATTGTTCTTGTGAGTTCAAGAGTTCGATCTCAGCTTCAAATCTTTCAACCATCGATTCTAGAAATATTTTCTTAAGCACGGGATTGAAACTTGAGCTGAAAAGAATAACTCGTGGAAGGTGCTCTACTTTCAGTCTTGCCAAGCCGTGCGACATTTCATCTCGACACCCAGCCATGAAACTTGGATGCATTTATGCAAACTGTTCAGGGTCTTTGAATGGAGAAGTGGCTTGGTCTTCAGCATAGATGATGCTGTACTGCGACATGGTCTCCCAATGGAGTCTCGTGCAACTAAGATAATCAGCGGCCTACTGATCACCAGTGGAGTCTTTTAATCATTTAGAAACTGTGGAGTCGCCAAGGTGAGGGATCTACAACTATCAACTCTTCATGATCACCTTTCTGAAGAGTGAATAAGGTTTTTTCGAGGCCCAGGGATTGAAATTTTCTTAACTTCGTTCCCCGGCAACGGTGCCAAAAAGATGTTGTCGCTCCTAGAGACAGCCTAGAGTTGTGATAGACCAGTGCCTAGGACATCTTATCTATAGCAAGGAGCATATGGTATAACAGAGGAAGTTATCAATGACAAGATCTCATGCTATGTTTTGTAAACAAGGAATATTAATCTAAATGGGACCAAGACCTTCAGAATCTGACACAGGGAAAATAATACTGCAGAGGCAACATGCAAAACTCCAATATAGAAGCAACAGACAATTCAGAGACAGCTTACTGTAAAGAGGGCCGATTCAGAAATACCTCACAGAAATAAGTTATCAGAGGATGTATGTAGTGAATGGAATATCGAGGAGATATTAGTTAACATTGAGCTGATATCCAGACACACAATACCACCATGCATGGGCTTACCAATCTAAGAATCCATACATGACAATAGCGTTTTAAAAACACCCTCCCAAAGAAACTAATATAGCAGAAATACGGTTTAGATGAATAATGGAACATAATATCATGCATAAGCCATATTTAAAGCGCTTGACTGATCCGAGCGTGGGTATCAACTAGGATAAATCCATACCAAAAATCAGTGAGCCACTCACATTCCAAAACATGATACAGGAAAGATGGATGAAATGAAGTGATCTATTTAAATAACACATAAGAGAAATTTACAGACTGTGAAATACCAAAGACCAGAATCCTCTTTAACAGATGGAACTCCTCCTCACTGAGACCCTATGGGCTCTGCGCCTTCATACAAGAGTTCTACAAAATGTATACAAAAATCCTTTCACTACATAATTTTTCTGATAAAATCTGGAACCTTTACGATGTGTTTCTTCGCAGTTTTTATAGCTGAACAAAGAGAAGTGGTGGTAGATGGAAAACTAAATGCAAAATTAAAACCCAAAAGAGCTAGAGGGCCGAAGCCCATTCTGTTTAAATTCTCTGCATTTATCTCTGGTACCTTTTGGGATGAAAGAGTGATCTTCTTCCGCTTCCATTTACTCTGGTATGATCTTGATGTACTCTGACTGCAGTACTGTGCAGTGCTCTGGTGAATAAACAAAAGAGTGGAGTGAATGACTGAATGGTCTGCCATACTGCATTAACAGCTGCTCTGGTAGCTTGGGACTGTGGTCAAGGCGGAAATCTTCAGGAACACGGTAAATAATAAAACTGATATGGGCGCTTTGTACTTTAGAATCATTTGCCGACGTGAAGCCCTGCTAACTTAGTTTTATGTGCATTGAACTCTCTGCTGCTTCATTTACACCTCTGTCTATGAAATATTGCTACTGTAATATGGACTGTGTAATCATGGTGGCCCTTCGCACCTGGTAACCCTGCAGGACACGGTACTTAGTCATGAAATCCATGCATACGGGGGAGATTATGGAGGACGGGAGAACAATGGCGCGGCGGTGGAACAATGTTTTATGCGTAAAAACGGTGAAAAATGCAACGATACGGTGTATAATAGGGTTTGGTGGAGTAATGCATCGTGGGCCGTTTGATCATGGTCTATAGGCGTAGATCAACGACGAAGATCAAACAATGGAATGATATATGAAATGGGTGAAATACATATGAAACATTTACATTTTAATGCAAAATGCGAAACTTTAGACTTTGGTGGAAATGCAAAGGACATTCATGAAGTGCAACGGAAATGCGATGAGAATGATCATACAAGGTAGGTCCCATACGAAAATTGCAATCAGAGAACGGGAGCAGGGGAGTAATCGCAATCGCAAACATGAGAATGTGCGATGCGATCAATCGGAAGGGACAACGATCGAAGGGGAGTTGCGATCAGGTGGATCGGGGGTCGAACATGCGATGCGATCAATCGCATCGCAAATATTTGCGATGGAACGATCAGGGGGGCTTCACGTAAATGTTGCGATTGCGATTGGGGCAGGGAGTACGATTAGCGCTCCACCATCGGATCGGAGTCACAGATTGACGGTGCGGGTTAGATCGGATATCGCAATCGAGGGGAAAACAAAGGGATGGCACGGAGTTTTTTGCGATTGCGATGATCTGTGATTTGCGCGGGCTGTCAAATCTACATGGTAGATCAACGATGGAGAACGCGTCGCATGACTTAACATAATCGCATCAGAGTTTTTCGGTTGTAACACGGGAAATGTGCCCATTTGTCACTTCGATTGTGATTGGCGATTAAGACTTAAGCGCTTGGGCATATGGGGATGTGGTTAAGGGGCTTGCGGAAAAGGGGCTAGGCCCTTAATATAAGGTGGGAAAGTGGGTTTTTGCCCATTTTTAATGATTTTCAAGGCCAAAGAAGGCCAACGATAGAGGGGAAAAATGGGAATTTGGCCAAACAAACGGTAAGGGTGGAATTTAGCGGGGATTTTGGGATAGATAGGAGAGCTAAGGGAGGAATTTTGGGATGGAAAGGGGACTTAGAAGAGAGGGAAAAAGGGGTGAAATGAAACATTCTGCAGAGGTACAGGGGCAAATAAAAGCCTTTTGGAGCACAACTTTCTGCAGTCAGTGAGGCTCATTGGCTCCATAACAACAGAGGGAAAGGGATTAAGGAGCAGGGAATCATGAAAGGCTTCAAGGATGATGTCTCTTCAGGAGGAATCCATTCTTTGAAAGCTTAAAGACAACTTGACCCCTCGTTTGCTTGTCAGAAATTAATAAGGGGCTATCATGATCAACAGATGCCCTATTGTGGAAGAAGGGCTTGAGGCAAAGAATACTGAAACAAGGGCACCTGGAACAGTGTTAGTTGAAGCAGGGGTTCCTGAAATAGAAATTATTGAGGAATCTAAGGAAGCATTTGAAAAATATACTCTTGTACAAACTGAAGTGAAAAAAGAGGAAATTGAAGAAGGAACAAGGTGAAGAACAAGAGGTAAGTGTTGAAACAAAACCAAAATATAGAGAAGTTACACCTCGTAGACAAAATAGAGCATCTACACTTCCTAGATAAAGAAGAGAGGTAACACCTACTAGACCCCATCACAGAAAGAGTAAGAGATGAAGTTCCATAAGAACGTTTGTTGGTACATCTGCCGAAGGAAAAAGAACATGAACTAAAGAACCCGTGGATATATATAGTGGAAAATCTCAGGATAGTTATCTGGATTCCCTATTTAGGAAGAAGGGCTTGAGGTAGAGTCTGTTGAAACCAGGGCACCTAGAAAAACGTCAACGGATGTAGGGTTCCCTAAAACAAAAATCCTCAAGGAATCTAAGGAAGTATATGAAAAATATACTCTTGTACAAATAGTGGTTAAAAATAGGAAATTAAAGAAGCCAAAAAGTGAATAACATGAGGTAAGTGTTGAAACAACACCAAAATATAGAGCAGTTACACCACCCATACAAATAGAGCAACTACAGTGCCTAGAAAAAGAAGAGTGGTTACACCTCCTAGATCCCTTCGTATAAACCTAAAGAGATGGAGTTCCATAAGAATGTCTGTTGGTACGTCCACTAAAGGAAAACGGTCATGCACTAAATAACCTGTGGATATATCCAATGGACAATATGAGGATAGTTATCATGGATGCCCTGTTGAGGAAGAAGGGCTTGAGGCAGAGACTTCTGAAACAGGGGCACCTGGAACATTGTCATATGAAGCAGGGGTTCCTGAAATAGAAATTCCCATGGAATCTAAGGAAGTATCTAAAAAATATACTTTTGTATAACTTGTGGTGAAAAAGAGGAATTTGAAGAAGCCAAAAAGTGAATAACATGACGTAAGTGTTGAAACAACATCAGAAGGTAGAGCAGATACACCTCCCATACAAAGTAGAACTACACATCCTAGAAAAAGAAGGGTGGTTACACCTCCTAGACCCCTTAGCAGAAACCCTAAGAGATGGAGTTCCATAAGAACGTCTACCGGTACATCCACTGAAGGAAAAAGAAAATGCATTAAAAAACATGTGGATATATTTAGTGGATAGTATGAGGATAGTTTTCATGGATTCCCTATTGAGGAAGAAGGGTCTAAGGCAAAGATTGCAGAACATGGGCACCTAGAAAAATGTTAGTTGAAGCAGGGGTTCTTGAAACAAAAATGCCTGGAGAATCTAAGAAATCATATGGAAAATCTACTCATATACAAATTACGGTGAAAAGAGGAAATTGAAGAAGTGATTGGGTGGAAAGAATCCCAAGAAGAGAGTGTGGGTAATTTTTACACTATTAACTACCCCAATATCTAAGGAACGTACTGATACACCACAACCAAAGGAGTCTGAGGGATAGTAGAATGAAGGGAAAAAATAAGAATTTGTAAAAGAACATACCCTAGACCATGAAGGTCACGTTGTTCCACCTAAATCAAAGGAATATGAGAAACAACAGAAAGGGGAGGAGCTCAAAAAGGAACATGAAGGTGTCTCTTTACCGGGTAAGTCTAAAACTGACCTTCTTATTAATAAATTACTAAATTGAAGGAGGAAAATGAGAATATAAGGAAACAAATTACCATGGTTGAAGGAAAAATCTGGTCTAGAAAAAAAAATGGATTAGAAACCCTGACAGAAGTGGTAGAAGTAATGTTAGTTATATTTTTTGATGGATGTAATGTAGTGCTGGAGGAAGTAGGTTATGAGACGCCAACCACTATTTCAGTTGGAATTCAAGTTGGAGATCAAGATGAAGAATTCCAAACCATTGTTCCACAATTTTTGTGTTGAAGATGTTCTTATTACAAAAGAACCAACCATTGAAGGAGCGAGATGGAGACGTTGAAACGTGAAATCATGCAAATAATTAAGTTGGAAGGATAGGCATCCCATTGGAGTTTGGGATCTCAACTCTAGTTCCAGTGGTCTCCAAACATCTCATTCCTAGGATGAATTACGAGTTCCTAATATATGTGGCTTGGCAGTTGTTGCATATATCTAGGGAGGTTGCCAATTACCTATCAAATTTTACGTTGAAAAAAATCATTATGTTTTCTAAGTCATAGGCCATGACCAAGCTAGGTCAACGACCTAACAGAAATCCCAACATAACACATTGAAAAATTATTATCTTATGATAAAGGTTAAGTCGTGACTATACACCAAGGCTTATATGGCCTTGTGATTCTATTGATAACATCCACAATGTAAATTATCTTTTAGCTTTACCTAACACACTTATATGTTTACATGTTAATATATTTTATATGTTTGAAATCTCTCCAAGGAACCTTGGTTGTATCCGTAGAGTTATATTTCCACATGATAGAGCTAAATGGTATAAGGCCTGGAGCCCAACCACACCCTAACACCGTGAGCCCTTCTCTTAAATGACACTGATCAATCTTGAAATATTTGACAATAGAGATTGGATTTGGCATAGTTAGGGTAAATGTCTACCCTCTTGCTCCCTGTCAGTTCCATCATTTGCATGCTTCTAAATTTGAGAGTGGGGTTCTGCAACTATGGGTAAAAATTGGTTTGGGAAGGTATCTCCCCCCTTGTCCATAGTGACATTCAAATGACTGGTACACTTTTAAGGTTTATGAAGGTAATTGCGACTATAATTGTCAGTAGGGGAACTTTTTTTTTATGCCAGGTTTCTACTAACCTTTCTAGACTTTTTTATTCTTCTCAAGGTTATGACTTATATGTATGCTTTTGTTGAAGAAATGACCTCTTACCCCAATTATTTAATTATTTTCTCCTTGCAAAGGAAATCAAGTTTCTTTTTTGGGGTCTCAGTCACAGATGCCAGATTCTTCCGTGGTAGTGTGACCTCACTCTCCTATCTCATGATAGCTTGAAGTAATATATTTTTGGCTAACATCAAAATTTTCTTTTCAAAATAGACCATAGTTGGATGTTGCAAAGTTTCTTTCCTTCATCAAATTCTTGCTGATTACTCACTCTATGTTGCTTTAGTAGATGAGGAGTTCTATTCTTCTCTCAAGGTACTTATCGTCTCTTGCAGAGTTGTAAAATTTTGGTAGTTTATTTTTTATCACTTTTGTTCTAGTTCCAGTGTCTAATTATGGTGAGTTTTTTCTTCCAAGTTAGTCTCTTGGTCCTCCTATAAAACATTAGTGGAAGAAAATGGTCAAATTTTCTATGTTGTCAAGGATTTTACTTGATTCCTTTCTAACATCCACTAGGTATTCATTCTTTATTTTACCATGGTTCATACAGGTCTCAGAATTGGTAATTAAAAGCGCTTGGGCTCTTGTTGAGCCGAGCACATTCTCCTTTTAGAGAGGGTTTTTGGGAACAAATGCCTTGTACATATGAGGGTTTTCCATTACTAAATTTTTATTTTACTTAGGAGTTTTATTTGGAGAAGTCGCATAGGGACACCCTTCGTAATCACTAAAACGTAGAAACATTTATAGATTGAGGGTTTATATCGTTATAAACTGGAAGCACATTGTATTTTAAATTTTTGGCTACAACCATGAAATGATATGGCTGAATATTTTTAATCTTTTGTACATAAATGAATTATAGTGTATAATTTTTTACTCTGTGTATTTTTCCTTATTACAAGGAGTATGAACTCATGGTAGGATTTGAATATTGTATCTTCTAGGCCAATTTATCAACATTGTGTGTATTTCTGTTCTACAGTCACCCTTACATGCGCAACATTTCGATTATGCTAGTACTTCAATGTATGTTAATCATTAGCCTTTATTCAAAAATTTTGTGCTTGCATAAATACTATATATATGAACTATCCAAACAATAAAGTCTATAGGCCAGGGTTCTTGTAGACTCCTGTCATGGTTTATACTCAAGGGTGCCCATAGGGCCATTACTATTATGATCAAGGACTGGATGCAATTTTCAAGTTGGTTTCTATTTTTCTTCCTTTCCAATTACCTGTGGCAAGTTAACCTTATCTCTATTTTTTTGGCTTATTCCACATATAGATACTACTCTATAGTTTTATTTCCAAACCTGACCAATATATATATATATATATATATATATATATATATATATATATATATATATATATATATATATATATATCTATGTATGTATGTATATATATCTATGTATGTATGTATATATATCTATGTATGTATGTATACATACATACATAGATATATATATATATATATCTAGTCACATAGGCAATCTGGACACACTGCATTTACTATTTTCTAAGGTAAAATCTAATAAATCCAACTCCCTTTTTCTCTCATACCTTCACACTAATAATTATATGACTTTTCCTGTACAATGGAAATAGTGTCGGGCTCTTGGTTTTGGTCCCCTCGCTCAAATTTTCCACACTTAGAGGAAGTTTTAGGGCTTAACTCATTTTTTGTTATCCTTAAGCACCTCGATTTCCTTATCTATGATGCAGAATGGTGGGACTTGGAATCATTCATCATGCTTCATTTTTACTAACACTTCACACTAAAATATTACAATACAATCATTATATTTCATATAAAACCATGAAGTGACAATATTAGGAGACATAAGTAACAATTCCTATAAAATTAGGAATATTTGAAATTAAGATTAAAAATGGTAAAAATTCCTTAAATATTTGAAGTCCAACAAGGTTAAGATGTTGAATTATTTACATTATCCATTTTGCATTCTCACTGTTAATAATTAAAAAGAGGAACTTGAAGAAGAGATAACCCTTAGCTTTGTTCACTCTGACAACTTCTAGGCTTAAGGAAGCCACAAGATAATAAAGTCATTTTCCGCATAAATATTACCTTCAGTGTCCAAAATCATAAAAAACACTTAATCCAAGAATAATTTTAATCCAACGAGTTGTGTGTTTTTATGTATACATTGCAATTGTGTATTGCCTTCTTTCTTCCTATCTGCCAAATAGTCACCAATCCATTTTATCTTAAAGGTATTCATATTACTATTTAGAACTTGGTCATCATCCTTTACCTTGTCATGTTCATTTGATGGAAATATAGTGGTTGGGAGATGCAAGAAAATCCAAAAAATTAGATACCCGACATGTAATGGCTCCTTTTCCAATGTATTCTTTTCATGTTAAAATATAACGGGTTCATAATCTACAAAGTCAAGATAAATGTTTGTTTTTTTGAACTGTTCAAATTCTATCTCATCAATGTTGTGGATCCCAAAGAAATTAGGAAGGATGACCTTACTTTTATCCAAGGTTTCATTGTGTTGGTTGTATTATGGTCCGCCACCTTCTTGTTGGTAATACATGCATATATGGTAGGTCATTGTCCCTTGTATACATATATTAACACATAGAACCAATACATGAATAAAAGAATATAGGAATTCTCTTGCTTGAACATCCCTCTAACAATTATCATATCTCTGTAGCCCCAAAAATTTCATCATAAATTATTTGACATAAACAATGACCAAATTTTCATTTCATGTGTCTTTTAAACTGTCAATTTGTAGAATCATATTGCAAACCGAAGAGGTGAAGAAAATAGAAGGCCTCAGATCATCATAATCAACTCCAGATCATTTTTCCTCATTTGGCATGTCTTGTCTTCAACCATTGGATTTATTAGCTCTTAATTTTCTCTATGGTCACCATTTCCTAGTTTCTGATCATCTGCAATTAACAATCCTAATATCCATGTTTCCAACACATATGCAGGACTAAAATAATGTTATTTAACAACAAATTTTGAAAATTTTCATATTGTGTTAACAATGTGTGCTAGTAGATTAGTATCCAATTGTCCTAAAATCGAAATCATGTATGTGTCAATAGTCAAGGCTGATAAGGTCCACAAGACAACCGTATCCACTATATGTATACTGTGACTCCAGATAATGACCTCCAAAGATACATCAAAGTGTTAACATTAATAATAAGATGAATTCCAAATTTGTTTGCAACTCAAGAGGGTGTACTTCATGATGTGTTTTATATGTACTTTCTATTAATAAAAAAAATTATACATATTGGAAATCAATCACTAAAATAGTGCATTAATCTAGTCAAAGAAAAACACAAGACAAACCAAAAGATAAAACTGCTAGTTGTGGTGAAAACATCACCCAACTAGGAACCCTCACAAGTGATGAAACATTATTACAGAGAAACCATAGCATTAGTAGGACATAATTTCTAGGAATGTGCCTTCTCTACTATGTAAATGATAATAATACATGTATTATATATAAATCCCACTCCTTGGAACCATAGTAAAATTCTCTTCCTCAAACTTGCTACAAAACTCCAAAAAGTCATCAATAGTATCACTAAAATCTATAGGATATTTCCCTCTCTGTTAGCTCCCCCAATCAATTCTTAAAGAATCTTCCATCCATTTTATTACTTATAACAACAATAGGATTAAAATGAAAAATCCCAAGGACATATCTCCTTTGTTTCCAATACTCCTCACCATGGCATATTCTATATCATTTTTAAATCACAGGATATAATGATAACATTGAAGAGTTCCATTTTATATTAAATTAGAGTGACTTAAAAGCCTTTGACATGTACCTAATTATGCTATAGGAAACGTTAGAGAACTTCCAAAATTTTTTTACCTTACATTATATATTGATTTCTAGACTAAGGTACTCTTTTGGCTACACAAATTGAATTGTTGATCTCCCATTTATTCCTACATGCCAAAAATAAAGACCAGGGATGACCTTTAAAACATTTAGAAACATTCAAATAAATAAGGCCGACCTTGAGACAATAGATCTTGCATTTTACAATAGGATCCTCAAATACAATGTGCACTTGTGTAGTAATTCCTAGAGAGTTGATGCATTTTCTTCAGTAGTTATTGGAATGAGAAATAAAGGGTATAGATTCCAAAATTTCTTGTCACATGATGAATATAGGAATTCTTATGCTTAAAACATAAGCCTAGCCTTAGATTGTCAGTGGATTTTGAGTGTGCAACAATAGTTTCATAAAAATAATCCAATATCTCCCCCTTGTGAATTTGCATAAATTAGGCTTCTTGATGATAAAATATTTACATAGATTCCCATTTATTATCAATTTATTCCTTCGTATTTTTATAACCTTTCATTCCATTTCATCAAATTCCTTGTTGGCACTTATTAACTACTTTTTCAAATGCTTGATTTTCAAATAACCGCTCACCATTAATAGAATTCTCATGGAGGAGAAATGGAATTACTATCTAAAAAGAACCTTCTTTCCATGGAAAAGGAATCTGGCTTTGCATTGTACTCTTGAATCCTCTATTTTATCCAAAACATTCTTGAAAGTATGTAAATTTTTTTGCACCCTTATCTACCGGCACTACTCTAAAAAAATGCACACTTCTATAATTTGAGTTAGCTCATTCTTTGATGTTAAACTTTCCATCAAGTATAACACCTACAACTTGAGAATAAGTTTTCTTGTCATGCCCCAACAAATTCATCTTCCCTCCATGCAACTTCAAGCTTCTGTCCCCTTTCATGTTGGCATGGTTTTCACCATCCATTCGTGACACTGGGTCTATCCTAATTGTCCATTATTTTGTACTATGAATTTTCCTTAAAGGATAATGTACGTCTAGGGAGCCCTTTTCAACTATTTCTCTTTCTCTGTATCATAAAACTTGTCCTTTTTATGACCACATTTATTTCTTAATCTCTCTTTGATTTTAACCAATATCATCGGAAAAAACAATTAGAACCAAACCTTGCTCCTCAAAATAATTGTGGTCAACTTTTTCTTTTTGGGGACAACATATTATCCTTATAAATGCAGTAGATAATAGGATGTACCTTGCATCTAACACTGAAGTTGTTTGCATATATTGCAAATATCATCATGGGAAAGATTCAAAAACACCTTTGGATTTTCAATCCTTCCCCCTTTCAAAGGGTAGTTTGTGTTGCTTGCTTGTTGTTTTTTATTCTCGTGGATATCAAGTATATCAACCACCATTTATCATCCATAATATTGTACACATTGCTCCCACTACAAGGAAAATACCCTCTAGCGGATTTTTTTGAGGAAACTCTTATAAAAATAGCCCAGATATCCATTTGTAGTGGACGTCTCTAGAGGAGGTTGGCGAGTGGAGGTTTTTGCAGATGTTTTTTGTCCAGTGTGTTTCTCATCATAAACCGCACCGATGCGTGTAACTCACAACACGCTGGTGCGTACTAAAAATTAGCACACTGAGACACCGTACTCTCCGTACAAACCTGCCCAGTGCGTCTAATTACTATAGCGCACTGGTGCGCTACGTATAAATAGGCTTGGTGCTTCTCAAAACCCGTGTACTGAAACAAGGTTAAATAAAAAAAATTACCGCTCGAAAAAACGACATTTTCACTTCTTCAGTGCTCCATACCTCTTAAGCGCTGATGTGAATTTCTCTTGTTTGAGGTGCCCTGCCATCGGTGCTCCCATTGCACGCACTGCTGCTGTCCATTGCCCACCTTGTGGAGTTTGAATTTTTGAAAACGGTGGGCAAATTTGGTTTCTCCAATTCCTCAACAAATATGCCTCCTCGATGCGCAAATGTACAGGTATTTTACTTAGTTCTCAATAACTAAACGTTTTAGCGGATTAGATTTGTAAAAAACCTTAAAATTTACCATTTTAATTTTTTATAATTTTTATTTATTTACTTATATATATATATATATATATATATTTTGTTTATTATTTATTATTTATTTCTTTATTTTTTAAATTTATTTACTTATTATTATTATTTATTTTATTTTTTATTTTATTTTATTTTTTATTTTTTATTTTTTCTGCGCGGTGCGCTCGAGCCATCCGTCTCGCACCGTTTGCGGTGCTGCCTGTAAATTTAGAGGCCGCATCGTCAACGGTGCTAACAGAAACCACACCGGGTTCCTCTGCGGTACCGAAAAACACGCACTGTGCTTTTTTTTTTAAAACTTACATGGTGGTGTGGTAGTTTACAAGACCGCACCGTTGACCATGAATTATTGTTGGGAGGTGTGGTGACCTAACTATCCGCCCCGAGGTAGATAGTTTCATCAACACATCGTAGAAAAAGTACATTTTATGTTTTGCGGTGCGCGAACAATTTCCATGTGCACCAAGAGCAGTGCGCGATAAAAATGTATGCACCAGTACCGATCCGTGACTGTTTTTTTGGGTGCAAGGGCTGCTTTTTTTTCAAAAATAAAAATAAAAATAAATAAATAAATAAATAAATAAATAAATAAATAAATAAATAAATAAATATATATATATATATACCCACACATGTTTCATTTAATAAAAAAAAGTATTTAATATGTGAATCATTCAGAGACATCAACGGAGAGAAAAAAGGGAACAACAAGAACATATGGAGGACCAATATAATGTGATTCACCTGTGGGAGGCACGAGAGAGGGAGAGAATTATGTGCTCTCGCCCTATTACGGCAACCACCTAGTTTCTCCTAAGGGAGGTAGGCTTCCACAAGTTCTATGAGGAGGCTATATCCCTTAAAGGCCATAGTGGGTTATTGGGACAACTCATCTTCAGGTGGAACGCCCACCGACATGCTTTTTAGGTCAGTCCTGACCAGTGGTATGTGCCCACTGAGGAGGACATATATTTTATTACTAGCCTATCTAGGAGAGGGCAAGATTTTCCCCAGTTCCCATATGTCCCCATCGGCTATGCAGCAGGGAGTCAATTGGCGTACTCATAGAGATACATTAGGGACGATATAGTTTCTCCTGCAGATTTTCAGGTGTCCGATGGTCAGTTACGTATTGCTTCGTTTGGTGCAGAGGAGGTGAGGTGCCTCTCACTACTATTGATGACCATTGCACACTATACCACTGACGAGAAACACATTAGTTGCCCACTTTTACTTTATGTTGATTATTTATTCCAAGTGCCACGACTTGTGAGATGGTCAGTGATTTTTTTGTGGCAGTTTTGTATAGCATTAGATAGATGTGATTCTCAGGCACGTGGGAGGTTGACCTTCCCTTTTGCTTCAGATTTATTTTGTTTATTTTTTGAGAGGTTCCAAAGACGAGGCCTACTTTTTTTTGGCAGCCTCGTAGGACGATGCTGCATGTACGGATGCATATGTGGGGCCAAATGATGCCCAAGAGGGGCCAATTTGACTTTCATGCTAGGATATCTCCTGATGCATTGGAGTTTTTATCCAGTATTGATGCTCACTCCTTCATTTTGGTGCCATTTTTGTATGCCGGTTTGGATTTGCGAGGGTGTAACAACGTCCTCTTCACACAGGATGAGCCGCCAGATGTGAGAGGTAATATTAGTGTGTTCTTTAAATTAATATAGTTTTATTTTATTGTCTCAATTAATTAATTAGAATTACCAAATTTATTCTAACACGTTCTTTAACTTGTTTTATTAAATTGTTTAATGAAAATATCCAATTAATATTCTTGTGTACTATATATTTTGTAGATATTGGGACATTCGTTAGGGATGAGATTCCACCCCCTTCGAATGATCCAGGTGTAGATGTTGATGAGGAGATGGCAGAGGCAGAGGATCAGGGTGACAAACCTGATCTTGATCAGGTGTAGATACCCGCGAGGCTGAGGCATAGGCCGGACACTAGATTTAGGATGGAGTTTGGTGACCAACTCTATCGACTGCTAGTTGATGAGGGAGTTTGCTCGGTTACGATTAGAGAGATTTAGGTTTATCGTAGGCTCACACGGATTTGGAGAGGCATGCCTCGCGATATTTTGACCCTCATGTGTCATATCGTTGGAGCTTCCAGAGCACTGGCGTAGGCTAGGAGGGATAGGCGTCATGGAGATGTATGACAGAGCAATGCCTCATCTGATGATGATGATCATGAGGGTAGTGATAACCATTCTAGTACTCCACCTCCTCCTCCTTCACCTCATGGCAAAGATCATGATGAGCAACGAGCATCCAGTCCTGATCAGCGGGCATCGTCTGAGTAGTCTGCACCATCTCAGAAGACACCTAGTGCTGAGCAGGTAGCTGATCCTGAGTAGGAGGTAGGTCCATCATCTCAGGCTGCACCATCCACGTCTAAGTAGGCTGCTCCATTGACGAGTCATCAACACGCAGTTCCTGAGCATATTGCGCCATCGACTGATCAATAGGCACCTCTGGAGCAAGCACGATGTCTATCTGAGGATGGGGCTACACCATCGACTGAGCAGGCCTCAACTAGTACTATTATTGATGTACCACCATATATTTTCCATTTATATGCAGTTATATTATAGTTGTATATTTTTGACATTATATATATATATATATATATATATAGTCCATGTATTTTATGTTCATGTTGATGTACTTAATTTATATGTTGGTGTTCATCATGATGTGTATATCGTTAGGTCATGTTAGATATGTTCATTTAATGTGTTTGCAGATAGATGTGTATGTGATAGCAGTTATTTGACATGAGATGTATATTTGATGTTTGTGTTGTGATGATGTTATACAATGTTTGTGTTTTGTTATATGATCATGGCCACGATGATTAGATGATGTTAGCGAATTTGAATGTGTATTTTAGTCGAATATGATGTTTGTACGATGGTTATCATGATCGTGATGTTTATTTTTAATATTAAATCATGATATTGATTAAATATTATGTCGTGATTGTAATTGAAATTTTAATTTTAATTGTATGTAAAATATTTGTAAAATTGTAATTGTAATTGTACGTAATTGTATGTGAAATTATAAAATTGTAATTGTAATTGTATCATGTCATGACACAATTTTATTAAAATTGTAAAATTTGTAAATTTGTAAAATTCTAAAAATGTAATTGTAATTGTATGCATCCATTGTAATTGTATGTGAAATTGTAAAATTGTAATTGTATAAATCCTAATTCTAATTCTAATTGTAATTGTATGTAAAATTGTATTTGTAATTGTAATTGTATGTAAAATTGTAAAATTGTAAATGTAATTGTATGTATTCCTGTCATGATTCAATTTTATTAAAATTGTAAAATTTGTAAAGTTGTAAAATTCTAAAAATGTAATTGTAATTGTATGTAAAATTGTAATTGTAATTGTATGTAAAATTGTAAAATTGTAATTGTTATTGTAATTGTAATTCTAATTCTAATTTTAATTGTAATTGTATGTAAAATTGTAAAATTGTAATTGTATATAAAATATTTGTAAAATTGTAATTGTAATTGTAATTGTATTGTAAAATTGTAATTGTATGCATTGTCATTATTCAATTTTATAAAAAATTTTAAATTTGTGAATTTGTAAAATTGTAAATCAATTGTCAATTTTGAACCATAATTACTACTGTAAGCAAAATGTGTACCGTAAATATTATTAAACTACCATAATTGTAAAATTGTAAATTTTCATGAATATAAATAATTTTAAAATAATAAATCTAGAATAATATGAATTTTTAGAACATAATAAAATTTATAAAATAATGCAAATAAATTGATGTTTAGAATTAGCATTATTTTATTATAATCTTACATACCAAAAATAATAGTATACATTTTGAAGATATCATTCACACATGTTTAAAGCAATCAAGTAGTTGTATTATTTTAGGAATCAACATTATAAAAAAAATAACTTTATACAATACGCCATTGTTTTCGAGATCAACATAATTGCAAATTATCAAGTGAAATGATTTTAACATTAACACAATGCATACCAATTAATTCAAAATACATATTATAATGTTTCGAAAAAAAGAGTCTTTGTTATAAAGTAATTAAGTCCTCTTCTTTATCGAAAAAAAGAGTCTTTGTTATAAAGTAATTAAGTCCTCTTGTTTATAGAAACCCATCTTAAAAAGTATAAATGATGAAATAACACATGTACCATATCACTCTCGGTTCTCATGATCACCCTCATTATCTTCTAGCTCGCTTGGCATGATAACACTATTGTTCTCAAAAATATGTTTTGATCTAGGGTCATGTTTCAATACGAAACACCAATCCCTATCCAACACATATGGGTAAAAAAACACCTGGTTGCAGTGTTTGGGGAAAACATAAGGCTCCTTAGCTTCATCCCACATCTTTCTAGAGTTGATACATATCAACCTACTATCATGATATTCCTTTACATTATTCCGATCAAAGGTGTCCCACCACTTGTACCTAAAAATAACACATTGGAAAGAAGAGAAATCGACTTCAATGATCTCTTGTATCTTTCTGACGTAACATAACGTCCCTCGTACTAGGTTTTGATCACGGTGGCTAGCTCGAATAGATTGATCAAACTCAACTTCCACTCCATATTCTTGTGTCATGTGTTCATCATCGTCATTTTCTGTGCGAGAATGGTGTCCATATGCCCACGTAGATGGGAATAAATTGACCTATAAAATTAAAAAAAAATCATAGTGTCATGTGTATTATAATAACACAACTGTTAAAATATGAAATATATATGTAATTACATTTGAAAGGTGCATTATTAAGTTTAAAATGTACATAAATAGAATATTACTGAGTGGGTGCACCCAATCCCTGCGTTTAGCGCATCCTCTTCAACACGCAGGTAACGACAGATTGCACTATATTTCTCTCTGACTTGGTTGTTGAAGTTTGCAACAAGAAATAGTGAAGGAGGCATCTTAAAACATCATCCTTGATCCTAGTTGGAAAATAATCACCTAAACTAGGTGGGGCCCACACACGCTATTTTTAGGTGTATGTCTATTTTTAGACACGGTGAGCATATTCTATAAGATGAAGGATGCTATTTGTAGATGGTTGGTCAAATGTGAAAAATAGATGAACTTATTTTTTAGAATATTGGGCAAAGTCTATTTATAGATCGTTTATCTAAAAATAGATGCATGTCGGTTACTATTAGCTCTTAATAATAATCGACAATAAACAACAACTTATTCTCTTGGAGCACTTTATTTCAGTGAACAGATTTGGAAAATCAGTGGGCTGAAGGAATTACGCAATTCCGAAGGGTGTACTGGAGTTCATGCATGGAGGACTCAGTTAGAACTGAAGTGGAAAAGTTATGACAGAGTTGGAAGAGTAGTTTCTGGAGTTGTATTCAGTTTAACTCAGTTAGACTCAGTTGAGGTAGTTGTATCTAGTCTAACTGAATGATACACTAGTGAGAGTGGAGTGAATTAATTAGTTAATTAATTCACAAATAATAACTCATTAATCAACTGAACAATATAGCAGTTAACTACAGTGCATGACAGTTCCAGTGGAGACCCAGTGCAGAGATAGGTAAAAGGGTGAGATAGAATATCTGTTGTGACCATAGTGATGCATGGATTGCATCTACATATACATTGAACTTGCCAATGATAATCACGCAGTCAAGGAGAGTGGGATTGCATCGAATTGGTCTTTGTAATCAACTTGGATTGAGCAGTGGAGGCAGGCTAGTAGGAGGGTAGAGATTGGTGCATGGATTTGCAGATTTCTTCTATGTTAGTGTGTGACGATTGATTGTACTGAGAGCTTGATGTACTAAGATTTGTATGAGATTGTTACATGATATCCATGATACATAATATATGATAGTTGGGATTTTTATCTTCAGGCTTTCCCATTAAACAACTATGTTATGTGTGTTTTTATTGCATCATGTGTTGTGCAATTGATGATTAAATTTCCGCAAGAATTATAGTGGAAGGATTCTGTATTTAGCAAGAAGATAAATATTGTTAGATCAGGAGGATCCGGATATATACATGCATATTGTATATAATTTTCTACATGGTATCAGAGCTTAGATGAGGGAGATATCATCGATTTAAAATCAGCTCTTTTGTTAGAAAATTTTGCGACGGTGGGACAATTACAATGTGCGCGAGCCAAGAATCTACATGCACTGAGGTACAAGATGCATGCAAAGCTTTGAGGAGAAAAGTAGAGGTTAGTGACTTGATGGTTGAGAGGGAGCCTCTCAACATGTAGCCTGAGAAGTAGTCTCAGAAGGTTGTGGAGCAGCCACAACTGGAGATGTAGAAGAATCTTTATAGGTTTGATGTAGATGGGATTTCTACAGAGCTTCCTATTGTTGGGAAGTGTGAGAAAGCCATGCAATTGAAGCTTGAGAGGGAGCAAGATTTGCATGCAGGTAAGAGTGAACCTCGAGATGTGGAGCAGCCACAAGATGAAGATCATGGAGTGGGAGCAACCACTCATGCAGAGAAATTTTGTGCCAAATGTGCAGAGGGAGTGCATGCAGCTATACCACCACGTAAGAGGTGGGGCGACATGCATTGATAATCCAAGAAGAAATTTCTCGACAGGATTCATTGAGATGGTGTGGATCTCATGAATTGAACCTGGCTACGAGGTGCCCATAGAGCAGCAGTAGCATGATCAGTTGGATTGATGCAGGCAGATCAAAGTGACAGTGTCAGATACTGGAGCACGGTTCAGAGTTGACAGCAAGTGCAGAGTGCATGGGTGCAGAGTTCAACAACGCAGTGGTTCCTGAAGACATATGAGTTGGTACCAGCAGAAGTCAAAGAATTTGAAGATAGATGCATTATACTGATTCAGTTGTTTGGAGGCTATTCAGTTTCAGAAGTGTTGCACCAAGAGTTGGAGGGCGAATGCATGGAGTTGCATGGCACATGCAAAGGTAGTCCTTTCTCGTTGAGAGGGAGTGTTGAAGTTTGCAACAAGAAACAGTGAAGGAGGCAACCTGAAACATCATCCTTGATCCTAGTTGGAAAATAATCACCTAAACTAGGTGGGGCCCACACAGGCTATTTTTAGGTGTATGTCTATTTTTAGACATGGTGAGCATATTCTATAAGATGCAGGATGCTATTTGTAGATGGTTGGTCAAATGTGAAAAATAGATGAAATTATATTTTTAGAATATTGGGCGAAGTCTATTTATAGATCACTGATCTAAAAATAGATGCATGTTGGTTATTATTAGCTCTTAATAATAATCTTACAATAAACAACAACTTATTCTCTTGGAGAACTTTATTTCAGTGAACAGATTTGGAAAATTAGTGGTTGAAGGAATTACACAATTCCTAAGGGTTTACTGGAGTTCATGCATGGAGGAATCAGTTAGAACTGAAGTGGCAAAGTTATGACAGAGTTGGAAGAGTAGTTTATGGAGTTGTATTCAGTTTAACTCAGTTAGACTCAGTTGAGCTAGTTGTATCTATTCTATATGAATGATACACTAGTGAGAGTGGAGTGAATTAATTAGTTAATTAAAATTCACAAATAATAACTCATTAATCAACTGAAAAATACAACAATTAACTACAGTGCATGACAGTTCCAATGGAGACCCAGTGCATGTAGAAATTTATATAACTGATATGTTATACATCTGAGATTCTCCTGATCACACACTTTTTGACTTCATGCACAATACAAAATCTCTTCTACCATTTATCATTAATTGCGGAAATAAAAACAATCGCATGCGCACATTAAAACCATAAACATTCACACATATGAACACAGTATTTTATGGGAAATATTAAAGCTGAAAACCCCCAACTATCTGTATATTATGTCATAGAGATCATGTAACAATCATAATACAAAGCTCCTCACAAGCTCTCAGTATAATCTCCAATTGCTACACACTAAACAAGTCCGATCTAGCAAATCACATGCTCCAATCTCTGCCACTTGCTAGCCTGCCTCTACTGCGCAATCACTACTGAAGAATGGCTCTGAATGAACTCGAATTGGTCTAGACTTGCTCACGCAATCCTTATTGGCATCTCCAACCATTGTGTGTTGCAAATCATGGAACACTATAGTCACAACTGATAGTCACACTGCTCTTTCACCTACCTCTTCACTGGTCTCCATTGAAACTGTCCATGCACTGTAGTTAACTGATGTATTATTTAGTTGATTAATGAGTTAATAATTAGTGAATTAATTAATAATTAATTCACACCGCTCTCACTAGTGTATCAATCAGTTAGACTAGATACAACTAGCTCAACTATGTCTAACTCAGTTAAACTGAACACAACTCCCTCAACTACCTCAATAACTCCACCAAACTCTGTCACATGAGTTCTAACTAAAGTCTCCATGCAATAGCTCCACTTAACCCTAAGGAATAGCGTAATTCCTTCTGTCAGCTCCTGTGCCACATCTGTGCACTTAACTGAAGTGCTCTAAGAGAATAAGATAATGTTTATAGTCCAAATATTATTAAGAGCTAATAATATTTGACATATCTATTTTTAGACTGGAAATATAAAAATATATTCCACCCAATATGTCTAAAAATAGAAGTACATCTATTTTTCCAACTTGACCAAGCATCCACAAATAGCATCCTGCAACTCATAGAATATGATCGACATGTATAAAAACAGACTTGCGCCAAAAATAGCCTGCGGGCCCACTTAGTGAAGGCGGCTTCTTTCCACTAAGCTCATCATCTTGTTGCAATCTCAATACTCCCTCTCAACAAGATAAGGATTATCTGCCACCCCTATCCTGCCCCTGTGGTATTCGTATTTGCTCCTGGTGAGCGCCTTCGTCAAGATATCAACATCCTAATCCTTCGTGGGAATGTATGAAAGTAACATGATCTTCCGCTGCACACAATCTCTGATATGATGATACCGGATGTAAATTTGTTTAGATCTATCATGAAATACTGGATTAACCGAGATTTTGATGCAACTCTGATTATCACAATATATCACAGTAGGATCTAAGTGTGAACTGAACAACCCGACCAGGATCTTCCTCATCCATATAGCCTCGCATGCAGCCAAAATTGCTGCCATATACTCGACCTCTGCTGAACTGAGTGCCACGGATCTCTGCTTCCTATTGTACCAAGAAACTGCTGTCGACCCGATACTGAAAATCCCTCCAGATGTGCTCTTTCTGTCCGTTGGGCTCCTTTCCCAATCTGCATCCGTGAAGCCACACAGCTTCACCTCATCTGACTGTCTGTACCATAATCCATATCCCGATGTGCCTCTAAGATATCTCAATACATGCTTGCCTGCCTTCCCAAAGAGCTTGGTAGGCTTAACCATAGCTTGTGAAAGCTGGTTAACAACATCGCATATGTCAGGTCATGTATTGACTAGATACATAAGCGACCCTACCAACTGTCGGGAAACAGTGGCATCCACTACCTCTGCCGATGTAGCATCCTCTTTCCTCCATCCCCCAGGAAGAGGAGTGTCAATAGGATTGCAGCCATGCATGTTGAACTTCTCCAGTATCTTCCGGGCTTACTTCCCTTGAGACACAAACAATCCATCACTATGCTGCCAAATTTCCAATCCCAGGAAATAATGAAGAAGGCCCAAGTCCTTCATCTCAAACTCTTTTTCAAGATCAGCCTTGCATGAGAGTATCAACAGTTCATCACCCATCAAAATCAAATCATCTACATAAAGTACAATGGTCAGCAACTTACCCTCCACCACAATCTGGTATAGGTTCGGATCTGCCTCACTCTTGGAGAATCCAAGTCCGGTGAAATAACTGTCTATCCGTGTGTACCAAGCAAGAGGTGCTTGTTTCAACCCATACAATGCTCTTTTGAGCCTGCACACATGCGACTCGCTGTTGAAGATCTCGAAATCTTCGGGCTGCTCTATTTACACCTCCTCCTCAATCACTCCGTTGAGGAACACAGTCTTCACATCCATTTGATGAATGCGCCACCCCATCTGCACTGAGAGAGAAAGAATCATCCGTATGGAAGAATACCTTGCGACAGGTGAAAAGGTTTCCTCATAATCGATCCCCTCAATCTGTGAGAAGCCTCGAGCAACAAATGTTGCCTTGTACTTCTCCACACTACCGTCAGCTGCTTTCTTCACTTTGTAGATCCATCTCGAACCTACCATTTATTTCCCTTCCGGCCTTGGGACAATCTCCCAAGCACTGTTTCTGACAATCGAATCATACTCTTCCACCATGGCATCTACCCATTTGGGATCCTCCACAGCTTCCTCGAAAGAGAATGGCTCTGTCACGATACAATTTCTCATAAGAGCCATGTATCCAGTATACTGGTCAGGTGACTGTCTCTGTCTGCGCTGTGATGTAGGTGCTCCTACAACCTTCTCTGCATCCTGAATCAGTCGCTTAGCTTCTGTAGTGTGCTTCCGCCCTTTGATGGTTGGCGCTGCATGAGTGGTCTCTTCCACTCCATGAACCTCCTCTTGTGGCTGATCCACATCCTGAGGCTCATCCTTAGGAACTAATAGCTCCTCATCTGCATGCAAGTGTGTCTCCCTCTCAAGCGAACACTTCATGGCTTTCTCCTCATGAAATTTGATATCCCGTCACACAAAAGTCTTGCGACCGTCTGGCAAATACACACGATAGTTGTGGGGTGTATCAGTGTACCCCAAAAATATCCCAACCTCTGCAGTCAACTCCAGCTTCTTCCTGGCATCCTTCGTCACATGAATGTAAACAAGTGAACCAAAAATCCTCAAATGAGAAATATCAGGCTTCTTACCAGAAAACGCCTCCTCGGGTGTACTCATGCCAAGTATCTTATGAGGACAAAGGTTTTGCACATAAACCGTAGTATTGCATGCCTCAGCCCACAAGTGTATGCCAAGGCCCTGATCATGCAACATCGCCCGTGAAACACCCACGATCATTCTGTTATTTTGCTCAGTGACCCCATTCTGCTGTGGGTTATGAGGTGCTATGAGCTCTCTTTGAATTCCTTCTACGCTGCAAAATTCCTTGAATTCGCCAGAGATGAATTCACCACCATTGTTGCTCCTAAGAGCCTTCACCTGCTTCCCTGATTATTTCTCAAACAATGCCTTGAACTCACAGAACTTTGAGTATGTCTCGCTCTTCTTCTACATGAAGAAGATCTAGCACTTCCGAGAAAAATCATCAACAAATATCACATAGTACCTGTGCTTTGCTGTCGAAGCTACTTAGAAAGGTCCACACACGTCTGTGTGAATTATCTCAAGGATCGTTGTGGCGCGACTATCCTTCTCGTGAAATGTGGCTTTCACAAATTTTCCCAAATTACATCCCTTGCACTGATCTGACTGCGTAAGTGTACCTTTGGGAAGCTCGGTAGAAATCTGCTGCAAAATTTTCAAAGCACCATGGTGAAGATGGCCCAATCTCCTGTGCCATAGCTCACTGTCATCCCGGCTCACCACTCCTTTTGCCTTGCCTGCCATTACTGCGCAGCCATCTACCTGCAATTTATAAAGGTTCTTAACTCGAACCCCTATCCTTCGGGTTTCACTAGTTGCCTTACTGTGCATGAAAGCCTTTCCCTCGCTAAAGACAACATCATATCCCTTGTCTTCTAACATGGCCACTGAGATCAGATTCTTCTTCAATCCTGGAACATGCGTCACTTCCTTCAATATGAAGGGTTTACCAGACTCCCTCTAAAAGGAAATGGTACCGATACCAATTGCACTGTATCTACCATCATCGCTCATCTTGATGTGCACTCCAAGATCTTTCTCATCTAGATCAATAAACAAATCTTTGTATCCGGTCATATGAAAAGACGCACCACGGTCAAGAAACCACACTGAACCCATCATACTTGAGACCAAGCATGCGATCAATGAAAAATCCAGCTCAAACTGCGAGGCTAATGCCTCTCCAGCTGCAGATCCAGCAGCCTGTTTATTTTTCTTCTTCTGTGGACAATTAGTGGCGTAATTTCCATGTTGGTGATAGTGAAAGCACTTCACCTTGGACATGTCCTGCTTCTTGCCTTTCGCACCGGATTGAGAAGCATTCTTCTTGCTCTTCCCCTTCCTTGCTTTGGAAACCAAAGCGCAATTTTCTTCATCTGAATTCTTTGATGAAGATCCATCCCTGGTATTCCGCCTTATCTCCTCATGCACAAGATCCGACCAAAGTTGCTCCCATCCTGGCAATTTATCCCGACCATTAACAGAGTCCTGATAGGAATGCCAAATCTTCGGAAGCCCAAGGAGAGCCAAGCTCACCAATTCCTTGTCATCTACAGTAACCCCCACACTTCGCAGCTCATCCCTACACTGGAAAAACTTCGTGAGGTACTTGGGTATACTGTCGCCTTTCTCCATTTTTATGTTCCTGAGTTTATCCTTGAGCACCAACTTCCTCTGGTCGCTCTTGATTCGGAATAAATTTGTCAAAGATTTCCAAATCAAGAATGGAGAAGCTTTACCATGAAGGCTGGACACTATGTGATCCTTCACACCCTCCAACATAATCCTTCGACACTTTTCTATCTTCTTTTGCCATGAGTCAAGTGCGGCAGCATCGCTAGAAGCAAGTTTTGGAATTTCTGCATCTATGAACTCCTTCAACCCATTGTCATCTAGCACTGCCTCCATCGTATCCTTCCATGCAATATAATTCAAGCTGCCCTCAAGGGCATAATCCAATCACAATCCGTTGAAAGACATCTCAACTTCGACACCAAGAAAACTCTACTGCAAATTCGAATTCCACCAGCACAAAACTCAACCGCTTCAATGTTTTTCAATTGCTCCAATGATCAATATCGCTCTGATACCATGTAGAAATTTATATAACTGATATGTTATACATCCGAGATTCTACTGATCACACACTATTTGACTTCATGCATAATGCAAAATCTCTTCTACCATTTATCATTAATTGCGGAAATAAAAACAATTGCATGTGCACATTAAAACCATAAACATTCACACATATGAACACAGTATTTTATGGGAAAGCTTAAAGCTGAAAACCCCCAACTATCTATATATTATATGTCATAGAGATCATGTAACAATCATAATACAAAGCTCCTCACAAGCTCTCAGTATAATCTCCAATTGCTACATACTAAACAGGTCCGATCTAGCAAATCACATGCTCCAATCTCTGCCACTTGCTAGCCTGCCTCTACTACGCAATCACTGCTGAAGAATGGCTCTAAATGAACTCGAATTGGTCCAGCCTTTCTCACGCAATCCTCATTGGCATTTCCAACCACTGTGTGTTAAAAATCATGCAACACTATAGTCACAACTGATAGTCACACTGCTCTTTCACCTACCTCTTCACTGGTCTCCACTGAAACTGTCCATGCACTGTAGTTAACTGATGTATTCTTTAGTTGATTAATGAGTTAATAATTAGTGAATTAATTAATAATTAATTCACATCACTCTCACTAGTGTATCAATCAGTTAGACTAGATACAACTAGCTCAACTATGTTTAGCTTAGTTAAACTGAACACAACTCCATTAACTTCCTCAATCAACTCCACCAAACTCTCTCACATGAGTTCTAACTAAATTATCCATGCAATAGCTCCACTTAACCCTTAGGAATAGCGTAATTCCTTCTGTCAGCTCCTGTGCCACATCTGTGCACTTAACTGAAGTGCTCCAAGAGAATAAGATAATGTTTATAGTCCAAATATTATTAAGAGCTAATAATATTCGACATATCTATTTTTAGGCTGGCAATCTAAAAATAGATTCCGCCCAGTATGTCTAAAAATAGAAGTCCATCTATTTTTCCAACTTGACCAACCATCCACAAATAGCATCCTGCAACTCATAGAATATGATCGACATGTCTAAAAATAGACTTGCGCCAAAAATAGCCTGTGGGCCCACTTAGTGAAGTCGACTTCTTTCCACTAAGCTAATCATCTTGTTGCAATCTCAACACTCCCTCTCAACAAGATAAGTATTATCTGCCACCCCTATCCTGCCCCTGTGGTATTCGAATTTGATCCTGGTGAGCGCCTTCGTCAAGATATCAGCATCCTGATCTTCCACTGCACATAATCTCTGATATGATGATACCGGATGTCAATGTGTTTAGATCTATCATGAAATACTGGATTAACCGAGAGTTTGATGAAACTTTGATTATCACAATATATCACAGTAGGATCTAAGTGTGAACCGAACAACCCGACCAGGATCTTCCTCATCCATATAGCCTCGCATGCAGCCAAAATCACTGCCATATACTCGGTCTCTGTTGAACTGAGTGCCACGGATCTCTGCTTCCTGCTGTACCAAGAAACGATTGTCAACCCGATACTGAAAATCCCTCCATATGTGCTCTTTCTATTCGTTGGGCTCCCTGCCCAATCTGCATTCGTGAAGCCACACAGCTTCACCTCATTTGACTGTCTGTACCATAATCCATATCCCGATGTGCCTCTGAGATATCTCAATACATGCTTGCCTGCCTTCGAAAATAGCTTGGTAGGCTTAACCATAGCTTGTGAAAGCTGGTTAAAAACATAGCATATGTCAGGTCGTGTATTGAATAGATACATAAGCGACCCCACCAACTGTCGGTAAACAGTGGCATCCACTATCTCTGCCGATGTAGCATCCTCTTTCCTCCATCCACCAGGAAGAGGAGTGTCGATAGGCTTGCAGCCATGCATGTTGAACTTCTCCAGTATCTCCTGGGCATACTTGCCTTGAGACACAAAGAATCCGTCATTGCACTGCCAAATTTCCAATCCTAGGAAATAATGAAGGAGGCCCAAGTCCTTCATCTCAAACTCTTTTGCAAGATCAACCTTGCATGAGAGTATCAATAGTTCATCACCCGTCAAAATCAAATCATCTACATAAAGTACAATGATTAGAAACTTACCCTCCACCACAATCTGGTATAGGTTCGGATCCGCCTCACTCTTGGAGAATCCAAGTCCGGTGAAATAACTGTCTATATGTGTGTACCAAGCACGAGGTGCTTGTTTCAACCCATTCAATGCTATTTTGAGCCTGCACACATGCGAATCACTGCTGAAGATCTCGAAACCTTCGGGCTGCTCTATGTACACCTCCTCCTCAATCACTCCATTGAGGAACGCAGTCTTCACATCCATCTGATGAATGTGCCACCCCATCTGCGCTGAGAGAGCAAGAATCGTACGTATGGAAGAATACCTTGCGACAGGTGCAAAGGTTTCCTCACAATCAATCCCCTCAATCTGTGAGAAGCTTCAGGCAACGAATCTTTCCTTGTACTTATCCACACTCTCGTCAGCTACTTGCTTCACTTTGTAGATCCATCTCGAACCTAGCACTGATTTCCCTTCTGGCCTTGGGACAATCTCCCATGCACTGTCTCTGACAATCGAATCATACTCTTCCACCATGGCATCTACCCATGCGGGATCCTCCACAACTTCCATGAAAGAGGATGGCTCTGTCACGATACACTTGCTCATAAGAGCCATGTATCCAGTATACCGGTCAGGTGACTGTCTCTATCTGCACTGTGATGTAGGTGCTTGTACAACCTTCTCTGCATCCCGAATCAGTCTCTCAGCTTCTGTAGTGCGCTTCCGCCCTCTGATGGTTGGCGCTGCATGAGTGGTCTCTTCCACTCCATGAACCTCCTCTTGTGGCTGATCCACATCCTGAGGTTCATCCTTAGGAAATAATAGCTCCTCATCTGCATGTAAGTGTGGCTCCCTCTCAAGCGAACACTTCATGGCTTTCTCCTCATGAAATTTGATATCCCGTCGCACAACAGTCTTGCAACTGTCTGGAAAATACACACGATAGTTGTGGGGTGTATCAGAGTACCCCAAAAATATCCCAACCTCTGCAGTTGGCTCCAGCTTCTTCCTGGCATCCTTTGTCACATGAATGTAAACAGGTGAACCAAAAATCCTCAAATGAGAAATATCTGGCTTCTTACCAGAAAATGCCTCCTCGGGTGTACTCATGCTAAGTATCCTGTGAGGACAACGGTTTTGCACATAAACTGCAGTATTGCATGCCTCAGCCAACAAGTGTATGCGAAGGCCCTGATCATTCAACATCGCTCGTGCAGCACCCATGATCGTTATGTTCTTTCGCTCACCAACCCCATTCTGCTGTGGGTTATGAGGTGCTATGAGCTCTCTTCGAATTCCTTCTGCGCTACAAAAGTCCTTGAATTCGCCAGAGATGAATTCACCACCATTGTTTCTCCTAAGAGCCTTCACCTGCTTCCCTGATTCTTTCTCAACCAGTGCACAGAACTTTGAATATGTCTCACTCTTCTTCTGCATGAAGAAGATCCAGCACTTCCGAGAAAAATCATCAACAAATATCACATAGTACCTGTGCTTTGCTGTTGAAGCTACTGAGAAAGGTCCACACACGTCTATGTGAATTCTCTCAAGGATTGTCGTGGTGTGACTATCCTTCTTGTGAAAGGTGGCTTTCACAAATTTTCCCAAAGTACATCCCTTGCATTGATCTGACTGCGCAAGTGTACCTTTGGGAAGCCCGGTAGAAATCTGCTGCAAAATTTTCAAAGCACCATGGTGAAGATGGCCCAATCTCCTGTGCCATAGCTCGCCCTCATCCCGACTCACCACTCCTTGCCTTTTTGCCATTGCTACGCAACCATCTACACAACGATTGATAAAGGTTCTTAACTCAAACCCCTATCCTGCGGGTTTCACCGGTTCCTTCTTGCGCGGAAAGCCTTTCCCTACTTCGAAGACAACATCATATCCCTTGTCTTCTAACATGGCCACTAGAGATCGATTCTTCTTCTATCTTGGAACATGCATCACTTTCTTCAATACAAAGGGTTTACCCGGACTCCTCTCAAGATAGATGCCGTCTACGAATTACCTTGCTGTATCTACCATCATCGTCTCGATGTGCACTCCGATATCTTTCTCATCTAGATCAGTAAAACAAATCTTTGTCACCAGTCATTATGAAAAGAAGCACCCTTTGTCGAGAAACCCTGCCCCGAACCCATCATAATTGAGACCAAGCATGCGATCAGTGAAGAATCCAGCTCAAACTGTGAGGCTAAGGCCTCTCCAGCTGCAGTCCTAGCAGCCTGCTTATTTTTCTTCTTTTGTGGACAATTTGTGGCATAATGTCTGTGTTGGTGACAGTGAAAGCACTTCACCTTGGACATGTCTACGCTTCTTACCTTTCACAGGATTAGAGAAGCATTCTTCTTGCTCTTCCCCTTCCTTGCTTTGGCAGCCAAAGCGCCAATTTCTTCAGCTCACAAATTCTTTGATGAAGATCGTCCCTGGTATTCCACCTTATATCCTTATGCACAAGATCCAGGCCAAAGGATGGCTCCCATCCTGGCAATTTCTCCCGACCATTGACAGAGTCCTGATAGGAATGCCAACTCTTCAGAAGCCCAAGGAGAGCCAAGATCACCAAGTCCTCATCATCTACAGTCACCCCCACACTTCCCAGCTCATCCCTGCACTGGAAAAACTTCATGAGGTACTTGGGCATACTGTCGCCTTTCTCCATTTTTATGTTCCTGAGTTTATCCTTGAGCGCCAACTTCCTCTGGTCACTCTTGCTTTGGAATAAGTCTGTCAATGCTTTCCACATAAAGAATGGAGAAGCCTTACCATGAAGGTTGGACACTATGTGATCCTTTACACCTTCCAACAGAATTCTTCGACACTTTGTTGTCTTCTTTTGCCATGCGTCAAGTGCGGTAGCATTGCTAGAAGCAGGTTTTGGAATTTCTGCATCTATGAACTCCTTCAACCCATTGTCATCTAGCACCGCCTCCATCCTGTCCTTCCATGCAATATAATTTGAGTTTCCCTCAAGGGCATACTCCAATCACAATCTGTTGAAAGACATCTCAACTTCGACACCAAGAAAACATTGCTGCAAATTCGAATTCCACCAGCTCAAAACTCAACCACTTCAATGTTTTTCAATTGCTCCAATGATCAATATCGCTTTGATACCATGTAGAAATTTGAATAAATGATATGTTATTTTACCGATATTCTCCTGATCACACACTATTTTAACTTCATGCACAATACAGAATCTCTTCTACCATTGATTATTAATTGCGGAAATAAAAACAATCGCATGCGCACATTAAAACCATAAACAATCACACATATGAACACAATATTTTATGGGAAAGCTTAAAGCTGAAAACCCCCAACTATCTGTATATTATATGTCATAGAGATCATGTAACAATCATTATACAAAGCTCCTCACAAGCTCTCATTATAATCTCCAATTGCTACACACTAATCAAGCTCGATCTAGCAAATCACATGCTCCAATCTCTGCCACCTGATAGCCTACCTCTACTGCGCAATCACTGCTGAAGAATGGATCTAAATGAACTCAAATTGGTCCGGCCTTGCTCACGCAATCCTCATTGGCATCTCCAATCACTGGTTGTTGCAAATCATGCAATAGTATAGTCACAACTGATAGTCACACTGCTCTTTCACCTACCTCTTCACTGGTCTCCACTAAAACTGTCCATGCACTGTAGTTAAGTGATGTATTCTTTAGTTGATTAATGAGTTTATAATTAGTGAATTAATTAATAATTAATTCACACCACTCTCACTAGTGTATCAATCAGTTAGACTAGATACAACTAGCTCAACTATGTTTAGCTCAGTTAAGCTGAACACAACTCCATTAACTTCCTCAATCAACTCCACCAAACTCTCTCACATGAGTTCTAACTGAAGTATCCATGCAATAGCTCCACTTAACCCTCGGGAATAGCGTAATTCCTTCTGTCAGCTCCTGTGCCACATCTGTGCACTTAACTGAAGTGCTCCAAGAGAATAAGATAATGTTTATAGTCCAAATATTATTAAGAGCTAATAATATTCGACATATCTATTTTTAGACTAGCAATCTAAAAATAGATTCCGCCCAATATGTTTAAAAATAGAAGTCCATCTATTTTTTCCAACTTGACCAACCATCCACAAATAGAATCCTGCAACTCATAGAATATGATCGACATGTCTAAAAATAGACATAGTCTAAAAATAGACTTGCGCCAAAAATAGCCTGCGGGCCCACTTAGTGAAGGCGACTTCTTTCCACTAAGCTCATCATCTTGTTGCAATATCAACAGTGCAGAGATAGGTGAAAGAGTGAGATAGACTATCTGTTGTGACCATAGTGATGCATGGATCACATCTACATGTACATTGGAGTTGCCAATGATAATCATGCAGTCAAGGAGAGTGGGATTGCATCGAATTGGTCTTTGTAATTAGCTTGGATTGAGCAGTGGAGGCAGACTAGCAGGAGGGCAGATATTGGTGCATGGATTTGCAGATTTCTTCTATGTTAGTGTGTGACGATTGATTATACTTAGAGCTTGATGTACTAAGCTTTGTATGAGATTGTTACATGATCTCCATGATACATAATATATGATAGTTGGGGTTTTTAGCTTTAGGATTTCCCGTTAAACAACTGTGTTATGTGTGTTTTTATTGCTTCATGCGTTGTGCAATTGATGATTAAATTTCCGCAAGAATTATAGTGGAAGGATTCTATATTTAGAAAGAAGATAAATATTGTTAGATTAGGAGGATCCGAATATATACATGCATATTGTATATAATTTTCTACATTGGTCAACAACCCAACTGTTGGGGCATATTTTTGGCATATTTTCTTTTAAATGATCGGGATAAGGCGCACTTATACCATTCGACTGTCTGAATTCTTTCCTGTCACTACCCCATTTCATCCTCTTTTCTCTGTACAATGTGACCCACAGTTGTGTCACTTCAGAATAGTAAAGAACAAATTTATTGATTGCTTCAATTTCTGCTTCAAATTTCAACATGAATATTTACTTTGTGTAAATTTGGAAGATTATAAGTCGCGTAATCTTTATCAAGCACATTTTTCCATTCGTTTGGAGTAGCTCCCCTTCTCTTTTGTCTTCATCCCTTTCATCGCCCCAAATCATTGCACCTGGTCTGTTGTCGATATGCTTGATGTACTCACTGGCATAAAAGAAAGACTCATACGATATGTACCCTTCTACCATAGACCCATCGGGTTTTTCCCTTTTTCAAACAAAACCTTTCAATTTCTTCATGTACCTCTCTAAGAAGAACATCCAATGATAAGAAATCGCCCCAACTAATTCAGCCTCATCCAGTAGGTGGATTAGAAGATGAACTTGCAAGTCCATGAAACTCGTCGACAGTTCCTTCTCAAACATACAAACAATCTCAACTATCTCTTGATGCCAACGTGGAATGCTAGCCACATGAATCTCCTTTGACGTGATCCAATGTACAAATGCATATAATTCAGATATAGCATGTCCTAGGTCTTGGGGGAATTCATGTTTCACACACCCATGCACGAACAAAGGATAATGACACTGTAAAGTTATAAACACATGCAATAATATAAAAAATTAGTTATGTTTTACGATACCTACATGGGATAAAATTTATTAATATAACAAATAATAAAATCATGCTTTTTGTTATCACTCTCCCCAACTTCCTAGGCTGAAATTAGGAGTGAAGAAAGGTAACCACATACCAAATTTTAGCTAGGCAGCTAGCCCTGCCTAACCAAATAGGGATCTCTCTGTGTCAGTTTTTAAATATTCAATTTTAGCCCAAGTACCAGATTTTAGGCTAGATATGAATTAATTTGTTTTAAAATTTGTTTAATAATTTCTTTGCTAGATAAAAAATATAATTAGTGAAGCTAAAACTGATTTCAAAGGTTGAATTGTAGAAAACTGAGTAAGGCAAGATAGGAAAACTATTTGAGCACAATTAATTTGTCATTGGTGTATAATGGTAGAAAAGAGAGGGGTTTGAATGAGAATTTTACTGAATTCATTCGTTAGAAGAAAAGACACATTGTAAAAATATTAATAAATAGAACATTTAACTGAAATCTATTTATAAACTAATAATATTTTTACACAGAAAATGAAATGGATATGAATAACAGAGAAAAGGCACAATGCTCAATAAAAATACCACATGAATCTCACAAAAGTTCTGCAACTCCTTTGATTTTCATTAATAGTAGGTCCACAGTAATACACAGAGTTTCAAAACTCGATTATCCAACCGTAATACATTGTACATTGAAGTATATATAGAAAAATAAAATTACAACAGTTACATTAAAGGATATCATAACTGATAACGCTTTATTTGCTAACTAAATTCTAGCTGCATCATGGAAATAAAATTAATCTGCTGTGCTAACGTTGCTCGAACTGAAAATTGTTGCTGAAGGAGATGTTTGCAAGCTGCACTAGCTGTCAGTTGACTGCTGATATGGAAAAATTCAACTTTTCTTCTTTTACTAATTACTCCTGAAACTCACACAGCTTTTCCCAACGCTCTTCATCAGGGATAACTAATTTTATACCCTACGGTAAATTTCATCTGCTTCAATGTATTTGGCAAAAGTGGGCTTCACCACAAAGACATGTTTGATCTCATACTAAATATAAATGTCATTTATTAATGCTCCCAACAATGCCTTTCCGGTTGATGTGCCTTTAATATTTGGAACTTAGCAGTATCCCTGGAAATTTCCTGAAGTCTTTTCCCATAGTCTTCTCTGGTCATCAGTTTGTCATTAATTACAAAAAGAGAAGGAAATCCTTTTTGTGTCAGAGACTCTATTCTGCTGAAAAATATCTGAACTGTAACCTCTAGATTGTGACATTTTTCTTCAAGTTGAAGAATCAAATTCTTCTTTGTTAGCACTTTCTTCATTTCCAGGATTGTTTCTGTTCTGTCATCAATGCCCAATTCATCCAGATCATACTTGTTCTTTGAATTCAGAAATCTAAAAATATTATTTGCTATGGTAGGCTTGTCTCCCAGTTGTGCTTTGATTGTTGTAATGGCCTCATTTTCATTCTGTATCAACTTCTTTTGCTCAAATATGATTTGTATAGTTGGCCAAATTTCAGTGATAGACTCTGTGATGTCTTCCCATATTATTTCTTTTACCTGGCCCAAAGTATTTCCAATAGCAGATTCTTTAGCTCTTTATACAACCTTTCAATCAAATTTTTGGCCGTCTGTGCTTCAGCCACAAGTGAACTATCAACATTAGATTTCTGTAATTGAAATAATTTTACCTGATCTTGCAATTTTTTGATCTCCTCTTCCTGAATGGACATGTTCTTTACTGCTTTGGTGAGTTGTTAAGTTCCATCTGCAGTGCTTGCTGTAGAAGTTTGAGCTATAGGAATGGCTGCTAGAGGCACTGATTCCAAAGGAAACTTTGATGTTTTTACTGCTGCTTCCTTTTCCTTTATCATATTTTCTAATTCTGATTCCATCTGCATTAATTGAGAATTTTACTCCATTATCAATTTCATTATTTCTGTCTTCTGAGTTTCATTTTCTTCAATATCCTTTGCCAAAGGATCTTCTGTGGCTAGAATCTTTAGGTGTTTCCTCAATGCTGCTATATCATCATATTTCTTCTTGATGATTTCTTCAATTTCATTCACATTGGATGGATCATATCCAATTTTTACCACCAGATCTTCTAGAGTCTTAATTATTGTGTGCTTTGCAAATGAATACACCTTCTCTATTTTCAGCTGTGACTGCACATTTGCCAATGAAACCTGTAGTTTTGATAGACTCAAAGCAATATTATTGACAGTTGATGAAATCATCTCACCAGTTTGCTTATGTAGCTCCATTTGGTCTATTGGATGAATATCTTTTGTGTCAAACTAAAATATAGCCCTCTTATAATCTGCTTTAGACTTTGGTTGTGGAATTTGTGCTTGAAGGAAAGCAAAGTGCATTTTCCCCTTTTCTGAATCAAAGGCTGAAAGTAGCCTACTTTGTGAGCTACGAGTTTGTTTCCAAAACTAGTTGTATGTACTTGTCTTCAACATTTCATTATTCAACTTTATCTCTTTGAAAGTGTTAAAGACAATATTCACCTTTTCTCCTGCAGCAGTTGTGCTAGTCTGAATGGATTTTTGCTGATCTTTAGGAGCTGTTGTTTGTTGATATTTAGAAACTGTGGAACTAGTAGGATTAGTAGAAGTGCCTTTATCACCTGCCTGTGTGGAAGGAGGTGTCCCTTTAGTAATGATGATTACTTCTTTCTCTGGCTCCTTGCTGATATTGACCTTACGATTAAGCTTTGTCTTCTTCCTGTAGTGAATTTTGAACTCTTTGCTAGATGAATCAATCATTGGATATGCCTGATCTTCTCTACCTCTTTTACCTGCTCTTTCTTGTGTAATAGGAGTCTAAAATGATGATGTAGATAGTGTTTTATCTTCAGCCTCCTGTAGTGTACCTTCAATCCATTCAAGCTGATTGATGTACTTTTCAATATTCGGTCTAGGTGTATGAAAATATGGTGTAGATTTATTCTCTACACCCATTTTTGAAATGACACCAATTAGATCATAAGACCATGTAAAACTTGGGATAAACTGCATTTATTTCAACAACTTATCTGCTTCCTCCCTTGTTGTCCTACTATTACAGATAAAAGGACCTATCTGTCTCATTGCCCTTTTTAATAATAAAAAAACTGAAGACTTTTCATGGTGGTTTAGACCCTAGAAATGACCTACATGTGATGAAATGAAATAAATTTAGACCTTTGAATGGAGATGAAATAGTGTGAAGGAGAAGCATATCATGATGGGAATAATTCAGTGATCAAAATTATTGCTGAAGACTAACTGAAAAATATTTTTTTTTTGACTAATGACCTGATGGAAAACTCTCAAAAGAGCTATCTTTGATCACTGAAAAATTGACTCTAACATTGGCTCCAACTGGGGATGGAATCTCCGGACCTTCAGGAGGTGTCAAGAACACCGTAGATCATCTAGCCTTATCCATTGCGCTATGGAGTCAACTAGACTTTGGATAACTGAAACACATTGAAAACTACTGACTTGACTCTGACTTCACAAAAGACTAAAAATTCAGATCTTTTTTAAAATAAAACATGATCTGTTTGAAGAAGTCCAATGACCTTCTCCTCGGGCTTCAAACTTTTGCAACAATTCCCTTATTTGCTGAACTTCAAATGTAAACTGGGATATACAATGCCAATGAATTTATTTTTCAGGATTTCAACAAACGTAGTGCTTTAGAAACCTACCATTGATAGGTCCTCCAAACACTTCTTGTCCTTCAAGTTATTCTATCAAAAAATATTTGTTTCCTCTGAATGCTGCAATATTGGAAGGTCTTTTGCAGAGATTATCAAATTTCCCATGCTTACCCTTTTCTTCATTTCTAGCATCCCATCTTAGAACAATATATCCAATCTTGAAGTCATTAGCCTTTGTTTTTTTGTCAAAAATATTTTTAATTTTATCATGCAGCTTTGAAGTATTGCTGATAACTTCATCTCTTGATTGTTACAAATGTATCATCTGGTTGATCCTTCTCTGAATGTCATTAGGCTCACTATCAACCTCCTGCAAAATCTTCATTACTGGAACAAGCAAAGAAGTAGGGAAAACAATGTCAATTCCATAAACAAGCTGCAATAGAGACATATTAATTGATCTTTTTGTGCTCACTATCATCCCACAGAGCATTTGTAAGCTTCTTGTGCCAATTCATTTTGTTTATCTGCAAGATCTTCTTGATAATATTCACCAAAGATTTATTAGATGATTATGCATGTCCATTTACCTAAGGATAATATGCATTAGAATGACCAAGTCTAGTGTGATATTTATCACAAAAATCAATCATCTTCTTGGATTTGAAAGTAGCTGCATTATCAACGATAATCTTGTATGGACAACCAGATCTTGACAAAATATTATTTTCAATAAACTGAATGATAATAGAATCACTTGCTTGCCTAGTGGGAAAAGCCTCAATCCATTTGGTAAAATAATCTGTAGCAGTGAGAATCCATTTGTGTTGAGCTGAAGATGGAGGATGAATTTCACCAATAAAATCAAGTCCCCATTGCTGAAATGGTGCTTGGACTTCAATTTTTTTAAGAGGCAAAGGTAAAAGCTTTCTTTTTCCTTGAAATATATAACATTCATGATAACTATTAACTGTTTTATAAACATCAGAAAAAAAAAGTGGGCCAATAAAAACCTGATCTCAATTTTTTTTTGCTGTGGTTTTCCAATAAATATGGCATCCATAGTCACCTTTATGGAAATCTGTCATGACTTTCTCAATTTCACTTTCAACTAAACAATTTAGAAATATCCCACTAGGATCTTTCCAATATAGGACACCATTCAAAATGTAGTATTTCAATGCTTTTAACTTCAGTGATCTTGCTTTACTGCTTGGCATGCTAGGAGGCAGATTCAAGTGTTGCAAAATATATACAACATCATCATACCAGGGAGATAAAGAAAATATCTCAGTTATCTCAGGTAATGTTTCAACAGTTTGCTCATCAGACATTGTAGCAACGGAGTTTATGTCTAAGGCATGAAGATTAGAATCTTCCATCAGCTTTGCTAGGCCTTTTCCCTTGATTAATTTTGTGGGCTTAATCTCCAAATCATACTCTAGCAAAGAAACAATCCATTTTCCTCTATGAACTTTTGGATCATTCTATGTAAGTAGTTCTTTAACATCAACATTTGGCACATAAGCAATGACATGGGAATGTAAAATATACACTGAAATATTTCAATTATTTGACTAAAGCTAAAGCTTGTTTCTCAATGATATTGTATTTTAAAGCAACATCTATTATTGTTCTGCTAAAGAAAGAAATATATGTTCTGTATTTTGATTTTTCTTCTGCACTAAAATAACTGCAAGTTTATACTCTGACGTAAATGAAAAAATAATAAAATCAAGTGTATAGTCTAGGTTAATGAGAATAGGAGCATGAGACAGAGATAATTTGACTTGATCTAATAACTTATTTGCTTCTTCAGACCATTTTACTTCAGTGTCTTTCTTCAACATATTAGTAATATGCCTCAAATGTTCAGCAAGATTGAGAACAAATCTTCTCAAAAAATTAATTTTACCATTGAAATATTGTATCTCCTTTTTTATCGTTAGAAAATCTAAATTCCGAATTGCTTCAATCCTTGAAGGATCTACTCTTATGCCATATTCAGATATAATATGCCCCAGTAATTTGCCTTCTTCCATTGCAAATACGCTCTTCTTTGGATTTAATGAAATACCAAACTTTTTTCACTTTTCAAAGACTGTCTTTAAATGCCGCAAATGGTGTTCATCTGTGTTTGAAAAACAATGACATCATCAAGGAAAATAACCAAAAACAGATCCTTTTCATTGGCAAAAGCAATCTCCATTGCTTTTTGAAAAGTTTCCCCTACATTATTCAAACCAAAAGGCATTTTGGCATGCATGAAAGTACCCCAAGGTGTAGTGAAAGTTGTCTTTTCTTGATCATCTGGGTGGACAAGGACCTGATTTTATCCTGAGTATACATCTAACAAAGATAGTCTAGATGATCCAACTACCCTTTGCAGAATGTGATCCATTTTTGGTAGTGGATAATTATATTTTAAAGATACTTTGTTTAGATTTCTAAAATAAATGCACAACCTTATTTCTTCCATCTTCTTTCTCACAGGTACTAGATTAGACATCTAGTCAGAAAAACAAATAGGAACTATTATTCCAGCAGTGAATATTCAGTTTAATTTCTTTTGAATAGAAGGAAACAATTTAGGATTCATTCTTCTAAGATTCTGGAAAAATGATTTATGGTCTGGCTTCAAAGGAATAACGTGCTGAATAATGCTTTTATCATAGACCTTCAAATCTGAATATTCCCAAGCAAAGACATCTGAAAATTGAGATATAAGTACTACATACTTAGCTTTCATTTATGGACTAAGGGATTTAGAAATCTGCACCATCCTTAGCTTTTTTGAAGTGCCAAGATTTAGATCTTCCATTCCCACCTCTGTTGGTGACATAGTAGGCTTCCTTGCAACATCGTCCTGGTCAAAAATTTCTTCCAAAGGTACCAAACCTCTTGGAATATAATTATCTTTACGATGTAGTAATTGTATCTTTGTATCATGAATTTATTGGTCATCTATTTCGGCACTAATAAATTCTTCTTCTGTCTGAAAGAAGTTATTGATTTTCTCATCATTTTGAAACACTTAAATTGAACATTGTCATGGAAAACAGGGTGATGTTTGACATTTATTTCATATTTTTTGTTTGGATACAGAGGAAATTTGAACATACTAGCAGAAGTGGCTAGAGAATCAGTAATAACATTGTTGTTTCTGGGAATTAATGAAAAAGTATATTTAGAAAACGTTTTGAGGATATCTAGGACAAAATTTCTGTAAGCTCTCATTCTGGATGTTTGGCTTGGTACTCTCCTTTGACTTGCTTGATAACTAACTCGGAGTCGCTGTATACAAAATTTTTCTTTCCACCAAGCTTTTTCAAAATTTTTAAACCAAAAATTAAGGCTTCATATTTAGCTTCATTATTTGTGCAGTCAAATGCTAGTTTATAGGAATAAATTCTAACATTTGGAGGGATATCCAATGATTGATTAATTGGGATGTGAATTCATATTCCAATACCAACACCTTCTTTGCCCATGGCTCCATCAAAATACATAGTCCAAAGACTATTTTCTTCATCTGGAAGGTGTAAATCAGATGGCTGATTTTTATTTTCTGTTTGAGATACCTCTGCTGTATCCAAAATCTCTGTTTTTTCTATTTTTTCTTATTTTCTTCTTGAGGAGATGTTTTCAATTCGAAACTGTTTGGCAATAATTTACAAAATTCTGTCTCTGCCAATTCTAAAACAAAATCTGAATTTTTTGGATTTTCTGATTTTTCTTCAATCAAAAATTCTGAAGATGGTGAACATTCTTCATTGAACAAAATAAAAGACTCTTAATTTGTATGTACAACATGAATGGGATGATTTTTAGGCATTTCTCTTGTAATTATCATATACTTCATCTTACTTTCTCTATAAAGTTTCTTGAATTGTCCAAAGGTAAGAATTGTTGCATATGAAAGTCAAACTGCAAAGTTCCTCTAAGATTTTCTCCCCATGATCTAGAAAGTAGCATTCCATACCTAGGTGGAATATCAGCCACAATAACATCCATAAGGACATTCTTGGCTGGAATTTGTTCTAATGAGATGACTAAATCCTTGATAAGACCTAGACATTTCACCCTCCCTGAATCAAATGAATAGAGGTCATGGTAAGGTCTTGTGATGTCTAGTCATAAATTGTCCATAATGTATTTAGGCATGAGGTTGTGGGATGCTACAGAGTCAAGCATGCATTGTGAAGAATGAAATAATGAATATTAAGACTTAAATAAAAATGTGGAACTTCACTATCTTATGATTTTCCATCAACAACAGGACCAAAAAGAAGCTCAGGATGATCATCACTCAAGTTAATCATTTCAGATGTTTGATCAAATCTCAGAAAATTAGTAACTTGAAACTTGTATTGATCATTCTTCATTATTTCAGTCAAAGGAATAGAAACCTTTAGTTTAGAAAATTCATTTTCAAGAGAAAAATGAGCAGGATTTTTTTCTACTTATTTTAGTGATGTGTACTTCTTTTCAGGCAGTTCTTTGGATGAAGAATCTTTCTTCTGCCCTCCTTCTTGAACTTCTTGATATTTCCTTTTATTTCATGTGGATGATTCATTATCTTTAGGAGAAGTAGAAGCAGTAGGTGCTTTTTCTTTGCCTCTGTTTGGTGCATTAACTTCTTTTTGTTGAGTATTAGTTTGAGAGCTTTTCTTCTTTTGATTGGCAACTATGGGAATATTTCTTCTTCTCAAACCATATTGTCTTTGAACTTGGGTGAGGGAATTTTGATATCCTCTCCGATAATCTTCAGTGCACATTAAATCTTCATTTGACATGGCATATTGTTGGTCTTATGATGCACAAATTTTTGCAGAATATTGATCTTCGTCAGTGAGGAAAAAAGGTTGCTGATTTTCCTCAAATAAATGATTTTCTCCAGAAATTTATCCTTCATCATCTTCATTAGGGCCTTCAGTATAATTATGTTGGAAGGGTGTCCTAACTTTCTATTGACTTTGTGGATCCTAACCCCTCTGTTCCCTTTTTTTAATCCTATATTGGGGTTGCTGATTTTGACCCCTGAAATTGGGATTTCTTATATTCAACTTGTCTATCATCACTAGACATATTATCCATCATTTTCTCCATGGCTTTAATCAAAGTATAAATTTTTCCTTCTGATGAAGTGGATGTTTCTTCTTTTATTGTGACTCTTTTCTCTGTTTTGACCTTAGAAGTTTTAATAATCAGATTTACCTCTACACTCACTACATTTCTTTGCATTTCCTCCAAAGTTGATGGGTTTATCTCCCTTAGCTGATAGGCCATATCAGGGTAAAAACCATTAGGATAATGGAGTAAAGTAAGGCCTGGAGGTGGTTTGATATTATCATGAATTGAATGAAAAATCTTATTAAATCTAGTTGTGAATTCTTGGACAGAATCATTTGTATTCCTTTTTAGTGAATTATATTCAGCTAATATTTGCAATGGATTTTTCTTCTCTTCCCATTTTGACATGAATAAATCAATTAGATTTTGTGAGGTACCAATTATACCAGCTCCAAGAGAGTGGAACGATTTCTTTACTTCTCCATAAAAACTTTGAGCAATAATACACATCTTAGCATCATCATTGTCTACTTCTTCAAGATCTATAAAATTAGTTACTTTAGCCACATGATGATAGGCTGCAATTTTTGATGTTCCATCAAATAGAGGTAGCCTTTGACCATAATTTTGAGGTAAAGCAATAAGCTGACTTGGTAGAATCAATGGAGAAAATTTGGCCATGATTAATGCAGGAGGTAGTGGAGGTGTGAATTGTGATGTGGATTGAATAAAATTTTGCAAAGGTAAATATGGAATGAAATAAGGAATGCATGATGTAGATGTATGAGATGGTGAGGTAAAAGAAGTACCAAAAGCCTATTTCTTAGATTGAAAATAGGTTTTTTCAGAGATTTCTTGAAATTTGTCTACTAAGCCTTTAAGTTTATGGAAATTGGACCAGAATTCAGTATCAGTTTCACATTGAAAGGTTTCTAAAAATGGTGAAAAGGACTCAAAATCAAAAGGGTCAAAAGTAGCTTCTGAGAGAAAAGTTTCAGATTTGGTTCTAATTAAAGATTTTTCAGATTGTGGAGAGAAGGCCAAATCTTCTGAGACAAACCTCATAGGCAGGGAATTTGATTTAATTAATGGAGGAAAAACTCTTGTTGACAGTCGAGACTCAGTCTTATGTTTTCTCAAAATACTTTCAGGATTGTATACCAGGGGTGATGGATTAGGGTCAGGGTTAGACCTGGTATATATTTTAGGAGCCAGCTTAAGATCTAAATTATATGTTTTGGCTTTGGTTTTTACTTCAGCCCGTTTCAGAAAAAAAACTTTCCCAGAGAATATTTAACAATCGTTCCCTGACAACGTCGCTAGAAATTTTATCACTCTCCCCAACTTCCTAGGATGAAATTAGGAGTGCAGAAAGGTAACCACAAGCCAAATTTTAGCTAGGAAGCTAGCCTTCCTAACTAGAGAGGGATCTCTCTGTGTCACTTTTTAAATATTCAATTTTAGGATGAGTACCATATTTTAGGCTAGATATGAATTAATTTGTTTCAATTTTTTTTAATAATTTTTTTTTGGATAAAAGTTATAATCAGTGAAGCGAAAAATGATTTCAAAGGCTGAATTGCAGAAAACTGAGTAAGGCAAGATAGGAAAACTATTTGAGCACAATTAATTTGCCATTGGTGTATAGTGGTAGAAAAGAGAGGGGTTTGAATGAGCATTTTACTAAATTCATTCATTAGAAGAAAATACACATTGTAAAAATCTTAATAAACATAACATATAACTGAACTCTGTTTACAAATTGATAGATTTTTACACAAAAAATGAAATGGAAATGAAATAAAAGAGAAAATGCACAACGCTTAATAAAAATACCACATGAATCTCACAAAATTCTTGCAACTCCTTTGATTTTCATTAATAGCAGGTCCACAGTAATACATAGAGTTTCAAAACTCGATTATCCAACCGTAATACATCGTACAATAAAGTATATATAGAAAAATAAAATTACAACTGTTACATTAAAGGCTATCACAACTGATAGTGCTTTATTTGCTAACTAAATTCCAACTGCATCATGGAAAAACATTTAATCTATTGTGCTGGTGTTTCTCGAACTAAAAACTGTTACTGAAAGAGATGTTTGTGGGCTGCGATGGTTGTGAGTTGACTACTGATCTGGAAAAAAATGACTTTTTTGCTTTTACTAATTACTCCTGAAACTCACACATCTTTTCCCAGCGCTCTTCATCAAGGATAACTAATTTTATTACCCTATGGTAAATTTCATCTGCTTCAGTGTAATTGGCAAAAGTGGGCTTCACCACAAAGACATGTTTGATCTCATACTGAATATAAATATCATTTCTTAATGCTCCCAACAATGCCTTTCCTGTTGATGTGCCTTTAATATTTGGAAACCTAGCAGTATCCCTGGAAATTTCCTAAAGTCTTTTCCCATAGTCTTCTCTGGTCATCAATTTGTCATTAATTACAAAAAGAGAAGGCAATCCTTTTTGTGTCAGAGACTCTATTTTGTTGAAAAATATCTAAACTGTAACCTCCAGACTGTGACATTTTTCTTCAAGTTGAAGAATCAAATATTTCTTTGTTAACATTTCCTTCACTTTCCAGATTGTTTCTGTTCTGTCATCAATGCCCAATTCATCTAGTTCATACCTATTCTTTGAATTCATATATCTAATAATATTGTTTTTGTGGTAGGCTTGTCTTCCAGTTGTGCTTTGATTGTTGTAATGACCTCATTTGCCTTCTGTATCGACTCCTTTTGCTCAAATATGATCTGTATACTTGGCCAAAATTTAGTGATAGACTATGTGATGTATGCCCATATTATTTCTTTTACCTGGCCCAAAGTATTTCCAATAGAACATTCTTTTTGCAGCCTTTCAATCAACTTTTTAGCCCTTTGTCCTTCAACTGCATGTGAACTATCAACATTACATTTCTGTAATTGCAATAATTTTACTTGCTCCTGCAATTTTCTCTTCCTAAATGGACATGTTCTAAACTACTTTGGTGAGCTGCTCAGCTCCATTTGCAGTGTTTGTTGTAGAAGTTTGAGCTATAGGAATGGCTGCTAGAGGCACTGGTTCGAAAGGAACCTTTGATGTTTTTAACGCTGCTTCCTTTTCCTTTATCATCTTTTCTAATTCAAATTCCATCTACTTTAATTGAGAATTCTTCTCCGTTATCAATTTCATCATTTATGTCTTATGAGTTTCATTTTCTTCAATATCCTTTGCCAAAGGATGTTCTGTAGCTGGAATCTTTAGTTGTTTCCTCAATGCTACTATATCAACATTTTTCTTCTTGATGATTTCTTCAATTGTATTCACATTGGATGGATCATATCCATTTTTTACCACGAGATCTTCTAGAGTCTTGATTCTCGTGTCCTTTGCAAATGAAGACACCTTCTCCATTTTCAGCTGTGATTGTACATTTGCCAATGAAACCTGTAGTTTTGATAGACTCAAAGCAATATTAGTGAGAGTTTATGAAATCATCTCACCAGTTTTCTTATGTAGCTCCATTTGGTCTATTGGATGAATCTATTTTGTGTCAAACTCAAATGTCTCCCTCTTATAATTTGCTTCAGACTTTGGTTGTGGAATTTGTGCTTGAAGGAAAGCAAAGTGCATTTTCCCCTTTTATGAATCAAAGGCTGAAAGCATCCTACTTTGTGAGCTTGTTTCCAAAACCATTTGTATGTAATTGTCTTCAACATTTCATTCTTCAAATTTATCTCTTTGAGTGTCAAAGGCAATCTTCTCCTTTTCTCCTGTAGCAGCTGTGCTAGTCTGAATGGCTCTTTGCTGATCTTTAGGAGCTGCTGTTTGTTGATCTTTAGAAACTGTGGAAGGAGTTGGAGTAGTAGAAGTGCCTTTATCACCTACCTGGGTGGAAGGAGGTGTCTCTTCAGTAATGATTATTACTTCTTTCTCTGACTCCTTACTGAGATTTACCTTATGATTAAGCTTTGTCTACTTCTTGCAGTGAATTTTGAACTCTTTTCTAGATGAATCAATCATTGGAGATGGCTGATCTTCTCTAGCTCTTTTACTTGCTCTTTCTTGTGCAATAGGAGTTTGCAATGCTGATGTAGACAATGTTTTCTCTTCAACCTCCTGTAATGTACCTTCAATCCATTCAAGTTGATTCATGTACTTTTCAATATCTGGTCTAGGTGTATGAAAATATGGTGTAGATTTATTCTCTACCCTCAGTTTTGAAATGACACCAACTGGATCATAAGCCCATGTAAAACTTGGGCTAAAATGCATTTCTTTCACCAACTTATCTGCTTCCTCCCCTGCTGTCCTGCTATTATAGATAAAAGGACCTATCTGTGTTTTGATTTTAAATTGAGATTTATTTTTAGCAGAGACAAAATGCACTTCATTTGCATTAATCATTTGAAATATATTCCAATGAAAAATTCCTCATGGGGAGGAATTTGGGCAACTTATAAGGGGGAAGCTCATAGCCCTAAACTCTATGTTCTGTATAATTTTGGTAAAGATACCAATCCCCTATTCTAGCTTGATTTGACAACTATAATACCTTTCTAATCTCTTCACTAATCTTTGGCTCTGGAGTGCTCTTCAGCAAACTGAGTGCTGGATGAAGAAACAATTCCACAAACTGTTTATATGAATATTATTTATGTTCCTTCATGACCAGTGAAGTCCAGAAAATAATGGACTATTGATTGCCTTCTTCATCCAATTTTTGTAGGGAAAATTTAAATTTGTCTCCTTGAGAGTACAAGAACAAGTAAACTAACACAGAGGCATAACTGAAAACCTCTTCAGTTGAGAATTTAACAAACTGATCATGGATAGAATCTGTAATAAACTGACTGAAGTTGAAAATGATGGAGGGCTTGGAATCTGTGGAGAATATGAACATGAATCCTATGATGGCTTCATCTACCCATTGGTCCGAATAATAACGAAGAAGGTAGGAAATGACTGTAATGATTTTTTTTGACCTTTCAGGGAAAATGGATGATGGAAATGGAGAGTTTTTCTTAGGTAATCAATCATTTTGAGTCATGAATAGCCCCACAATTTGAGCTCTCTTTGTAAAATCTAATTTTTGGTATATTTCAATCAAGGATTATTGGGAAAATGGTGTGGCATTCTCTATGGTTGGGGCTTGCATCATTTGTTCAATAGTTTGGAAATTGGTAGTCACTAAAATCTATCCTGTAGGAGCGATAATAGCTCTCTGGTTTGGCATATACCAAGCTTGGCATCTTCTAACGAACTCTGGGGAATTATGGGTATGAGGAAAGATGAAATGTGGGATATTAGAATCCCGTAGTCCTATGTCATCTGATTTATCCAAGATTTTTTCTTCTAACCAGCAGTATAATTCAGAAAGCTCAAGGTCAGATAGAGTTTCATGTATTTTGTAATCTGTTTTTGCTAAAGGTATGTGGTGAGAATCAACTAGAGGGTGTAACAAAAAAATTACTGGTTCTTCTAGTCCTTTGTTTTTCAGAGGCATGTTTGGCTCTGTTATAATGGCGGAAAATAGGAATTCTCTGATAGAAAACACAGGCCGAGACTGAAGAATAACTTTGCAGACTGGAAGAAAATGAATAGCTGCAAAGGAAAGCTTTAAACACTGGCAAGGTTGATCTCTGGAGCTCTGATAGTAGATGAAAATTCGCAATCCCGTGCAAAGCAGTTTGAAAAGTAGAATAAAAGTTTGAAACATGCGTTTAATGGTGAATTTATGTGCAATTGAACTTGATTCCCGTTTGAAAATGGCACGGTTATGTTTCTATACATTCATTCCACTAGATCCCTCAAACTTTTGTAAAAGTTTCTCCCCCTTTCGTTAACCCCCAACACCACTCTAGATGAGCTAAGGAGCAATTCATTTTCATTTGCATGTTCTATTTTTTATTTTATTTTATTAGAACAACGTTCCTTTTCTGAGTTGTTGGTCCCTATAGAAAATTAAACATATGTGAATTAATAGATTTTTCGACACATGTTATCTAATAATTTAAAGTATATTATTAATGAAAATTAAAAAAAGAAACTCATATTGGATCGATAGTATTTTTTCATTCACCTGATTCATCCTTTTGCAATTTTTCCATTAATCTTTTACTCTCTTCTAGTCCTAGATCAAAAATAATCTTATCGAGCTTCGTCATTTTGTGGCTCTACATGATACACAGTAAACAATACATATTAGTTAAACTTACATATAGTTCAAAAATAATATTTTTTGTAAATAATTTACAAAGAACTTGCCTTTTTTGATTTTATTGATGTGTTATCAGTATTTTTGTTACTTGATCTCTTGTCAGCCATTTCTTTATCAATATGAAACCTGTACCATATCATTCATTAATAAATTTTATAAATAAATTGCCAACTTTTCAAGTAAAAAAAAAATATCAAGAAACCGGTGCGTAGGTGTACACACCGACGTCGGTGCGTTGGGGTATTATAAATGCACCGCAAAAATAGTAAAATAGACCGTACGGTGCTCTATGTCAACAAGGAGCACCGGTGCGTTGCATGTTAACCACCACACCTATTAACACAGAGAAAATAATAAAAATCGTCCAGTTTTAGTTTTTGTAGCATAAACGTCCCGCGTAAACAAGGGACCACGATACATTTATCTATGTCTACTAGGAGATTTGGTGCGGTGCGTTATATGCTACATGGTGCATCGGTTAACACAATAAAATAATTTTTTTCGAAACAACACGTTTGCGGTGCGCCATAATGAAATAGCGTACTAGTGCCATATTTTACATATGGTGCACTGATAAAAAAAAACATTTTTTTAAAATTTTTTATCACAGTACTTTCGCGGTGCACTAGGATAATACAACGCATCGATGAGCTAGGTAATGTCGGGCGCACCGATGAAAAAAAATCTGTTTTTTTTTTTTTTTTAAATTCATGCAAGGGCCGACATGGATTGGGATCCGACTATGCAAGTCGTCCCGTGGGTTGGATGTTTTAGGATTATATATAGCAATACAAACCCTATAAATCTAAAATGAAAAGCCCTAATTCTGAAATCATAGAAAGAGGGAGAAGATAGGGCTGAAACAAAAAGGGTTTGTTTCTAAAAATGGATTTTTTTATTATTATTTTGTTTTTGAAAATGAAAAAGAAATTGAAATTTTTTTCTTACTGCGTAAAAAAAATTGCCGAAAAAGTAAAAAAAAACAATAAACGTTGAATTTTTTTTCTTACTGCGTAAAAAAAACTGCAGAAAAAGTAAAAAAAAAAATAAAAAAAATCACGAGATCGTTTGAACTTCTATGCTACAGGGTTTGAATCACCAGAGGTTTGGAATTCTGATTATCCGAATACTTTTGTTTGAACGTATTTCCCTGCTCCACAGTGCTCTCGTGCTATGTTTGCTCTAGGTATGTCTCGTGAAAATCTTTAGCTGAATTTTTTTACAAAAATAGTGAAATATTGAAAACTGTTTAGTATTTAAAGAATTGTTTTATGAAATTAGATTTTCAAAAATATTTTGCTGCCCATTTTTCAATTTACTACCCTTTTTTTTCACTTAGAGAAAATAGATTTGCGTTTTTTTATTCGCAGTTATTCGTCACCTGTGCGTCACTTAATCGCACCGCACCGGTGCATCCGTTTATAAAATGGCACTGGTGCGCAGTAACGAAAACACACCGGTGTGGTGATCTGTACATTAGCATCGATAACAAGAAGTCCATTTTTATGGCACCGAAATTACTTTTAGGTGTGTGCACTAAAATTTATAGTTGATTTTTCTCAAATGCAGGGAGAAAATATCATAATTATATCGAATGGACAATTCTTCAAAATCCAGCTTGTTCCATAATATTTATCAAAGTCCATCATGGAGTTCTCCCTATCCATCTTGAGACGTAATATTTACTTCAGATTTTATTTATATTTTCACTATCTGATTGAATTTATGTTTTTTATCCATGTAAATCATGCACAACTTAATTAAATTTATGATGTATACAAATTTGCAGGTTCATGCAGATTCAACATATAGTTCAGATGCACAAAATATTCAAACAGCTCCAAAATTTCGAAAGCTCTTATCAGGAGCAGCATAGCGCAAGGCGCATTTGGTAGATGAAAATGGACAGCTGCTTCAACCTGCCAATTGTAACAATCTTCTAGCCACAATCCTGGGACAATGATGGTAATAATTATAATTGTTTGGTATATTGATTAATGTAATTATTTCAACGTCAAACCAATTAATCATGTAATATTGTCAATGTGGTTACTAATTGATATCATATATTTTGTACTAATCATGTTCAAATTTTTTTTTTTTAGGATTCTAGTGATGATGAGCGACCTACCTACCATCTTCCGTTGCACCCCACGACAATGTCAAATTGAGAGAAGACTGAAGTAAGAGAAAAAATCAGAGAGGAATGATACCAAGAATGGTTGAATCAACCACTGATTCAATTCCCGCTACGTCTAGATTCACCAATTATGAATGACTAAAACAATAGTAGTTCTTCACAAGCTCATAATGGAGGCAATCAAATAGAGGTTGGTATGGATGATTACTTAAAGGATACGACTGCCATGGAGACAATGTTGTTGGATGTATTCCAAAACAATGATAAAGTAGGGGATGATGCTCATATTTCTGACACCTTTTTCGAAAGTCTTAAATTTGCTTCCACCACCCCTCTCTTTGGACCTGGCAGTCAGTCAAAGTCTACCCAGTTGGGGACAACGATGTTACTGTACAACTTGAAAACAAAGTTTTGCTTGTCGAATGCATGTTTCTCAGAAATTTTGAGGTAAGTTACCATAAAGTACTTCCTTATATAAATTTGAAATATAATCAGTACACTGCAATCAACATTACAAATGGTAAATTTTATGAACGTTAATCATTATATTGACATTAATGTACATTTATTAATATATTTTTGCATGATCACCAACTATAGGTTATTCAAAGATAAAGTTCTTCCGAGTGATAATGTCTTGCCCGGTAGCTGCAAAGAGGCAAATAAATTGTTGAAAATGTTGGGTGTTGAGTACATATCATATCATGCATGTTCAAATGATTGTATTCTATATAGAGGAGAATATGCAAACAAAGATATGTGTCCGAAATGTGTGCATGACAGGTATGATAAATAAAAAAAGAAGAGTAAATCACGTACTCGTCCTCCTTTTAAGATATTGAGGCACATGCCTATAATCCCAAGGATTCAAAGGCTCTTTCATTGCAAATACTTAGCTATGTTGCAATGATGGCATGCCTCACAGAGAAGTGAGTTGGGAGTTATGCGAATCCCAACTGATTCAATAACCATGAAGCATATAGAGGATACATGGCCCGAAAAATTCAAGGATGAAGTACGAAGTCTACGACTCAGCATAGCCACAGATGGTGTCAACCCATATTCCCTCCAAAACACCAAATATTATGTTTGGCCTGTAGTAGTGATCAATAACAATACCCCCCCATGGTTGTCCATGAATAATGAACATATTATGTTGGCTCTCATAGTCCCTGGTAGAAGACAAGTGAAGAATATGGATGTCTACTTACAACCATTGGTAGATGAATTAAAGGAATTATGGGATGGGATAAATGTATATTATGTATCAAGACCCATCACAGCAGAGAGGAGTTTTACGTTGTATGGCATATAATCTTGCACAACACATGATTATCCAGGCTTAGGAGTTTGCTCTGGTAAATTACATGTTTAATTAATTTATTTGTTTATATACGTAACAATATTCTTTCACATATTAGTTATTTAATTTGTTGTAATTGTTCTGATCTTCATGATATTATTTAACATGCCATGCATATTAATTGTATACAATAATCTCGCAGGTCTTGTAACAAAAGGGTATTTTGGATATAAATGTGTACTTCTCTAAAATCTAGATGGTCCAAGGACCTACGAAAGCCAGTGTATGATTGCTCCAGGGTATTCCTCCCAGAAGAACACCCTTACAGAAAATCAGCATCCGCTTTCAATGGTAAACGAGAGAGAACCCAAAGGCCTCCAATAAGGACACCAACTAAATGTCTTAGAGCATATGAGAGAGAGAAGGAGTTCATAGAAATGTTCGATTCAAATGGGGAACCTATGTTTGATGATCTAGAATTATTCGACACCTATGTTGAGAAATTTCCCATTAGGATGAAAAGGAAATATATCTTTTATATAACCTCCCATATTGGGAGCATCTTAATATTGCACACTTATTAGATCCCATGCATATATTTAAAAATGTTTCATCTTCTTTATGGAGGCACATATCATCGAAACAAAGTGACACATTGGATGTTAGGAAATATCTTATTACTTCAAAAACTAAAAATAAACATTGGCCAAGACGATTAGAAAGTACGGGATCTGAGGCAAGCGCTGGTCCCTCTAATTCATGGTTTTTCAAAGGAGGTGATGTCCCATGGATTTTAAAAAAATATGATATTTCTTTGGCAAAGGAAGTTAAAATGGGTGTGAGGGTGCCAACTTCATATGGGTCTTCACTACGGTGCTGCTTCACCGTGGATGACCATTTATCGGGGTTGAAATCGCATAACCATTTTAATCCTCTAAGAGTAAGTATAATGTCAAAAACATGATTTTATTATTTGTTATATTAATAAATTTTATCCCATGCGGGGATCATAAAACATAACTAATTTTGTATATTATTGCACATGTTTATGGCTTTGCAGTGTCATTTTCCTTTGTTCGTGCATGGGTGTGTGAAAAATGAATTCCCTCAAACCTAGGATGTGCCATATCTAAATTATCTGCATTTGTACGTTGGATCACATCAAAGGAGATTCATGTGGCTAGCATTCCATGGCAACATTAAGAGATAGTTGAGATTGTTTATATGTTTGAGAAGGAACTTCCGACGAGTTTCATGGAATTATAGGTTCATTTTCTAATCCATCTAGTAGATGAGGTTGAATTAGTTGGGGTGGTTTCTTGTTGTTGGATGTTCTTCTTAGAGAGGTACATGAAGAAATTGAAAGGTTTTGTTCGACAAAGGGAAAAACCCTAGGGGTCTATGGTAGAGGGGTACATATCGTATGAGTCTTTCTATTATGCCAGTGAGTACATCAAGTAGATCAAAAATAAACTAGGTGCGGTGATTTGGGACGATGAAAGGGATGAAGACAAAAGAGAGGGGGACTTGCTCCAAACGAGTGGAAAAAAGCGCTTGATAAAGAGTAAGCGACTTGTAAATTTTCAAATTTACAGAAATTTAATATTCATGTTGAACTTTGATATAATGTATATTTTGATCTCTAAGTACTATATAATGTTGGTTTGATTTCATTAGCGAATGCAGAAATTGAAGCAATTAATAAATTCGTTCTTTACAATTCTGAAGCGACACAACCGTGGGTCGCATTGTACTAACAAAAGAGGATAAAATGCGATAGTGACATGAAAGAATTCAAACGGTTTAATGGTAGAAGTGTGCCTTATCTCGATTATTTAAAAGAAAATATGCGAAAAATATGCCCCAACAATTGGGTTGCTGACCAAGTCAGAGAGAAATATGGTGCAACCGGTCATTACCCGCATGCTGAAGAGGATGCGCTAAACGTAGGGATTGGGTGCATCAACTCGGTAATAATTTTTTTAATTTATTATCTGTAAATTTGAAACTTATAAGACATCTATATTTCATATTTTAACTATTGGATTATTATAAGACACATGACACTATGATTTTTTTAACTTTTTTTTATAATAGGTGCATTTTTTCCCATCTATGTGGGCATATGGACACCATTTTTGCACAGAAAACGCCGATGCTGGAAACATCACACAAGACTGTGGAGTGGAAGTTGAGTTCGATCAATCTAGTCGATTTAGCCACCGTGATCAAAACCTAGTATGAGGGACGTTAGGTTACGTCAGAAAGATACAAGAGATCATTGAAGTGGATTTCTCTTCTTTCCAATGTGTTATTTTTAGGTGCAAGTGGTGGGACACCTTTGATCGGAATAATGTAAAACAAGATCGTGATAGTAGGATGATATGTATCAACTCTAGAAAGATGCTGGATGAAGCTAAGGAGCCCTATGTTTTCCCCAAACACTGCAACCAGGTGTTTTTTACCTAGATGTGTTGGATAGGGATTGGTGGTCCGTATTGACACATGACCCTAGATCAAAACACATTTTTGAGAACAATAGTGTTATCATGCCATGCGAGTTGAAAGATAATGAGGGTGATCATGAGAACTGAGAGTGATATGGTACATGTGTTATTTATTCAATATTTATACTTTTTAAGATGGGTTTTTTGAAACATTATAATATGTATTTTGAATTAATTAGTAATTTGCATTGTGCTAATGTTAAAAACAATATTTCACTTGATAATTTGCAATTATGTTGATCTCAAAAATAATGGCGTAGTGTATAAAGTTCTTTTTTTTTGTATGTAAGATCATAATAAAATAATGATAATTTCAAACTACATGAATTTATTTGCATTATTTTCTAAACTTTATTATGTTACAATAATTCATATTATTCTAGATTTATTATTTTACAATTATTTAAAATTTTACAAATTTAATTTTTTTAATAAAATCATTTCACATTAATACAATACAAATTTTCACATTAATACAATTAAAATTTTACAAATATTTTACATAAAATTAGAATTAGAATTACAATTTTACAATTTCACATACAATTACAAGTAAAATTACAATTACAATTTCAGAATTTTACATACAATTACAATTACAATTATAATTTTACATTTACAATCAATTAACAATAATACAATTAAAAGTTTACAAATATTTTACATAGAATTAGAATTACAATTTTACAGTTTCACGTACAATTACAATTACAATTTTAGAATTTTACATATATACAATTACAATTTTACAATTAAAATTTACAAGTACAATTACAATTTTACAAATTTACATATATACCATTACAATTACAATTTTAGAATTTTACATACAATTAGAATTACAAATATTACAATTTTACAATATCATGATCATTTAATATTAAATTAATTAATAAACATCACGTTCATGATAACCATCTTACAAATATCATATTTGACTAAAAAACACATTCAAAATTACTAACATCATCGTGATCATGATCATCTAACAAAACACAATTAACATTATATATTAACATCATCACAACACAAAAATCAAATATACATCCCATGTGAAATAAATGCTATCACATACACATCTATCTGCAAACTGCACATTAAATGAACATATCTAACATGACCTAACAATATACACATCATGATGATCACCAACATGTAAATTAAGTACAACTGCAACATGAACATAAAATACATGGACCATATATATATAACTAAATAATGTCAAAAATTAACAACTGTAATATAAATGTCATGGATCAGCTGGTGGTACATCATCAATAGTAGTACTAATAGAGGCCTACTCATAATCATGAGTACTGCTGGATGCTGCAGGCTACTGACTGGACGTGGCCGATGGTCCAGCCTGCTATCCATGATGACCGCTCCTCAATGCTAGTGGAGGCTTCTCATCTAGCGCGACGCGAGGTGAACAATCATCAGATGATGAGTTGTTTCTCGCGGACTGTCGATCACGTGCTACGTCTCGACCACACATATAATGTGCAACGCTCCTCCTCAGCCGCGTAACTAAGGTCATAGCTCCTATGACATGTCGCATTAGTCTATACATGTCACGCGACATGCCTCTCCACATATGTAACAACCTACCATCGGCTTGTATGTCTCTCATATTAGCGGGCTTGATGGCCGCCTCAACAATCAATGCAGTGAGTTGGTCGCCCAACTCCATCTTGTATCTGCTATCATGCTGATTGCATCTAGCAAAAGGCGCTACCTGTGCACCAGCAGGAGCAGGTCTCTCTGCACCACCCTCCTAATGATCCTCAGCATCTGGCATGCCCTGATCGTCATCAGGATCCACACCTGGATCATGTGGTGGTGCTGACATGTCCTTGCCATCAAAAGACCCAATGTCTGCAAAATATATACAAGTACACAACAATAATTAGACAATTTCATTACACAATTTAATAAAAACAAGTTAAAGAACATGTTAGAATAAATATAAATAAAACAGTAATATTACCTCTATCATCTGGCAGCTCATCATTTGTGAAGAGGATGTTGGCACACCCTCGCCAATCCAATCCAGAATAAGGACAGGGGACCATAATTAGGGATACTCGTCGACGCGGCTAGCAACTCCAATGCATCATGCAATATCTTCACTTGGGAACATAGTCTCACCCCTCAGGCATCATCTTCCCCCACATGTGCATCGTGCATCCAACATCCGGCCTACGAGGCTGCCGAAAAAAAGTAGGCCTTGTCTTTGGAAACCTCTCCAAAAAATAAAAAAAATATTTGAAGCAAAAGGGAATTTGACCCTCCCTTGTGCATGAAACCGACATCTATCTAGGTACATCAGAGAGCGCCGCAATGTGAACACGTGATCGTGGCTCTGTGCCCAAAGAATCAACATAATATAGAAGTGAGTAACTAATGCGTTTCCCGTCATTGCTGTTGTGTGATATGGTTGAAATGAGAAGTGAGAGGCACCTCACCTCCTGACTACCAAATGCACCAATACGTAACTAACTTTTGGAGACTTGAAAATCTGAAGGAGACAGTATATTTGCGCTGATGTATCTCTGGGAGTATACTAACTAAATCCCTACTGCATAGCCAACTGGAACCTCTAGAAATGAGGGAAAATCCACCCCTCTCCTCGATAGCCCTGTAATGAAATATATGTCCTCCTCAGTGGGCGTGTACCACTTGTTACGACCAACCCGGAAAGCCTGTCGGTGGGCATTCCATCTGCGGATAAGATGTCTCAAAAACAAACCATGGCCCTTTAGGGAAGTAGCCTCCTCATAAAACTTGGGGAGGCCTACTTGCCTTAGGAGCCCTTGGGTAGCTATTGTAATAGGGCGAGGGTACGCATTTCTCTAGCTCTCTCGTGCCTCCCACAGGCGAACCATGTTATACTGGTCCGCCTATTGTTGTTGGTTTTCCCCTCTTCTCTCATTTCACGTCTCTGAATGATTGACATATTAAATACATTTTTTTTATTAAATGAGACATGTATTTAGAAATATACATATATAATTTTTTTTGGAAAAAAAAAACAGCCGGTGCACCAAAAAAAAACAGTCATGCACCGGTCCTAATGCGTCTTTTTATGGAGCGCACCGGCGGCGGTGCACCAGATAATATTCAACGCATAGGCACCGTTGACTATGTACGATGTCAGGAGTGCTGTGCGCTCACTAAACTCTACGCCCCGAAGCTTATAGTTCGGTTTGCGCACCAACCTCCTAACATCATTACATAGTCAATGGTGCGGTATTTTTCCAGGCCGCACCGTTGACCCTATCGAAATGCGCAATGTGGTGCACTGACAAAAATACCCGCCCCGGGGTGGATATTTAAGTCAACGCACCTTGTTTCCGCTATTCCACTTAGTCAATGGTGCGGCCGGGTAACCGACCACACTGCACTTTTAATTTTTTTTAAAATAACACGGTGTGCCTTCGGTACCACCCAGGAACCGGTGCGGATATCGTTAGCACCAGTTTAACAGGCCATACCGTTGACCCTGTCAAAATGCGGAATGTGGTGCGCTGACAAAAGTACCTGCCTCCGGGCGGATATTTAAATCAAACCACCACATTTCCGCTATTCCACATGGTCAACTATGCGGTCGGGTAAATGACCCCACCACATTTAAAAATAAATAAATAAATAACACGGTGTGCCTTTCTGTACCGCCTCAGAACCGGTGCAGATACCGTTAGCATCGGTTGCGGTGTGGCCTATAAATTTACAGGCAACATCGCGAATCGATGCAAGCCAAATAGCTCGATCGCATTGTGCAACATTTTTTTTCTTTACTTTTAAACAGTTAATTTTAAGGTTATTTGAAATTCTAATCCACTAAAAGGATTAATTATGGAGAAAAAAAAATACCTGTACATTTGGTCGTCGAGGAGGCATATTGGCTGTAGAAATTGCAAAAGAAAATTTGCCTAGCGTTTTGCAAAATTCAAGCTGGAGATTTGTGGGTAATGCACAGTAGCAATGTGTGCAATGGGTACAATGGGAGCACCGATGTCAGGGCGGCTTAGACAAGGATAAATTGCACCGATGCTTGAGAGATCTGGAGCACTGAGAAAAGTGAAAAATGCGGTTTTTTGGCCATATATATATATATATATATATATATATAACCCTATTTTGGTGTGCGGGGTTTTATGGGCGCACTGGTGCAGTTGCTTAATACTGCACCGGGTGGTTTATGTTTTGGTGCGATGTTTTATGGGGCACCGGTGTGGAAGAGTATTTTAGCACCTGTGCGCTACAGTAATAAGACGCACTGGGCGGGTGTGTATGGAGCGCACAGTGTCCGATGTGCCAATGTTTTGTGCGCACCAGTGCTTTCTCTTGTTCAAAGCGCCGATGCGGTTTACGATGATAAGCGCACTAGACAAAAAAACATCTGCAAAAACCTCCGCTTGCCAACCTCCTCTAGTAACCTTCGCTAGAAATGGATGTCTGGGGTATTTTTATAAGGGGTTCCTCAAAAACATCCGCTAGAGGGTCTTTTCCTTGTAGTGCAATTAAATTAATTGACTAATGGTTAGGAAACGATGAGAATTAAGTTGATTGGCAGGAGGAGTACTGATGGTTTTAATTATCTGGTAAACAAGATTTCGGAGGGGTAGCAAGGCAGTAAATGGTTTCGTGCATGGGGGGGGTGCGAAATCACTTGCTAGTTACACGTAGTAGTGGGGTCGAACTTTGAAACCACCTTTTCAGACCCCCCCTACCCTCGACGTTAAGTCTCAGATGATGAGGGGGGGCCAAAGTTTCATATGGGTCGTCATATTAGACTGTGATGCGATGGATGGTCGATGAGGTGGGGGAGGATTAACGTGTGGCAGAGTTAAATGAAATGGTGGGGTAGGGGTATGATGAGAGTGTTGTGATATGAATGAATGACGAATTAGGGAATGCAACATGTTGCATGGGTAGTGGAGAATAATTTATAGTGGAGAATGATGGTGGCAAAGTACAATGCATAGGATTTAAAACCTATGGTTTCGAAGGTAAATTTTTGAAATATTAAGGATAAATATTTAATAAAATACGATTTCGAAAATCATTTTTCAGCAAATTTTTTCATTTCTCTTCGAAATATAGCAACAGAGTATCAAAATTTTATGACACAGAGTTTATTTTTGGACTATGAAAAATGACATGCTCCTTCAACTAGACCTTAATAGATGAGATGGAGGTTTCACTGCCCTTTTTAAATAAAAAAATGAAGACTTTTCATGGAAATTTAGACCCTAGACTTGACCTATATGTGATGAAATGACATAACTTTAGACCTCTGAATGGAGATGAAATAGTGTGAAGGAGAAACATATCATGATGGGAATCATTCAGTGATAAAAATTATTCTTTGAGACCTTGATAGTAATTTGTATCATCCAGGTGTAATTTGTATTATTCTTTGAAGACTAACTATTTTGTAATTTGTATCATCCAAGAATTGTTCATTCATGTAATGTATTGGAGGTTTCCCCCTCAAAGTGACTTATTTCTAAGGCGTTGACATCTCTTTTCTTATATTTTTGGAGCTGGTTTCACAACATTTGGTATCAGAGGTTTGGATTCTAGGGTTTTCGCTGCTCCAAACCGGTCAACGTGGAATTTTCGCTATAAATTTTTTTTCTATGAAGGTTCAGAAGTGGAAATTTTTAGAGCACGAAGCTGAAATCTTGAGGAACATTGTCGCAAAATTTTAGAGCTTGGTTCACAATATTTTCGGAGATATGATCTGTGGAAGTTAGGGCTTTTTGGAGGCTCCTGAATTTAACCTAAACAGGTCATCGCAGAATTTTCGCTATAAATTTCGTTCTACGAAGATTCAAAAGATAAATTTTTTAGAGAGCGAAGCTGAAATCTTGAGGAACATCCTCAAAAATTTTTAGGGCTTGGTTCACAATATTTTCAGAGATATGATATGTGGAAGTTAGGTATTTTTCAAGCTCCTGAATTTCATCTCAAAGAGGTTATCGTGGGAAAATCTTCATAACTCTCTCTCTGAGCATCAGATTGGAATGCTATAAAAAGTGGCTGCAAATACACAGACTACAGTTTCATGTCTGTCAATTTCAGAGCCAAAGGAGGAAACGGTGACACATGGCAAGCCGTACAATTTTGCTCTACTGAACCAGTCCATAATTGGGTCATTGTGGGAGATTGGACTTAAAGTTTCCTTGAAGAATCCAAATCAGGTCAGACTTGTGACATTTGAAAGAAGATTCATAAGGATAATATAAGGCCAAATTAAGATATTGAGGATATGAAATTATAGAGATAATTCAATTTCAATATAGAGCTCCTCAAAAGCAAGTAAAAGGTGTGTATTTTTTTTCCCGAATTGCATAAATCTTGTTTGAAGAATCAAGTTGAATTGATTCCAAGGGCATATTGTAGAATAGATATTAGTATTGGATTCTAAAATGGCCCCTAAAAAGAATTCAACACCCATTAAGCCTTTAGAAGGCTCTACTATGACTCATGAAGGCGAAGAATGGTAACATGACATATCAAATTTACAAGAGAAAGTGCAACAAATTTCGCTCACGCAAAGAGCAACAAAAAATGACATGGAATTTTTGAAGAAAGGCATGGAAACTAAGATGGATGGTTTGAAGAAAGGCGTGGAATCTAAGATGGATGGTTTGAAGAATGGCATGGAAGCTAATATAGATGGCATGGAAGCTGGCATGGAACCTAATATGGATGACATGGAAGCTAAGGTCGATGAAAAAATGGAAAACATGAAGAATGATCTAAAAGAAGAATAACCACCATGAAGAATAACCATATTTAAAAATGTATGCGGAAGTTTGATGGAAATGATCCTGTAACACGGATACTATAGATAGAGTGATATTTTGATCTCCATAACGTGCAAAACACATAAAAGGTGCACATTGCAACTTTACATTTAGAACAAAATACATTTGTATGGTATCGATGGCTTTGCTCCCGTAAAAAAATTGTCACTTGGTCAATTTTTACGGAGGAAATGATAGCACATTATGAGGATACAAAGAGCAACACCTTCTTTAGCCAATTGATAAATCTCAAACAAAAGGGTTTAGTGGGGCAGCACATTGAGGACTTCCAAAATTGAATATAAGGGTAACTGATATTCCAGAGGAACACAGGATTGATCTCTTCATAGGCACTTTAAAGGATAACATCCAACATGAAGTTCGCGTTTTGGAACCTGATTCATTGGAGAAGGCATTCGGGTTGGCAAGAAAAGTTGAATGTAAAATTATGGCAACAAGGAAGCCTACCACTCAATTCTATAAAGAAGGAAGTGTTGCTACGCCTAGATTTCCACAACCTACAAGGTTGACACCACAACAATTGGAAGAAAAAAGAGCAAGAGGGCTTTGCTACAGTTGTGATAGGAACCAACCCTAGAAGAGGAAAAGTAAAGATAGACCATATCTTGTCATGCATTGGCGAGAATTACCACTCCTCAAACTCTCAATATAGAAGGACATATCAAGAAGAAAAGGTAATAATGTTGATTGATTCGGGTAGTACCCATAATTTTATCCATTGTAAGGTAGCCAAGGAATTGAATTGTTTCCTATACCCAACACCAAAATGTCAAGTGATGGTTGCAAATGGAGGAACTATAAATTTCTCTGGAAAATGCCATAATATCAAGCTAACCATGGGGGAATATGTATTGAATAGTCCACTCTTTCCATTCCTATGGGAGGTGTTGATGTTGTACTAGGAGTACAATGGTTACAATCTTTGGGGACGGTAGCTTTTAATTTTCAAAAACTTTTCTTGAATTTTTTTTTGAAAGGAAAGGAAGTTGAAATACGAGGTATTGCAGGGAATCCGAGAAAGATAATAAACTCTAATGTCATGAAAAATATTCTAAAGAAAGAACAACGAGGCATAATTGCACAATTATGCTCACTAGGAGTTCCAACATCAAAATCATCTATTTCTGCAGATCTCCAAAAAGTCTTGGACAATCATTCCAAGGTTTTTGAAACTCCAAAAGGACTCCCACCTATTCGTGATCATGATCATGCTATTCATTTGATTCCAGGAAGTGTTCCTCCAAACATCAGGGCTTATAGATATCCTTATGTCCAAAAGAGAAAAATTGAACGTATGATTGCAGAAATGTTAGAGGCTGGTACAATTCAACCTAGTCAAAGTTCTTTCTCTGCTCCTGTAGTATTGGTACACAAGAAGGATGGATCATGGCGCATGTGTAAGGATTATAGGGAGCTCAATAAGCTCACCATTAAAGATAAATTTCCCATTCCTGTGATTGATGAATTATTGGATGAATTTCCCATTCCTATGCCATTTCTATTATCCAACTAGATTGGATAACCGAAGCAAGGGATGAATGGAAGAAAGACGAAGAAGTTTGGACACTCATTCAAAAGTTATAGAAAGATCCTAGTATATCGGATACATTTAGTTGGAAAAATGATTCCTTATGGTACAAATATCGCTTATATCTTTGTAAGAAATCCCAACTAAAACAAAATATTCTTTTGGAATTGCACACTTCTCCTTTAGGAGGACACTCAGGATTTTTAAAAACTTACCATAGGGTGAAGAAAGAATTTTTTTGGGATGGCCTTAAATCTGATATTCAAAATTTTGTGGCGGAATGTTTGATTTGCCAGCAAAATAAAGTTGAAACAATTAAGACCCCGAGTCTTCTACAACATTTATCCATTCTAAGTCAATGTTGGGAGGATATTTCAATGGATTTTATCACAGGTTTACCGAAGGAAAGAGTGCCATCATGGTGGTAGTAGATAGACTTACCAAGTATGCACACTTTTGTGCATTATCTCATCCATTTAAAGCAAGTACAATTGCTACTACATTTATGGACACAATTCAAAAGTTACATGGAAACCCAAGGGTTATTGTGAGCGACAAAGATCCCATTTTTACTAGAAATTTTTGGACAAAGTTATCTTCTTGTTTGGGTACTCAATTAGCTCATAGCTCATATTATCATCCTCAATCCGATGGTCAAACTGAGATAGTAAATAAATGTTTGGAAGGATATCTTCGTTGTTTTGTATCTGATAACAAACACAATGGGTCAAGTGGTTACCTCTCACTGAATGGTGGTATAACACTTCCTTCCATACTGCAGCAAAAATGACCCCATTTATGACACTTTATGGATATCATCCACCATCCATCACATCATATTTAAGAAAAAATTTGAAGGTTCAAGTAGTGGAATATCACATCGAGCATCAACAAGAAGTTCTCTAGCTCTTAAAGGATAACCTGAATTTGGCACAAAATCGAATGAAACAACATGCAGATCAACATCGCAACGAGAGAAGTTTTGATGTAAGAGATTGGGTATTTTTACCGCTACAACCATACAAACAAATTTCCCTCAAGCAAGCTAAGAAGGATAATAAATTATTGCCAAAGTACTATGGTCCTTACAAGGTTTTGAAAAATATTGGTACTAGGGCATACAAATTGGAGCTTCCTACTTCTTCACGAGTGCATCCAGTTATCCATGTTTCATGCTTAAAGAAGGTTATAGGTGAAAATATTCCAGTTCAAACAATATTTCCAGAACTTGACGAGGAAAGAAAAATCATATTGGAACCTCAAGTGGTCACGGAAACAAGAACTCGACAACTACGAAATCAATCAATTTCAGAGTATCTCATCAAGTGGAAGAACTTACCCACAGAAGATTCTACATGGGAGGATGAGAATTTTATACAGAAGCACCCAAAGCTACTCAAGTGTTGAGGACAACACTTTTTTGAAGGAGAGGTGCATGTTAGGTCCCTATACTACTAGTATAGTCCCTTATTGTTGTTAGTGTAACCCCCTTATTGTTATTATTGTACCCCTGTAACCCCGATATTGTTATTATTGTGCCCTTAAATTTTTATTGTTAGGTCAGCTAGGATTACATTGTGGCCCCACTAAGATTAAATTATGGCCCCATGGAATCCTATATATATAAAGGAGGTTTTGTAATTTGTATCGTCTAAGAATTGTTCATTCATATAATGTATTTGAGGTTTCCCCCTCAAAGTGACTTATTTCTAGGGCGTTGATATCTATTTTCTTCTATTTTTGGAGTTGGTTTCACAACAATAGGTGTTGAAGAATTCCGGATCATCTAACATAGGCTTCCCATTTGAATCGAAAATTTATATGAACTCCTTCTCCTTCTCTCTCTCATATGATCTAATCCATTCAGCTGGTGTCATTATTGGAGGCCTTTAGGTGCTCTCTCATTTACCATTGAAATCGAATGCTGCTCTTATGTAAGGGTGTTCTTCTAGGAGGAATACCCTGGAGCAGTCATACACTATCTTTCATAGGTCGTTGGGCCATCTAGCTTTCAGAGAAGGTCCACAATATTTACATCCAAAATACTATTTTGTTACAAGACCTGCGAAATGATGTCAGGATTCTGCTAGAAAGCAAAATCTAGCATATAAAAATTCAATGCTTCACTTAATATGAAAAATGCTCAATTGTTCTTCAAATAAAACCATAAAAACATTCAGTTTAAAATTTACATGAAGAAGAAAGAGTCATTCAAACCAACTACAAATATAAAATATAAAAATTCTCTCGCCAAATATTACATTGGGCAGCCTCTTGGCTCTTGGCCCTTCAAACCACTACTCACTCTTCCTATACTCCTCACACACTCAACTCTTGTTTTTCCTCACAAAAACACTCCTATTTATACATAAATAATGTATTTATTTCACCCCACAAATTTCTCCACCCAATCCTCAACTAAATCTAATTTAGATTCATTTTAGGTGTGGAATCAACAAAGTCACATACATAGAATTCCTACTCCCTAAATTAGCTACCTAACCCATATCCTTTTAATTATTAAAAGAATATATACATTAATCCTCACCTTTACATTTTCCTCTCTTAAATTATGAAATGAATAAAATAATTAGAAAGCCTCACCCCCTATTTCATACAATTAATTAATAAAAATTGAGCTTGATGCTCCTGCATCAGACTCCCAAGGTTGAAATTAATCATGATCGCCTGATCATGTGTTCAGATATTTGTCTGCTTGGATCCCATCTCTTGTGTTGCAAATTTCCATTTGTCACTGCTTCTGTTTGTTTTTCTTCTCCAGGTCTCCACACTTTATGTTGCATTTCCCCACTGGTGATGCTTTCACAATCTTCTGCTGTCTTCCTCTCACTGCTTATTTTTTGTTTTACTGATGCTGGCTTCTTACGGGATACTTTCATCATTATCCGCCTTATCAGTTCAATTTCTCTATCCAATAGATTTTCTCCAGTATTTTCAATAAAACCTGTACTCACAAAACAATTGTTATAATAAAAAACATAAGGCCTCAGTGCCTCTTTCTCTTCTAGCAATATTTCAGTATGCTGCTCTGAAATTTCCTCGTCCATCAACACATCAGTATGCTGATTTAAATTCTCTATGATACTTTCAGTTAGTCCCTCCTCCCCATCATCTGTTTCAAGAATGTCTCCCTATTTTGGTTCACAATAATGAACTTCTTCGATTTTATGAATCATTCCTACCTCCTTACTCTCTGTTTCCTGATTATTATTCAGAACAATTTCTTTGTCTTTCTCTTTCAGCAACTCACCCTGAGAATAGATCCTCTGCTTTTCCAATGCTCTTCTCTGAAGATCTAACTTTCTGTATAACTTAATAATCTCAACTGGAGTAGAACTTGGAAATTTTACACAACTTTCCATACCTTCATTTGCTATTGACCAATCATCAGATGATCCTTCTTCTCCCGCTTCAATATTCTTCTGAATATTTCCATGAGACCCCTCTGTCTTCATTTCTTTCTGAGATCTTGCTATCTCAGCATCATTCTGAATAGATTTTAGAATCAACTCTTCTTTAACAAACTTCAAAGTTTGTTCAACACCCTGTGGTGTACCTGCCCCCAGACACAAATAATTAGTCTTAAAAACATAAGACCTTGTAGTCTCACTGGATGCTTCAGTCGCTATCTCTCTTTGCTGCTCTGAATCCTTCATTTGATTCAGTTCTTCCGTAGATTTCTCTTCTATCTCATCACTACTTGCACTCTTCCTTTGGCAATCTTCCTGAATTGTCCTGGTTACAACATTAATACATTGTAAACTTTTGTCAGCAATTTCAATAAACAAATACATTTTTTTACCTCCTTGGAATTTTTCTTCGACATTTCCACTTTGTTCCTATTCCATAACAGCTTCACCTTGCTCTCTTACCCCAAATAAGAAGTCATTTATGATTTCTTCCTGTTGCAACCAATCAACATTTTCCTTCTCTGAAAGGAATCCTCTGCTAGACTTTACCTCAAGAGTTTCATTCTCCTTTGTGAAATTTCTATCAAACTGCTCAACGTCTTTCACACATCCTGCAAACATACATAAACTGTGAGAAAAAATGTAAGCCTTCATGGCCCTATCTGTTTCCCTCACCAACACATCTTCAGATGCTTCTGAACTATCCCAATAGTTCATGAATCTTCTTCACTGATCTCTTCACCCAGAATTTCACCATGTTCCGGGCCACAAATGGAAACGCCCATTTTTAACTCAGCCTCTCTGAGTTCTTCAAAACTCAACATTTGCTTGAGCTTCCTAAAATCTTCCATCAACTATATGTTTATCTGCTTTTTCCTCTTTGCATGTAGCTTCTGCCACTTCAACTTCTTTCTCATGGTCCAACCATGTGTCTAGTTTCTCACATTTTCCTGCAACAACTTCATTAAAAGTTCAAGGTGAATTGTTATCTTAGCCTTCTCTTGCTCGTACTCTTCATTAGATCTCAATAAATGACTATCAACAATCATCTTCCCCTTCTTTGTGAACTACCTCTGTTCACGTGTGGACTTCATTTAATCCACTTCCCCGCAATCCTTCACACTTGTCATTTATCAAAATGCAACTTCTCCTCATGCGCTTGGCTTCTCTTTGTCTTGGAACCATTCTCTGGCAACCTTCTTGCTGCAAACAACACTTTAGTAATTCATGTGTTATAATAACCAATTCTTTGGGTGTCGGGCTCCGCCGATCATGCACCCAATTACATTCAGACTTTGGACCTATCTTACGACTCTTTGACTTCAGACTTACACCAATTTTTCATTTTGGGTGAAAAATACTCAATCTCAATTCAAACTATCCAAACTTTCATTTGAATCTAACATCTGTTTTCACTTCAAGCTTTGTCCCAATAACAATGATAGTGGATATTTTGACTTAATTGGACTTATACAATTCTTCATTATACACCCCTAATACATTTAGGATGTAAATCTTCCCCCTCTTTCATACTTCATTTTTGATGAAAAATAATCAATTTGCCTTATCATTTCACATGATACTGAAGTCTTTAGTCAAATTGCAATTAAGGTTTTCCAAGATTTAATTTAAGGAGAAAATAAATAAACCATTCAATCTTCAACATTCAAAAATACCTTCCTAAATTATCATACCTCACACCCCTGTTAAGGCTATTAATAAAGCTTCCTCTTTGCAGTCTCAATTTTCTGGTTTCCACTCTTCTGTGTCATCTTTGTCACTGTGTGTAGAGAACAAGAAACCTCTTCGATGTACAACCCGTACATTGTGTTCATCCTGAATATCACCTCCTTAAATGCCGTCGCATGATGTTAAAAACAAAGGCTTACAACATCAAGCAATTATATTTTCAATCACCAATCAAAATAATTCTTCTTTTCCCAACTACAGGCTTTGTCCAAAATAATTAAACCAAACTGTGAAGAATCCACATTATGCATAATAAATCATCACACTATGCATAAAACCTCCTCAAATAAACATGCATATTTCCCTTTGTGTCATCTAGGATTAGCACATTTTCATTCGTTTTCCATTCAATTTTACCTCAGCATCTGCAACAGTAGTCTTCAAATATCATCTTCAAAACCAGAGTTAAAATAAAATATATCAGCTCACCTTCAAGATCTCTGTTTGATCTTGTTCCATCTACCGAATGATGTAGGAAGACAAGACGTAATTCCCATTAATCAAATTGTTATAGTAAAACATGCAATTTTACCAAGGCCCAAACTTTTTCTCCATACATGACGAGATTACTTACCTCTCGTCGATCTAAGTGTGCCAGGTCAATTTACCACGCCCCTTGCTTACATGCCCATATACTTTTGCTGCCACTATACGAATGCCACTTATTTTCAGGCACAAATGATATAAATATCATTGAACAACATGACATTTAACGACTCAAAGTGGGCTTTAAGATTTCATTGTTTAGATATATCATAAAACAAATGAAACTTGTTGAGTCTATTGAATACCATAAATTCAAAACCGAATGCTATATGCTGCGGCCATACTTCACGACTTACCATAGTTCATAAATCACCACAGTCTACCCACCATTATATCCACAGGTGAGTTCAGCGTATTAATGTGCTGTGGTCTAGTTTCTGTATTCCCTTTCAAAATTCCTTCATAGTACATAAACGGATGTGGCTTCAAATGCCATAGAACTCCACAACCTTTCCAACCGTGGCTGCAAGTTAATTCTAGTCATGGGTTTGAATCCGAAGCGTTCCAATAATGTGACTACACCCAGATGTTGTGGCCTTGAGCTCGGTGTGTCAACCAATGCATTTCATTCAACTTCGACCACATGCATATGCGTTGACAAAGCATATATTTTAGCCTTACCATGGTTTGAACCATATCTCAACGAATTCGAAACCACGTAAGCAAGATTATACTTCGGCCTTTGCATACATAATGTAACCTGCACACTATATCATTTCAACGTTTATTGCAATTACAATTTGCGGCATGTAACGCATCAAACTTCATGACGCAATTAGGTTTGCGTAGCTTCTCAATGCATTTTAAAACCATTTAAGCCAGATTTCATTTCACCTCCGGCAATGTCATTCAACCTGCAATAACATTCGACCCTTGGAAATATCATTTGAACGTTTATTGCATTTACAACCAAGCATCCATCAAACTTTATAACGCAATCAACTTGCATAGTTTCCGACCGGTCGTATGTAATGCAGTCAAATTGCAATTAGAATCATGGCATGTAATGCATTCAAATTGCATAACGCATCAAACCTGCGTGGTCTCATCAAACCTATGTGGTCTCTTCAACACATAACTCTGTGGTTTAACATTACAACAAATAATAGAGATTCATACCACCTTCGGTTGTTGTCATGGGTTTTCGCGCGAAGAATCAATCAAGTTGTGGTCCCTTACTATCACGAAGTAGCATTTGTACACATCGTTACTGTCACGAATTGAGCGCAGAACATTTACCAAGGCTGTGGTCCCTTGTGACTTCAGCTACAGCATTTAATTCACGATGTTGCCTTACCTCCACGCTTGTGGTCTGTTCATGGCCAAACACAAAACTCTGTGGTCTCACAACAACACAATGATACGCTGGTTGGTCTCACAAAACACAAAAATCTGTCATATGATGCTGTCAACAAACAATGTATAACACAGTTCATTCAACCATTTTTACAACCATCATACCCGCAATCATCGCTCCCCTATGCAATGTCTTTCTCATGCTCGCAATGATTTGTGTAATATTGTGTTCATGGCATACTTCACGCCATTTACTCGAAACAGTAGCTCTCCATGCAATCAAATACATCAATATTTATGCAGGAGTCACCAGCACACCAAAGGATGAAGTAACGTTGCTACACTGCATCGTGCCACTCCATTCTAGCTTTTAACTTCGAATTTTTTTATCCGATTTGGAGCAGCACTATAACATCATCGCCCTCTTGCAAGTGCGTCCTTCAATTCAGATGCAATTGTTGTATGCGTTTCCATCACATGTATGGTTGCATAACCAGCATGTAAGCTCGTTCTTGTAATCAAAAACCATGTACATCATACATAATTGCAATTTTAAACAAGTATCTTTCCCTGTGCTCTAATACCAAATGATGTCGGGGTTCTGGTGCAAAGCAGATCCTGGCATATAAGAAACTCACTGCTTCAATCAAATATGAAAATGCTCAATTCTTCTATAAAATAAAACCATAAAAACATTTAGTTTAAATTCACATGAAGGCAAAAAGAGCTATGAAAATCAACTACAAATAAAAATATCAAAATTCTCTGGCCAAATATTACATTGGGCGGCCTCTTGGCTTTTGGCCCTTCAAACCACTCCTCACTCTTCCTATACTCCTCACGTACTCAGCTCTTGTTTTTCCTCACAAAAACACTCCTATTTATACATAAATAATGTATTTATTTTACCCAACAAATTTCTCCACCCAATCCTCAACTAAATCTAATTTAAATTCATTTTAGGTGTGGACTCAACAAAGTCTCGTACATAGAATTCCTACTCCCTAAATTTTCTACCTAATTCTATTTTCTCTCATGTCCTTTTAGTTATTAAAAGAATATATACAAAATCCTCACCTTTATAATTTCTCTCCTAATTTATTTAAAAATAACAATTTAATTAATAAAATAATTAAAATGTCACACCCCCCTTATTACATAATTAAATAATGAAAATTGGCCTTGATGCTCCTGCATCATAAATGCACCTAATGATTCATTGCCTAGAATCTAGGGAAGTTAGAAACAGTCCCCCCAAATTTAGCTAATTACTAGGAGTGTATGTCTCGATTAATTACATGATTCCTCAACAATGAGAGGCAAAAAAAAAATCTCTTGTCCAAAACACACCTCATAGGACAACTGAAACCTCAAAATTTGGACCATTCTAGCTTGACACATGTCCAGAAAGAATCCAAGATAGAATTGTTACACCAATTAGCAGATGCATTGGGCCTCCCAGCAGAAGCATCACACCACTTTGAGGGTGATTTTGGCTGACTTTAAGGCCTCTTCCTATTGATTTGAAGATTGGGATAGGTAGCCTTGGATGTCCTCTATCCATCCCAACCTTAAAACTAAAAAAATACCTCCTGAAAGGATTTAAAAAATCCATTTTCCCAAGCTTACTCCAGAAGTGCCACGCACAGGAAAAAACAGTGTAAGAAGCATGAAAAATAAGGTTTTTTTTGGGGGTTTTCTCCAAAATTATGGGATGTCATGAAAACCTGAAACCATATCTAGAAATTACATGGAAAGTTCCATCCAAACATATAAAAAATTCCTAATTTGGAGGCTCTGAGGAGAAGCGTCACGCCACTCTGCGATGCTTCTGCACATCCAAATTGTCAAAATTGCCAAAAATTCATAATTTTCCAAAAACATTCTGCAAAAATAGGGCTCAAAGATGGATCAATATCTCTCTAAAAATAACATTTTTTTCAAAACTGGGAGAGGTTTTGTTCTTTATTATCTTATGAACCAACACCTCCTCCATTTTGAAAAAATACTTTCTCATTTGTTCATAATCCAAGTTTGAGTTATGTCACTAAAATTTGCAAAAGTGTAGCGCACTCTGAGTAGAAGCGTCGCGACAATTTGAGAGGGATTTTGGAGGCCTTCCCATAGGATTTTTTGGATGAAAATGGTATGGTTGGAATTCTTATGATGTATGCTACACAATGGAGTCATCAAGCATTGCAAACCCATGCTCCAAACCCATGAAAATTTGACTTGAAGACAACCTATTCAAAAGTGTAGAAAATGACCTGGAGAAACTATATTGTTGGTATTTCTCTAAAATGATAACACTTGTGCATAAAATGATGAAGGATTTTTTTTTATTTGGTCTATGATTGACAAAAACCTCTTTCACTTTTATCAAATTCATCCTCATTACTTCAGAAAGTAAATTTGAAGTAGGATTGTCCATGTGTGCAATATAAACCCTAGCTTGATCACAAAAATATCAAAATGATGACATGGGTCTGAGTTGGCTCAAACATGGAATCATGAACTCCCTTATTATAATTTCTCTTCTAACCTTGCAGGTTGTTGTTCAGTAAAAAGAAACCCTAACTTGATATGAAGGAAAGGAAGGGTGAAAACTAGGAAAACAGGTGAAAATGGGGTAGCAATTTTAGGGAGGGAATGGAGGGGATAGGAGTTAGGGAAAAATATGAAAAAAATAAGGGAGATAGATTAGTGTGTTAGGAACACATCATAGGTGGAATTTTTGGAAATGGATAAGGGAAAGAGGGAAAAAGGGCCTAAACACAGATTTCACCTAGTATCTCTACAAAATCGTAGTGATAGCTAGGGTTTGAGTGAAAATGATAGTTATGAGAGGTATGAGTGATATGTAGTGATTTGTAAGGTATATGAGTGATGTGTGAAGGCTTTTATGTGATGAAACTAGGGGTTTTCCAACTGAAATAAGCTAAGCATCAATGGAACCAAAAACATAGTTGAAAACCCTAGAAGAGGGAATGTTGAGTTAACCCTTCTCGTTTCTCCTTTGGCTTTATTTTCTAATTTTATAACTCACAGGATGGTGACAATGGTGATGACATGACTCCCATGTAGATTTTGATGACATGAACAAATGATGACACCTCAAATGTAATCATATACCAATGACCTAGATGATGGTATGTTAACTGATCCATGACCCTAGATACTTAAATCAATGACATGAACTTGAAATTGATGATGACCATGAATGGGTGAAGAGAGCAGCATCATACCTAGACAAAATTTCAGGGAACAAAATTTTAGTTTTGAATTTGTTTGAAAAAATTAAATTTTGACCAAGGACCACTTCCAAGTAAACATGAAAGAGTATATTTGATCGCTGAACATTTAGACACTAACATTGGCTCCAGCTGGGGATGGAAGCTCCTTTAGGAGGTGTCAAGAACACCGTAGACCAGGTAGCCTCATCCATTGGGAAATGGAGTCAAAAATAAAACAATAGACACTCAAATGACTAATTGAAACCAAAAATTGACTATTGACTGAACTTACTTATGGCAGCAGACCATTGGGATGTTAGGGCCTTCTCCTTGGGCTTCAAATCCTACTGAAAACCACCCACCTACTGAAGATATATATACAATCATGCGATATTATCGTTCCAATGTAACCAATCCAGCAAATGGCTACTTGAATCTTGCTCACATTTTCCTTGAGTAGGCAAAAGAAACCAAATATAGGCAAATAAAAGTGTCCATTCAACATGTGCTCATGATTCATAAATACAAGAAGATTCATCTTTATAGATGGCTGCAACAAACTGTCCAAATGATCATGAAGAACATGCAACATAAGTCTTTCTGGATTATTTAAAACATGAAAACAAACCTCCTTCCAAACTGTTATTTTTTCTATGTGTTGAAACTGATCACCTTCATCAATGAATGTTGCAACATCGACCTTCATTATTGGATGTAATAAACTGGCAACAGGGTCTTCAAAATCATGCGAAAGGCCTTTAAAATTTTCAGCCAAAACTTCATGATCATTATCAAAATGAATTAGTGCATCTTGGTTAACTAAATCTTCCTTCATATCATTTCCAAAACAATACTTTGAAGGTTCATGAAAGGTTTCAATAGGAGCAATCATATCATTATGCACAAACATAGATTTTTAATCATTCAAATATGCAGCAAGACATTTTGGGAAAACAACTTGTGTAACAAAAAGTTGTTTTTCGTTCTTTGTAATCACATCCTCATGAACTCCTTCAAGTATAATAGCCATATCATGTATATCAGGATTGTTCTTTTGTGGATCAAACAATTCTGCTACAGTCTCATTAGATAATTCTTTTTGAACAATATCATATTTATTTTTATCATGGAAACAAATCTCTGACACCTTATCCTCTTGCAACTGTGGAATACTTTCTACATGAATTAGTTCACTACTTGCACCTTGATCACACAAAAACTGAGAAATTGGCTACAAATTTTCACTTATCTCTGGAGAAAGGACATGGATATCTACATCAAGTTCTTGATTGATTTCATCTTCAAGTAAAAGAGAAAATTTTGATGGTTGTAAGTTTCTCCATGTTGTAAATCCTCTTGATCATCATGACAACTAATCTAAGAAGAGAATTCATAAAGTGCCTCTACCATATCCTTGTCATCCATAAATTCTAGATCCTCATAAATACTTTCAAGATACTGAATGAAACCCTCAAAATGATCACAACAATTATGTACCAACAACAAATATGGATAATACTCTTTACAATTTTCAAAGAAAACTGAATGAAAATCTCTTAAAGAACATATACTAGCTAGTCTCAACCATTCATACCATGTTCTTGCTTTGTCTTCCAGAGTAGCCATAGATATCTTCATTAAGAAATCCTCATGAAACTTGAATTTAAGTCTACGTACATGCATATGAAACTTGATCAAGTGCAAGGCAGCATCATCTTTCTTTTTATCTTTGAACATGGGAAGATAAGACAACCAATCAACACGAGGCATAGGATTTGGAAAGCCAGGGATATGAGATTGATCCATAGGAGCATACCTAGCATTCCTTATTTCAATTGAATCCATCTTGAAAGTAGTGAAGTCACCAAAAATTTCTTCAAGCTACCGGTTTTTGAACAGTGGATTCGCCATGAAAACTCTAAACTTTTGGATTCTTAGACACTGGAGTTGCCAGGTGAAAGATGAAAAACATTCTTATGCCTTACCACTGTTCACCATAAACAATCAGAGCTAACCTTTTCCATTATATCCCGAGAAATATTTAACATTTGCTTCCAGGAAACAGTGCCAAAAATGTTATCACTCCCCTAGTTTCCCAGGGCTGAGAATGGAGACTGAAGGAGGTAACCTCAAACCAATCTTTAGGTTTGGTACCTAGCCCTACCAATACTAAAGAGGGCTCTCTCAATGTCACTTTTACAGTTAATGAGATGACTGAAGATGTAATGATCTTAGGCTAGTTATTAAAGCTTAGTGAATTATGGTTTTGTTTGAATTTTGCTAGATAGGAATGTCAGTCAAGGAACTAGGTCTAGGTTTTAGGTCTAATTTCAAAGTTTTAGTTGCAAATATGAATATGAGGCTAGGTGGGTATACTTAAGAGAATATTTTAATTATCATTTTGTATAGGGTTTGAAAATAGAGAGACTTCGAATGAGCATGTTACATGAATTCATTCATCAGAAGAGGAGAAACAAATTAATGAAAATATTATAAAACAGTGCATGAAAAGCAAGATTTATGTTCATAGACTCATAAGATCGTCATATAGAAGCATACATGTGATGGAAAGAAAACAAAAACATTAAAATTGATGGTGATTACTGAGAAAAGCAACGCTAATAATCATACCATTGGAGTCTCAAAATTATAGCTGCAACATGTATTTGATTTCAATGAAAACGTTTGTACAAAAGATCCACACTGCAAATAACAACTATCCAACCTCTAAAATGACTTGATTTTGACTACATATAGAAAATAGAAGTGATGCCACCTCATTGGGTCAAAACCTGATCCAAAATACATCATAAATTCACCTTATGAGTCATTACCTAGAATCTAGGGAAGTTAGAAGTAATCCCCCCAAATTTAGCTAAGAACTAGGATTTTATGTCTCCTTGATTAATTACATGATTCCTCAACAATGAGAGGCAAAAAAAAAACTCTCTTATCCAAAAGAAACCTCATAGGATAGCTGCAACCTTGAAATTTCGACCATTCTGGCTTGACACATGTCCAAAAATAATCCAAGACAGAAGCGTCGTGCCAGTTAGTAGAAGCGTTGTGCCTCCCAATAGAAGTGTCGCACCACTTTTAGGGTGATTTTGGCTGACTTTAAGGCCTCTTGATGTTGATATGAAGATTGGGATAAGTAGCCTTGGATGTCCTCTATCCATACCAACCTTTAAACTGATAAAATACCTCCTGCAAGGCCTTCAAAAATCCATTTTCCCAAGCTTACTCCAGATGCGTCACGCCCATGCAAAAATAGTGGCAGAAGCATGAAAAAGAGGGTGTTTTTGGGTTTTTCTCCAAAATTGTGGGGTTCCATGAAAACCTGAAACCATATCTAAAAATTAAATGGCAAGATCCATCCAACCATATAAAAAATTCCTCATTTGGAAGCTCTGAGGAAAAGCGTCGCGCTGCTGCGCGACACTGCTATACATCCAAAAATATCAAAATTGCCAAAAATTCAGAATTTTCCAAAACATTTATGCAAAAATAGGGCTCAACGATGGATTAATATCTCTCTAATCATAAATATTTATGCAAAAATGAGAGAGGATTTTTTATTTGGTATCTTATGAACACAAACCGTGTCCAATGTTCAAAAATACTTTCCCATTTATTCAAAATCCAAGTTTGAAGTTGGTCACTAAAATTTGCAGAAGCGTAGTGCACTCTCAAGGGAAGCGTCACACCACTTTGGGAGGGAATGTTGAGGCCTTCCTAGAGGTTTTTTTGGATGAAAGTGGTATGGTTGGAAATATTATCATGTCATATACACAATTTAGTCATAAAGAACTACGAAACCCTGCTCCAAACCCTTGAAGTGTTCACTTGAAAACAACCTCGTCAAAAGTGTAGATGACCTAGAGAAACTGTAGTTTTTTCATTTCTCTCAAATCATAACACTTGTGCATAAAATGAAGGTGTTTTTAGTTCTTCGTTCTATTATTGACAAAAACCTCTTTCACTTTTGTGAAAATCATCTTCATTACTTTATAAAGTAAATTTGAAGTAGGATTGTCCCTGTGTGCAATGTAAACCCTAGCTTGATCACAAAACTATGAAAATGATGCCACGGGTCTGAGTTGGCTCAAACCTGGAATGATGACCTTCCTTATTATTCTTTTGCTTCTCACCTTCCAAGATGTTTGTCAGAAAAAATAAACCTTAGCTTGATATGAAGGAAAGGAGGGGTGAAAACTAGGAAAACAACGGAAAATGGGGCAGAAATTTAGGGAGGGAAATGGAGGGGATAGGAGTTAGTGAAAAATCTGAAAAAAATAGGGGAGATAGGGTAGTTTTTTAGGAACACATAAAGGTGGATTTTTTTTAAATGGATAAGGGAAAGAGGGAAAAATGGCCTAAACACATAGTTGACCTAGTATCTCTGCAAAAGTGTAGTGATAACTAAGGTTTGAGTGAAAATGATAGTTATGAGAGGTATGAGTGATATGTAGTGATTTGGTAAGGTATATGAGTGATGTTTGAAGGTTTCTATGTGATGAAACTAGGTATTTTCCAACTGAAACAAGCTAAACATCAATGGAACAAAAAACGTATTTGAAAACCCTGGAAGAGGGAATCCACCCTTTGCTGAAGAAATTGAACTAAATGAAAGGTGAGGGATGATCACTTATTGACTTGGAAGCATTTGAAACTTGTGAAATGCTTATTTGACCCTTCTCTTTTCTCCTTTGGCTTTATTTTCTAATTTTCTAACTCCCATGATGATGACAATGGCGATGATATGACTCCCATGGATATTTTGATGACATGAACAAATGATGATAACTCAAATGTAATCCTAGACCAATGACCTAGATGATGGTATGTTTACTTATCTATGAACCTATATACTTAAACGAATGACATGACCTTGAAATTGATTATGATCATGAATGGGTGAAGGGAGCAGCATCAGTCCTAGACAACATTTCAATGAACAAAATTGTATTTGAGAATTTGTTTGAAAACATGAAATTTTTACCAAGGACCACTACCAAGTAAACCTGAAAGAGTATATTTGATCATTGAACATTTAGATACTAACACATCTCTCAATGCAATCATAAAATAATTATTTTGTATAATTATAACGAATTATATTGTGTTGGGGGGGGAGAGAGGTGTTTGGTTAGGTAGGGAGATAATAAAATTAAATAACAAATTTGGGAATATAATTAGAGATGAAGAGGATTTTTTCCAAATGAATGAGTGGAACTCAAAAGAAGAAACCCATAAGAACATATGGGATAATTTCTTGAAGACGGGGAGGGGGGGAATTCACTAGGATCCTAAATAATTAATTCCCTAATAGGTGATTTTATTGTATGATAAATCAAAACTATAAAGATCCATTTTATATTATTTAAAAGTACGATATAGCAAATCTAAATTGTGTAAAGACTTATATTTGAGTGAAGCAAGAAGAATATGGGGAAGAATATTTTAAAACATGGAGATCATGGGAAATAAATCTTCCCCTTTAGTTTGTGTACTTCCTATTGGAACTATTGGATTTTAACCAAAATCATAGGATATAAATTACGAAAAAGGACTAGCCTAGCCTATGAGAACAAGAAAGAAGAGAATGAAATTGCTTTAGAGTGACTAACAAACCAATGGGGAACCTTTTGAATTTCTCATAAAAATACGATGGCATATTATTCATGAGCATGCTATAATATATATACTCTCTAGGAGGAATAACCAATTTGAATTTGGAATTGGATGAGTTCAATGTGCAATGCATGCACTTAAAATTACTCAAGCACTTTCCCTTGTTGGTAAGTGATTCAAAATTAAATTACGAGACAAAAAATTAGAAACATATCCTAAATTGGACATAAATGGAAGTACATGGAGTTAGAAATTAGCTATAACTAATTAATAGCTCACTCGTGCAAAACATTAACTAGTCAAACTCAGTTAAACTTCAAAATAGGAATAAAAATCAACTAATGAGGGGAAGAGAGAGCAAAATGGTGGCTAATTGTTACAAATTGTTTGGTGTGGCCTAGCTTGGCCTAGATTTTGGAAAAGACTCCACATTTTTTGGGGTGGAGA